>CAUEEP010000926.1:1722500-2028593 GCA_958450365.1 Mesorhabditis belari
AAGTGCATTCGACGTGGCCATGTAGGCGATGATCGGCTTGTTCCAATAGGCGGCCATCGTTGCGACGGGAATCATTTCTAGAAATGTTTGGCACAAGTTAATGTCATCTACGTACACTTAAAGTAAAGCCCTCAAAGTGGATTTAAATCTAGGACCAAGACTTGATCCTAGATCTCTAGGACCAAGATTTGATCCTAGATCTGATTCAGGACTCCTCTGCTACCGACACGAAAGCCAAAGCCCTCAAATTGGACTTAATTTTCTTGCCGAATCACCTTTACAATATTAGTTCCTGTTTTTCAGTGAAAGTTCCTTTATTTTAAATGAGCTTATATGAAATTATCAGATACGTTATCTGATAATTCTGAGATTAAAGTTTAGATTTAGGTTTAGATTTAAGTTTAGTTTTAAGTTTAGATTTAAGTTTAGGTTTAAATTTAGATTAAAGTTTAGTTTTAAGTTTAGATTTAAAATTCACCCGAGTTACAGTAGGGTCCAAGGAACGCGGAGACTCGATCCACGTGGTACATGTCCGCTGCCGCAGCGACTCCCTCAAATGCATCACCGCAACCATTTTTTGAGATAATTCTATAAAGTATGATAGTTAGATGTTAGACTTTTTAGATATACAGTAATCTATTATCGATTGTGAATCTATTAGGACAGTTTTGTGGTACTGTATAGCTTGCTTTTCTCAAGAAGTTTATGCTCTGCGTTTTCTGGGATATGGAGAAAGTGGTGTACTGGGAGTTGCTGGATAGCAAGAACACCCTTAATGCAATCAAATACAGTGAACAGTTGGAAAAGGTGATGTTAGACTTTTTAGATATACAGTAAACTATTATCGATTGTGAATCTATTAGGACAGTTTTGTGGTACTGTAAAGCTTGCTTTTCTCATTTCTTATTAAAGTCTGTTCCAGCAATACGTTTTCTAAAAGCTAGATAATTTGGAAAACTACCGTAATCTTTCCTTAGAATTGACGATCAGATTTTGTTCTTATTTTCAAATAGATTCACGTAAAAAGTGTAGAAATTGAACTATTGCATTGTTTTTATTTAACTATTGCATTTAACTAATGCCCCTTTACTCAAAAAACTCGAACCAAATCCGGAACTAAACTTTTCATAAAGATATTCAGCTAAAGTCATGTTTCGTTATTCATTCATGTGAAAAGAGATACGGTAATCTGCTTCTGAGCAGATTACCGTATCTCTTTCTTGCGGATAAACCCAAATTTATTAAGCGACCATAAGCCGAGATTTGAGGGACGGTAATCTCGAGAGAGAGAGAGCTGCTT
The DNA here is from genome assembly GCA_958450365.1 of Mesorhabditis belari. Taxonomy (NCBI): domain Eukaryota; kingdom Metazoa; phylum Nematoda; class Chromadorea; order Rhabditida; family Rhabditidae; genus Mesorhabditis; species Mesorhabditis belari. The sequence goes on from CAUEEP010000926.1 coordinate 1,723,801, forward strand.
AAGTCCCAAGCCCCTTTCCCCCACCCATTCATCCATTGCACTCAATTCTATTAAAATTTTGGCAATCAGAATAATCAGCAGTTTCAGGAGAAATCTTAAACCAACTCGACATCGAAATCATCGCCAAAAGTCCCGTCGGCGAGAAGCTCTTTTCGAGAGAGTTGAAGCACTTTCTCGTAATTGGGCAAAGCGTTCACGGCGCCGATGTGACCGATGCGGATCTGATAAGACAAAGATAGATAAGATGAGACAAAGAAGATAAGATTAGACAAAGAAGAAAGATAAGATTATTCATTCCAAAAGCAGCTCAGGTTCCGCCAGGCAAAGCCAGAATAAATACCTGACTTCTGGACTGGCTTTGGAATGCAGACATGACCTAGAAACAGTTCTTGGGCCCACCAGAAGCAAAGATTTGGCCTAGCTTCTGGGCCGAAACAACTGAAACAACCCTGACATTGTGATTAACGGATTGTATCCAAAGAACTTTGGTTTCTGGCAAACAAGCCTAGTTGCTGTAGAATCTCTGACTCTAACTTTAAAAGAGCCAAAATTTTCATTAACTCGATCAATCTATCTCAGATCAAAGAAAATTGTTGATAAAAGAAATCAATTCAATTCGATTCTGATCGCACGATATCGCACGCAATTCTGATCGATACCAAGATACGATAGAATCACTTTTAATAGTGATTCTATCGTTCTCTTTGGCAGAGATTAGAGTCAGAGATTCTACAGCAATTAGCCCTAGGCTTGTTTGCCAGAAGCCAAAGTTCTCTCCTTGCCTGTTAATAGTAAAAAGACGATAATCCCTTATTTTTCAAGTGTTACTGTATTTTTAAAACTGCCCAGAAATAAAAGATTCCGATCAGAAGAAGGCCCCTAAAAACCAGAATCGCTTAAAACCCTTGCACTGACCACATTCCGAGCCGCCGGTGCAATCGAATCGTTATCAGCGGACGATCCCGAGTACAATTTATTGTCCAATGCGTTCACGAATCCAATCCAGAACCACAAAATCATCCTTCTACCTCTAGTGTAATCAAATAGAAAGAAATCATAAAACAAATCATTCAACAAACCTCAATTCTTCAAAGATTTCAGGTAAATTCGTGAATTCAGCAATTCAGCAAAATGAAAAATGAGAATTTTTCTCTAGATCTTTAAAGCTTTTTCGGAAAGGGATAAGGGGGTAAATCTTTGTTAAATCCGACAGAATTTCTTGGATTATCATGGGGATTTGCGGAGTGAGAGGCAAAAAGTCACTTTTGTAAAGGCCAATTACCTGAGTGCTCGAGATATGAAAAAGAGGCTAAAGAGAGAATCTTTTTTTTTTGACTACAGTACCACCCACATTCAATTTTATTGCATTTCTTTGTCTTGTTTATTAAGTGGAGAAAATCCTCCCGAAAACACTCGGCTATAATGCGAAAGTTGGTCCTCTTTTCAGGCACAGAGGGGATTTTTCGATTAACGGTAAAAGGCTCACAATGAAAATTGGTTTTTTGGCATTTCAATCGCGATTGTTTTTTTAATAAATGATATTTATAATACAGTAAGCAATCAAATTCCAGAATAACTCTTGATAACTTTAATTGATTTGAATATACCGTATTTTCTTTAATAGTAGTGCACCCAGGCGAGCCGAGTTGGTGACGATTTTACGGTTTCCAAGCTTTTGCAGAAGCTCAACACTCAAATCACCAACTAGATCTCATCGTCAGCTACATTTTCCGACCGCACATCGATAGGTTCTGATAAGTGGTTCTCGAGATTTCGAGGAATTTAGGCGACGCTCAGGGTGCACTACTATTAGAGAAAATACGGTATTTGAGAGAATACGGCGGCCGGTATTACGGTACTTGTCGTGGGAAACCGTACTTGCGTCTAGACGTTGGGCACTGTACGTAAAACTTTCTTTAGTTTTGTACTGAGTCTTGTAGCATACCGGGTTCTCTCTAATAGTAGTGTACCCCGGCGAGCCGAGTTGGTGACTATTTGACGGTTTCCAAGCTTTTACAGAAGCTCAACACTCAAATCCTCCACTAGATCTCATCGTCAGCTACATTTTCCAACCGCACATCGATAGGTTCTGATAAGCGGTTCTCGAGATTTCGAGGAATTTAGACGACGCTCATGGTGCACTACTATTAGAGAAAATACGGTATCAATGATTAAAGCACTCTCGAGTATTGTAGCTAGAGTTTTTCAAGACGAAATCTAACCAACTCTTGACTCACCATATTTTGAATCATTTTTCAATTAAAATTTGATTTTGGTTTAATATTTTGAAACGATTTCGATCAGGATTGTTCTTAGATTAAAATTTCTATGCTTTCGGCTAAGCAAACCACATCTAAGATCGGCTAAGATCTCCATATTTTCGATTTTAGTTGACACAAAATTGTTTTACCCTATCAACAAGAAGCAATTGTTTAAAAATTACTTTCAAAGGGATTTTGCGAGATTTTTATGCCTTTCATGACCTAGTGTAGCTTGGCTGAATGAGTTGAAGCATTACACGAATGAGTTCCTCAAAAAGCAATGGGCCGACAATTGTGATATGGTTGAAGAGTGAGGGAATTAGAAATTAGAATATCAGAACTAGACAAAACAACAATAGCTCAGTCTCTCAGAAAGCAGAATAAAGAGTATTTGTAGCGAATAAATCCTGACTAAGCATTCCCTTTGTCTCAATAGCTCTAATTTCGATGATAATGATATAAAATAAAAAAATGATTTGGATCTGTCCTCGCACTTAGCGCAGATCACAACCCGCTTCCACATTTACTGAGGCAGAAGTGTAGTTGTCGTAGCCGATGATACTCCGATGGCCGGGCTGGGGCGCTCGGAGGGGAACCCATGGGAGTCGAACCCACGACTAACCCGCGCCGACGTTGCTCAACTTGGCAGATCGGACGGGGTCGACCACAGACCCTTCCCTTCCTGGGCCCCATGATAATGATATCGATTTCGCTTTTCTTCCCGAATGAATGCTTCTATAGAAACTCACTTATGGTTAGCTCCTTTTTGTTGTGCTGAACTAGCTGAGAAGTTGTGCGTTAACTCTTCGTCATCCGGTTCACTGAAGCACTTTTTGGCTCACTCAAACATTTTCATTTTTTCATTACGCTAAACTTGATCAAAACAAATATCACCTTTCTCTGGCGGTGGCTACTTTACGCAACTCGCCATAACTTTCTTTTAAGTGGCTCAATCTTTATGATTTTGGTTTCATTTTGTTGCACTTATTGAGATCTACAAAAGGAAACCAAAATCAAATTGAGATATAAGGTTTAAATGTGTGTAGAGATAAAATTTAGTATCTGAACCGCACATTAGATAAGTTGGTGAAGAGTTATGGCCAAAAGTACGTTGTACACCTGTAAACAATTGTCTCGAAAGCATAAAAAATGATAATATTAAGTTATACATCGAAATTAGAGGGTGGCTACTTTGTGCCAAATTTTTTACGCAACTTCCCATAACTTTCTTCTAAGTCGGCCAATCTTTATGATTTTAATGTCATTTTGTAGATCTCAACAAGTGCAAGAAAATGACATTAAGTTCATAAAGATTGACCCATTTAGAAGAAAGTTATGGCAAATTGCGCAAAAGACAAAGTTGAAAAATTTGACGGAAAGTAGCCATCCCGCCCTTCTCTTTCTTTTCTTTTCTTTTCTTTATAATTTCTTCCAATCCACCTTTGCATTAATTTCCCTCAAAGATTGGGTCAAATTTCAACTTCCCGAAATATCAGATGCTTTTCCCTAAAATCTCAAATTTCAAGATTTCTTTTTTCTGATGGCATAAAAAAATCCCTTGAGACGTCGGAAATGATTTATCTAGAACAATTCATTTTTTCGAATAGCCGACAATTTTGAGAACGGGTTTTCAAAGAGTATTCGGTTTAGTGAATCTTCTTTTTTTGTTCTTTTTTACTCAAGAGTTTTCAAATGACGTTTTGAGGAATCAATTGAATTCAATTCTGATCGCACGATATCGCACGCAATTCTGATCGATACCAAGGTACGATAGAAACACTTTTAATAGTTCTCTTCTTGCCTGTTAATAGTAAAAAGACGATAATCCCTTATTTTTAAAGTGTTACTGTATTTTTAAAACTGCTCACAAAAGCAGCTCAGGTTCCGCCAGGCAAAGCCAGAAAAATACCTGACTTCTGGAATTTTAGATTTTATACAATTAGGCTTTAAATCGAATTCTTCTAGCCCTCAAAATGCTCTTAGAAGCTATTGAATCGTTCTTTAGACGTCTTAAAGTTCTCAATTTTCTTCCCAAAAATATCCTCTATTCTTTATCTTAATAAATTCTTCATTTCCTTCTTTCTTTCTTTTCTTCGATTGCCCGTGAGAATCTCAAAAATCCTGAAATTTTTTTTGAATTTAACTTGGAGTAAGAAAGATGACTCAAAACTTTTAATTCTTAACTAATTTTCCATTTTCTTTTGCGGTAAATACAGGGGTGGGACAAATGCGACCTTTTTTTTGCGCACCTGGACATTTGCGCACATTTTTTTGCTGGAAAAGGCCTTAGGAAAGGTCGTAGAACTTCAAAAATGTTTTCATATAAGGGAATCGTATGCGTAGATTCCGAATTTCGACAAATCAGACCTCGCTGGCACGTCAAATTTGGGCTAAAAGGCAAAAACTACGCAACTTAACGCTTTTCGCAGTTTTTGCCTTTTAGCCCAAATTTGACGTGTCAGCGAGGTCTGATTTGTCGAAATTCTGAATTTACGCATACGATTCCCTTATATGGAAAAATTTTTGAAGCTCGACCTTTCCTAAGGCCTTTTCCAGCAAAAAAAAGGTGCGCAAATGTCCAGGTGCGCAAAAAAAAGGTCGCATTTGTCCCACCCCCCCAAAATGATGAAAATTTTCAAAGAAACCATTTAAAATTTGATATTGATTGAATGTTTTAAAAAGCTTTGTTTATTAGCTGAATATCTTTCTTTATTAGCTGATAAAGTTGAATATCTTTCTTTATCAGCTGAATATCTTTCTTTACCAGCTGAACATCTTTATCAGCTGAATTTGTCCCACCCCCATAAATACGGGAGGTAGTCAAATGAGCGCCAACAATTGGGCGCCAATCATTTCAGCGCCAACGATTTGGCTCACGCTTATTTCAGCGCCACTCATTTGAGCGCCGTGCCAAAAATGACTGGAAAACAATCATTTGAGCGCCAAATTAAAAAGGCCTAAAAACGTTCATTTAAGCGCCGGGCCAAAAATGACTGGAAAACGTTCATTTCAGCGCGACTAAATTTTAATATTTTTGCTTTCTACGCTGCTTTTGCATGTTTTTTAGGGTTTTGCTTCTGTTTTTACACTTTTTTTTCACTCATTTGACCTAGGGCACAGTAGTAGGCATCAAATGCGCGGAAAAAATTGTTAGATTAGCTCGTATTTAAGGTTTTTTTGGTGAAAATGTGTAAATTTGCTAGTTGTATGATATTTTCCCCCAATAGCGTGCTTTTTCACCGTTTCTTGCCGTTTTCGTTTACAATTTGCTTACAGTTAACATAGTTCTTTGCTTAGGCTCGTGAACTGCGCAAGAAGTGGCGAGACAAAGGAACACTCTGAGTCAAAGTAACGTTTTGTTCATGATTTATTTTGGTTTATTTTGCTGCCAAGAATTATTTTTATCTTTAGATGATTTAGATAAAAACATACAGTAAAAACTTTGAGATCATGCAGAAAATGCAAAAATAACATGCATATACAGAATGGGCTGATTCGGCGCTGAAATGAATGTTTTCCAGTCATTTTTGGTGCGGCGCTGAAATGAACGCGCGCTAAAATGATTGGCGCTGAAATGATTGGCGCTCAATTTTTGGCGCTCATTTGACTACCTCCCATAAATACTGCAATAGTATCTAACTCGATAGGAGCGTCGCGTAGTCTAAATTATGATGAGAAATTGTTGTTTGTTTGTTGTTGTTTTTTTTGCCATTTTTCAATTATCTATTTTCTAAGCTCTGCTTAATGCTAAAAATATATATTAGATCTCAAAAAATCACCCATTTTCTCTACTTGAATTTGATATCTAAGAACGCAGAAATAAACGTACTAGTGTCAAGATATGAGCGTTTGTTTTTGAGAGGAAACTTAGACTACGCAACGCTTCTTTTGGGGGTTTCTATTAGAGTATTTTAAGGTATTTTCTTTCAGTTTTCTTTTCACAACTACTAATTTCAACAAAAGATTCTTTTAGAAAACGATGGGTCAACGATTATATCTCATTTTTGCATTGATACTCATTGCTTTCATAAGCACAATCAGCACAAGTAAGTTGATTTTGAAAGTTTGAGCTTTTTCAGTGATTCTCTCCTTAGAACGGTGACGGATCAGTCAAGCCAAGTCAAGCCTTTTTCAGTCATTCTTTCCTTAAAACGGTGACCGATCAGTCAAGCCTTTTTCATTCATTCTTTCCTTAAAACGGTGACCGATCAGTCAAGCCAAGTCAAGTTTTTTTCAGTGATTCTCTCCTTAAAACGGTGACTGATCAGTCAAGCCAAGTCAAGCCTTTTCAGTCATTCTTTTCTTAAAACGGTGACTGATCGGTCAAGCCAAAGTGCGAGTCGATTGTATTCATGATTTACATAATATTAGGTAACTTGCCCCACTTTCCTTTACGATTTGAATCTTTTCGTTGAGATCAGTCAGTTAACGATAATGGTTTTCTTTTTTATGTTGAAATTAAATTGAAATTGAATTGAAATTGAATTGAAATTGAATTGAAAAGTGATTGAAAAGAGCTAAGTTTTTCATATTCTTTTAGGGATAGTCCCAGCCGTTTCCCGTTTCAATTTCGAGAGAGCGAGAACGGTGCGACCATCGACGAGTCGTTTCGTTCTTGAAAGTTCGTCTAAAAATTGAGTAAAAGATATTGAAAGAAAGAAAATGATTCAAACAAAAAAATTCTTAAAACAAAACCCTTAATCTACTGTTTTGATTTCAAAATTCGAAAACCCCGTTTTCAGATTCGTATAACAGCTATCATAATGGCTATCGTCCCCAATTCGGTCGTTATCAAATCGCTCCCGACGGCTCGACGATCATCAGCGATAAATGGTGGTAGAAATTCAACTATTCAAATGAAATTGAAATATCAAATGAAATTCAAATAATCTTTTTGCTATTTGAAAATAAATTTGTTATTTATTTGTTATTTTTTTGTTATTTTTCATTTGTCAAAGACTGTAAACACATTTGGGAAAATGGGAAAGTCGCAGAGAAGTTGCAGAGAAGTCTTTTGAAATTTAACATAAAGCTGATTTTAAGCTCACTTACCGCAGTTGTTGTCGTAGCATTGTAAGACGAGTAGCATTGTAGCGAGTAGCGAGTAGCACAACGAGTAGCATTGTAAGACGAAGAGCTCATATTGCAAGAACGCTAAAGAAAAGTTCTTTGTTTTCAATTTAATGAATAATACATCAACGATACATTGCAGAGATCTGCAAATGTTTCTTGTGGTTGTTGTTGTTGTTGTTGTGGTTGTTGTTGTTGTGGTTGTTGTTGTGGTTGTTCTTGTTGTGGTTGTTGTTGTGGTTGTTGTTGTTGTTGTTGTTGTGGTTGTTGTTGTGGTTGTTGTTGTGGTTGTTGTTGTTGTGGTTGTTGTTGTGGTTGTTGTTGTGGTTGTTGTTGCCAGTTGTTGTTGTTTGTCAGTTGTTGCCATTTGCAGAGAAGTCTTTTGAAATTTAACATAAAGCTGATTTTAAGCTCACTTACCGTAGTTGTTGTCGTAGTTGTCGTAGTCGTTTTGATCTCTGGGGATTGGTATGCTAAATGGTTTGCAGTAAACTACCGTATATAAACGATAGCTATTAAACGATTGTGGAAAATTTGATGTTAGATTGTCAATGGGAATGGGCGTTATCAAATCGCTCCCGACGGCTCGACGATCATCAGCGATAAATAGTGGTAGAAGCTGAAATATCAAATGAAATTCAAATACCGTATTTCTTCGAATAGAAGACCGGGTAAAGAGTATCATCGCGTCCTCCTGCGTAGCAGCCCTTTTTAAAATTTCTTTTCTGCATAAAAGCTTTCAATCAAGTGCTATAGAGTTGGAAAATGGCTCAAAAATCTGTTAGCTCATGTGGTATTTTTGAGCCATTTTCCAGCTCTATAGCACTTGATTGAAAGCTTTTATGCAGAAAAGAACTTTTAAAAAGGGCTGCTACGCAGGAGTACGCGATGATACTCTTTATCCGGTCTTCTATTCGAAGAAATACGGTAATCTTTTTGCTATTTAAAAATAAATTTGTTATTTATTTGTTATTTTTCATTTGTCAAAGACTGTAAACACATTTGGGGAAATGGGAAAACATTTTTTTTGGGTCGCCTAGAGGCCCACCAAGGGCAACCCCCGAAAAAATGGTTGTAACAGGGGAAATTTTGATTTAAAATTTCATTCACTCAAAGTTTCTCGAATGAGAAGAATATTCGGGGCTTTGCTGTTTCTTTTTTCAATATTTGGACAGACCAAAACACAGACAACGATATGGAATCGTAAGTTTTAGAAAAAGTTGGATATGGATACAATATGGATAAAGTTTAAGTCTTACAGTCAATATCTATGAATAACTTGACGCTGGCGAGTGAGGCTGAGTTTTTCGACAGCAAAATTACGCTAGCTTTCTCTGGGAAACGATTTGAGTTCTTGCCGTCTACGATAGTTGAATAAGGTCATCGGATATTTGATACGTGCCCATTCCCATTGAGAATCTAACTTTGAGCTCAAATATCTCAGTGTTGGGCTATTAAATTTAAATATTCTGTAACTGTAAAAAGGCTTAGTTTTTTCAAATCTAAACGTTATTCCCAGTCCCCACCTAGCAGGAAAGCCTTAATCTTGTGTTATCGGACACTTGTTACTCGCCACGCTCCTTTGCCATTGGCTAACTTTGAGCCCAAATATCTTGGCGTTTGGCTGTTCAATTTATAAATTATTGGTATCATTGGATGCGCCGAGTCTTTCTCTGTAGATTCGTAGAAAAACTATTTTTCAATTGGACAGCCCAACACTAAGAAATTTGAGCTCAAAGTTGCATTGCTAATGGGAAAGGCAAAGGGTTGCGTCTCAAATTTTCCACAATCGTTTAATAGCTATCGTTTATAAATGTATACGGTAGTTTACTGCAAACCATTTAGCATACCAATCCCCAGAGATCAAAACGACTACGACAACTACGACAACAACTACGGTAAGTGAGCTTAAAGTCAGCTTTATGTTAAATTTCAAAAGACTTCTCTGCAAATGGCAACAACTGACAAACAACAACAACTGGCAACAACAACAACAACAACAACAACAACAACAACAACAACAACAACAACAACCACAAGAAACATTTGCAGATCTCTGCAATGTATCGTTGATGTATTATTCTTTAAATTGAAAAAAAAGAACTTTTCTTTAGCGTTCTTGCAATACGAGCTCTTCGTCTTACAATGCTACTCGTTGTGCAGTAAGTTTATGGGATTTTCGTTACAGCACCGAATAGAAAACGTTCAAAACAGTGCCGTCAAATCTCTCAAAATCCAAAAAACTAAATCGGTTCAATTTTTATATCAAAAAAATCCTTGTGTTCTTGGCTACATGATGGGTGAAATAGTTTTTCAAAAAAAAAGTTAATATTTCATAGATAAAATTAGTGTTCGTGTGTGTCAAATGATACTCAGTTGGTTAACTGAATATCTTTAGAGGTCTATTTAATACATTGAGCAATCTATTAAATCTACCGTATTTCTTCGAATAGAAGACCGGGTAAAGAGTATGATCGCGTACTCCTGCGTAGCAGCCCTTTTTAAAATTTCTTTTCTGCATAAAAGCTTTCAATTAAGTGCTATAGAGTTGGAAAATGGCTCAAAAATACCACATGAGCTAACAGATTTGATCTGAAATTTGATTTGAAAATCTGTTAGCTCATGTGGTTTTTTTGAGTCATTTTCCAGCCCTATAGCACTTCATTGAAAGCTTTTATGCAGAAAAGAAATTTTAAAAAGGGCTGCTACGCAGGAGTACGCGATCATACTCTTTACCCGGTCTTCTATTCGAAGAAATACGGTATTGAATCTATTAAATATTAACTTTTTTTTTTAAAAAACTGTTTCACCCATCATGTAGCCAAGAATGCAAGAAATTTTTTGATATAAAAATTGAACCGGTTTAGTTTTTTGGATTGTGAGAAATTTGACGGCGCTTTTTTTTTTAAAGGTTTTCTATTATCGTGCTGTTTTAACTACATTCTAGTTGATTTCTTTTTCCAACAAAATTTTAGTTTTGGCAAGTACGCATGAATGAAACCATCACGACAACAACGATTGATTCTTTCGATTGGAATGTGGGTTGTTAAGAAAAATTGATTATGATTCTAAAAACTTTACATTTCTCATGAGTTATTTTGATTAAGAGTTAGCTATCAGTAATTCTAAATATGGATTTCAGACGACAACAACCGCTACAACTCCATCAGCACTGGAAACAAAAACGACAACGATCACAGCACTCCCGACAAGCGTTAGTAAACGCTACAAACTTATTGTAGCCTAGCTATTCTTTTTAGGATTTTAAAGTACCTTTAAAAGCGCCAAGAAACTTGATTTATTTTTACAGCAACTATTGGGTTAAGTATGATGAAGATTTGTTTGTTATAAGCCAAAACTTCATCCCGACCTGGTGCTTTGTTTATGTTGCGCTGATCAAAGAAAGCACACTTTATTTGAAACTTTTCCAAAGCTTTTACAGGCCACAAAAAGCACGGTTACAAAGCCAACAAAGTACTTCACCTTCAAAATCACAAAACCCGAGATGGGAGGAAATCACAACGAGAGGAAATCACAACGAACCACAACGAGATGGGAGGAAATCGACTGTGCTTCACAAATCGAAACACATTTGCAAACCAAATTTCAGCGCCGCACCACCACGCGAAAAACAACGGCATCAACAATGAAAAGAATAACCCCATCACATTTCAATATCCGTGCATTCGTTCGGAATTCTTTCATCTGCCAGCTGACAATCACCCAACCGACAGATCAGCCACAAATATTATACTTGGATGCTCACTGTATAATCGTTTAGCTTATAGCTTAGCTTTCGCTTTCAAACACAAAAATATCCGCTATAAATCCCACAAAAGTCACTTACAAGAAGACGATAAAACCGACTAAAAACCATAGCGAAACGCGTTTTACAATCATTTCAAGCCTTGTAAACATTCGGACATTTCATATTCCTCAAATTAATAAAATAGGTGGCTTTTAGATAACGGATTAGCCGAAAGAAACGGAATATATCCTCAGAGAAAAAGTTAAAACAGCTTATGATGTAAAAAACATTTTAAAAATTGTTTTAAATTGAAAGTTTAAAGCAAAACCTTTAGTCAACTGACAGCTCTACTGTAACCACGACTACCACCGTCACTCCATTTTGGCCGTTGTGTTTGCTGAACGGAAATTGTCCCAATTCCGTGTGTTTTCTAGTTGCTTGATATAAAAATGATCTAAAATTAAAATAAGAAACAAAAAGATGTTTATTCTTTTGAGATTTAGATCGACAATACAACAACAACAGCAACAGCAACAGCAACAACAACAGCAACAGCAACAGCAACAGCAACAGCAACAACAACAACTTCCACCATCACTACGATGAGCGGTGATGGTAGGAAAATTTTGATTTTCATTCAAAACTCAAAAGCATCTTGAAAATCCTATAAAACTTGAGACTCTAATTATTATTCTGATTATTGATTCTAATGATTAAAGTGACTAAATCAAAGTTCAGTGGTTGACAACGATACAACAACGTTCACTTTTACAAAGCTCAATGTCACCACGACTACAACAAAGGTTCTTGCTGAAATTTGTTAAAAAAACTAAGCCTTTACTTTTCTATCTGTACTGGCTTACTATTATGCATGTAGTTGTACATTTGTAAACTTGAAATTAGACAAGTCCCGGTTTAAATGGAAAAACGACAACGACAACAACGACGACAACGACAACAACATCCACTAGAAACTCTTCAACAACGAACCTGAGCGATTTACCAACTGAAATGCCCACTTCAACCAATCAACCAAACTCTTCAGACATGTTTTTGGATGGGCAAAGGTTTGGACTTTGACTTTGACTAGAAATATTAGGTTGAACCGAATGGAATAGCCGTTTTCTAAATAACAACTTTATTGATATACTACAAAAAACAATAATTATTCGAAAAGATTGGGGGTGGGACAAATGCGACCTTTTTTTTGCGCACCTGGACATTTGCGCACCTTTTTTTGCTGGAAAAGGCCTTAGGAAAGGTCGTAGAGCTTCAAAAATGTTTTCCTAGAAGGGAATCGTATACGTAGATTCCGAATTTCGACAAATCAGACCTCGCTGACACGTCAAATTTGGGCTAAAAGGCAAAAAAGCCCAAATTTGACGTGTCAGCGAGGTCTGATTTGTCGAAATTCGGAATCTACGCATACGATTCCCTTATATGGAAATATTTTCGAAGCTCTACGGCCTTTTCCAGCAAAAAAAAAGGTGCGCATTTGTCCCACCCCCAAAAGATTCGAAAAGATTCGAAAAGATGTTCACCATTATTTGCGATGGTCTTTCCTACTTGAAATCTTACAATCATGACAATTACAGTCCTTTAAAGCTCACTATCAGGCTAACAAATGATACTTTACTTTTTTACATATTAGGTCCTCATCGACATCCCTTTCATCATCTGATGATATTTCTCTTTCAACAAATCAACCCGACTCGAGTACCAATGATGAACCCAGTAAATTGAGATATATTGAAAATGACTTGTAATTTCAGCCGATGAACCCGAACCCACACCAGAAAGCGGCTTTGATTCGAGCACAAATGCCGGAAGTTCAATCTCTCCATTGACAGGTTAATGTTGAGCAAAGAAATAGCTACGTTAATTTTTAAAAGCAGCTTTTACGATACTAAAACGATTTTATAACATCTCGCTAACTTTAGAGTTCTCGAGCTCGCCTGAATCATCGCCTAACAATTTGAGTGATTCAAGTCCGTCAGGTAAATGTCATTGTTAAGTGGGATTATTTTTGAACAGCTTTCAATCTGTTAGTCTTTACGGATTTAAAGCTTTTCTCTTTTAGTTTTTCTTTTAGCTTTCCTTTAAGCTTTTCCCTTTACAGCATAACAACTTGTAGCTCAAATAATTCCTCCAAATAATACTTTAGATTTCTCGAGCTCACCCGATCCAAGTGTTGACAATTCGAGTGATCCGACTGATCCGACTTTATCAAGTAAAAAGATATCGTATCGATATCGATTCTTATCTAGATTTGTTTTTATCCTTTTAAACCCAGCTTTACTTGAACATTTATGAAATAAGTTTAAAACCGACATCTGAAATTTGATAACTGTTCAAGTAAAGCGAGGTTTGCCTCACCTCAACCTCACCTCAACCTCACCTCAACCTCACCTCAACCTCACCTCAACCTCACCTCAACCTCACCTCAACCTCACCTCAACCACTTCTTCAATATTTTCAAGCAAAAAAAATCTTAACAAAGAGAAATGTTCAATAAAATGATTACCTTAAACTACTTTTTCTAAACTTATGACTAAAATTGGAATTATTCAGGTGATTCCACTTCTACAAGCATTTCAACATCAACCGATCTGATTGCTGCGAATGAAATGACATCAACGATCATGAATCAGCCAATAGGAGATGATAAGAATCAAAATATGACAAGCACAAGTAATCAAGAATGCATTTTTTTTGGATATTTGGTTCCAGGTGATTCTACGCCTCCTGAGAGCGATAACACTTCACCACCTCTAAACGAATCTACGGAAACACCGGTGACAGGTAGCTTTTGAAAATTGAGCTTAAAAGCAGCTTGATATAAGATTTTTATTAAAAAAATTGATCTAATATTTGAATTAAAACTGTTTAGAATCAGCAGGACTAACCGAAGAGTCAGACTCGACGACGAGCTCGAGTCAAACATCCTTGACACTGACTTTGAGTGACTCCACTTTAACTGCTACTGGTACCATAATAAAAAGAAAGTAGAACTACTATAAGTACAATTTTTTAGAAACTGATCCTAGTGGAGAGAACACGGAGTCGACAGTGGAAACGCGAACAACGAGAACTATTGATATCACCGGAAGTGTCATGGACGATTCTACAACTTGTAAGTGAAAACTTTAAGCACTTTTAAGCATTTCAATAATTGACTGAAATTTTGATTGTTACAGTGTCAAATCTATATTGTAAGAAAGAAGGAATTGACAAGAAAGAGTAGATTTCTGGAGAGAGGATCGAACCCTCGACCTTTCACTTTCTGGACAATTACTGTAACCAATGAGCTATCCGGTACCTTGACTTGTAAAGGATTGTCGTGACGATCTCGTGATCGAGATCGCCACGTAAAGGAGTGTGGAGTGTCTCTAAAGGATTGTCGTGACGATCTCGTGATCGAGATCGCCACGTAAAGGAGTGTGGAGTGTCTCTAAAGGATTGTCGTGACGATCTCGTGATCGAGATCGCCACGTAGTGGAGTGTCTCTACTCTCCCAATCTCAAACCACTGAACCAACTATTATCGCTGTAATAAAGATTATATCTAAACCAACAATAATCACTACAAGAACTTATCCAGTAACCCTTTCAACCACAACTACGGGATCTACTGTGAGAGTGAATACGAATCAAACCATCACAACAACAAGAATTACAAATGTTCAAAATTCTACATTGCTTTACGATCCTGGATCAAGTAAGACTGAAATAAAACAAGAGAATTGATTGTTTTAGACACGACAACAGCTACAACCACCAGTGCTGGTTTGATTTTTCGTTGAACGCTTTATTGTTGCTTTTAGATGTTGTGCATTCTGACTATACTACTTCCACCACTTCACCCATTTCCCACTCATCCGACGCGACAACTACAATCATTGGTCTATTACTTAATCAAAGTTTATGAGATTGTTGTGCACATTTCAGATGATTGGAATAATACGCAGAAATCAATCATAATCGGTGTAGATGAGACTACACAAGTGAACAAGGAAAACACAACAAAAGCACCGAGTGGGTCAACGATAAAAACAACTACTGTATCAAATGAACAAAACACGACAATAATGAGAAACACTGGAGGTGGTGGGAGTGGAACTGACAATGGAAGTGGAGATGGAGATGGAAATGGAGGTGGATCAGCTGTTATAGGCGCACAAATAAAGTTATAGCTTATGTTCATACATACTCTTGGTACTGACTTATATCGGAATGTAATAAGATGTAAGTAAGATTGTAAGAACTAAAGTCCTTTTTGGCAAAATTCAACTTTACGGTCTGATCAAAATCAACTTTCCAAAAAAACCTGGTTTCTATGTTTTCCCTCATGCCGGAATGCACAAAAAAAGCATAAGTTTTAGTTTTAGCCCATTTCGCATTCCCCATACAGTCCGGACCTCGCCCCTTTTGATTACTATTTATTCCGGACCATGAGCTTGCGGGAGAACACTTCTATTCAGAAGAAGCAGTCAAAAATTGGCTTTGAAAGTTTTTCGATTCAAAACCAAAATCCTACTACGAAAGAGGAGTCCTCAAATTGCCTTTAAAATGGGCAGAAGTCGTCAATAATAATGGGAATTATTTGGAATGAATTTATGGTTTTATGTTGAATAAATTTTAGTTCAAAGTCCGGCAGTTTTCAATTCACCGACCCAATAGTAAAGACTCCTCGAAAAGGAAATTTTCTTTCTTTCAACCTTGTCCCTTAGTCAATAACTTTCAATTGTTAGGGTTCAAATTCAAAGGCAATTTAGCTCTATTCAAAAATACCGTTGTTATTGTTAGTGCTGTAGTTTAGATAACACAACTGAAACAAGCAGCGGTGGCACTTCACCGACTACAGCCAAACCCACTTCAAGCACCACCACCACCACAACAACAACAAAAAAACCCATCGCAAATCAACAATGAAACCACGAGAAACTCAAACTATGACTATATGGATACAACGGATGAATATGGGAATGTGATTATTGTAAAAGTGCCCAAAACAAAGACATCCACAACGACAACAACGGCTAAGCCTGGTTGAGTCTGTCAAAAAGCACTAATTGAGCTTTTTTTTAGCAAATTTCACCGAAACAACGAGTGCGTATGAAGGTTGGTAATTAAACTAATTGATCTACAAATCTACAAATCGATTCAGACGCAGGAACAACTTATTCAGACTATGAGTATGGAAATGTTGATGGAAATGGCACAAATGGGACTATATCAACAACAAAAACTACCACCGCAATTCCGAGTTTGTTTAGCTTTTGGCTTTAGTGACTTTAGCTTTTGGCTTTAGTGACTTTAGCTTTTGACTTTAGTGACTTTAGTGACTTTAGCTGACGATTCAGCTTCACCAAAATGCAACACCGCTGTGATCAACACTCAACATGCTTTAACGATAAAATTCGAAGAAGTTGAAAATGGTTTTTGGGAGAGCTGTAGCTGGGGAAAGTATATGTTCAGGTACAACTCAATCATTGAATTGTGAAACGGGCTACACTTTCCCGAATGGATCTACTTCAAGAACGTTCACTTGTGATTCCACAGGCAATTGGGCAAATTATGATCCTTCACAGTTGTGCCAAGATAGTAAAAATATTTATTTTAATAAAGTGTTCTTTAAAAGATGCTGGGAAAGCTATCGTATTCCGATTTTTTAAAAAAATAAAACACTCCTAATAATCAGTGGTCTTCGCCCGATTGTAATTGTAATCTTAACTTCAGGATTACGGTAGCTTTTCTAAGAGCAACTTTTAGAAAACATTCACTGGTACCAGTTGCAAGTATTCAGCTCAAAAAAAATTTAGGCATTGTTATTAACTCAACACTGCGATGCATTGATCCGTCCCCAATCCTTAACACTCTCAACTCCTTGCTTCCGAATGGAAAGCTAAACGGTTGGTTGACTTGGAAACAGAAAAGTTGATCACAAGGCTTTTAAGCTTTAAGGTTTAATGTAGAATTCAATTCTTTAAAGTTTAACACAGAATTCAGGCACTCATCCTATTGGTACGATGATCGTTCACTCGTGCAAACCCCAATATCTCTTCACATCGATCGGGCAACCCGTTCAGGTAGTTTTGCAAGAAAATATTTGTAAGAATTACTTTGTTTTTGTTTAAACATATTCCATTTATATTCTAAAGTCCCATTTCCATATCTCTCTAAATTTTGTTCCTTATCTCTTTAAATTTTGTTCCTTATCTCTCTAAATTTGGCTCCCTATCTCTCTAAATTTGGTTCCCTATCTGACTAAATTTGGTTCCCTATCTCTTTCAATTTTGTTCCTTATCTCTCTAAATACCAGCAACGAGGTGGAGCACAAGAGTGGCAGAGACGGTCAGAGAAAGGATGGCTAGAGTGCAACCACCACCAGCACAAGCAAGTCGAAGACTTCGAACCAGGAACAATCAAGATAGGAAACACTGGATGACACTAGCAAGGGATAGAGAAATGTGGAAGCAGGTTGTGATCTGCGCAAATAGGAACACCTGAATGCGAAGACAGATCAAAAAAAATCTCTTTAAATTTGGTTCCTTATCTCTCTAAATTTAGTTCCCTATCACTCTAAATTTGTTTTCTAAATTTCCGGGATCAAGCCTTTGTCCTTTAAAACGTTAACCAAGACTGCTAACCACTCAGCCAAAATTCGAGCACATTCTTGTCGTTTCTAGATTCAAATTGAGGATTAGGCTTTTAATTTTACGCTTTTGGGCTACTGTAAAGGAGCCAGTTATTTAAATTTCACAATCACAGATCTATGAATGTCTCCCCTCTGGCCAATGGACTGAAAATCTCCAAAATGAGCCCTGCACCTGTGAGTTTTAGATAAACTCTTACACTACATCAGATGAACTCTTCATTTAGACGTCTCTCGCTCATCTGAACTGTGAATGGAATAAAATTCATTGAAATTGTTTACACATTGAGATCACAACGAAATCACATAAAGCAGTAGGAATTGCAAAAATGAAATACAGTCGACTCTCGATTTAACGATTCTGAAACGTACCCCAAATTTCTTGCGTAGTTGCCCAACGATTGCGCTTGGCTGGACAGCTACGCAGAAATCCCAGGGCCTGTTTTAGAATTTCAAAATCGTTGTATCGAGAGGCGACTGTATCTTAGTTTGTTATAAACTATGTTTTTTATTAATCCAGTTTCTTGGTGACCATGGTTACAGGCATTTGTCCAGCAAAGCCCAACGCGATCACCGTAGCCGCCGAGAGACCACCGAAAATGAAAGCCATTCCCGACTGAAAATTTTGATTTTTATAATAAATAGTACGATAAATGGATATAAAATTTTGATCTTTATTGAATTTAAATTTTGAAAACATTCTCCTGAGACTAACCTGCGCCATGAAACCGAAATAGATGAGCGCCAGCAAGCGCGCGCAATCGAACAGCACACAGAATGGTCTAAAATTGGAATTATTTTAAGGCTTTTGAAAATAACCTTAATTATGATAAATATGATTATGATAAGTAATTAATATTATTAATTACTCACCTGTGATCAAAATAGTAACCGAATGCTTGAATCGATGCAAGAAGATAGGAGAAATAGGCAAAGAATGAAGGCCAATTGAGCGAAACTCGGACTTCATTGAAATAGATAGCTGAATATTATTTAATATGTAAAGAAAAATATGCAATTAATCTATTAAAAGCTACTCAACTCACCCAAGACTACGGTAACGGTGAATTGAACGGTTAGATAGAGCTTGAGTGGGGTGGAGAGGGGCTGATTGTAGGGAACTGGTACTTCGTTGATCTGGAATTTGGTTTTAAATTAATTTCAAGTGCTTTATGACCAGTAAAGTTTATTTTTGAATTTTTCAAATACTTTTATTCATTTCTACCTCGGGAATCCCCTCTGTATTATCCTCGACGCATTTCCAGAAGAAGAACCACCTCGTGCGAACACCCGGGAAATATCCTGGCGGCATGAAGACACATTTTAGCTAAATTTATAGATATTTTGATTTATTAATACTTATGAATTGTATTTGCTTTCTTTTATAAACTTACAGTACTGGATAATGAAATATCATATTTGAAAAACGATCGTCACTTTCGCGCGTCTGTAACTCCCTTTGTCTTTGAGTTTAAACTATTAGTGCTATACATTTTCTGAAAGCTCTTTTCAAGGGCTGCACAATGGTAATATTAATATTTAGAAATACGGTAAAGACAAGGGAGTTACAGACGCGAAAGTGACGATCTTTTTTCAAATATCATATTTCGTTGTCCAGTAGTGTAGTTTGAAAAACTAATTACTTATCTGGACACTTTTTAGTATGATTTTTACTATGTTATGGCTAGAATTACTATAATATTACAATAGATAATGAAAACTAATTAACAGTACTGGACAATGAAATATCATATATTTAAAAAACGATCGTCACTTTCGCGCGTCTGTAACTCCCTTGTCTTTGAGTTTAAACTATTAGTGTGATACATTTTCTGAAAGCTCTTTTCAAGGGCTACACAATGGTAATATTAATATTTAGAAATACGGTAAAGACAAGGGAGTTACAGACGCGCGAAAGTGACGATCTTTTTTCAAATATAATATTTCATTGTCCAGTAGTGTATATTTAAAACTTACCTTTTCCCAGAAACCGGGGAAAATCTCTTTTCCCTTCTCGTCTTTCATCTGTCCTTTGTCATAGCCAAGAGCTTTGAACTCGAAAGTCTAAATAGAGTTTGCTAGCTTTATCATAAGAAAATATTTACTTACCTGACACCAAAGTTGGTCAAAAGTCTCAACATTTGTCACCAAACCATACGCGATTTTCTCATCCGATCTCTCTGCCTCATAAGTACCGAAAAGACGATCCCAAATGATCAACGTTCCACCATAGTTTCTAAATAAAAATAAAAAATACTTTAAAGTTTAAATAGTCATTGATTCTTATAGATTTACAAATTTGTAAACAAAAATATAAAAAATGAGAAAAGATCACCTATCGATACAGTACGGGTTTCGACCATGATGAACTCGGTGACTGGATGGAGTGTTGAAGAACCATTCAAACGGACCCAAATAAGGAACCAGCTAAAAGACAATTAGTTTAACATTTACATAAAATAACATTTAACAAAACAAAAACATCTTTTTGAACAAAAACAAAAAAGAACAAACCTCCGTGTGCAACCAAAACTGATAGGCGACATTCATGTAACGATGGACGATGAAAATGTTTGGTGGAATGAAGAAAGATTGGAGGAGATCGAAGCCGAATGTGCCGAAATCCTAAGATCCTTTCCATGAATGAGATTTTGAGAACTTTTGCTCACTAGTTTAGTTTTGGCTTGCAAAAAAGCTTTTGTCTGATAATTTGGCTTTAGAATTGGATTGGCTACTCATCCTGCAATCTTCAGCTCTATTTTTAGTTCATTTCAATTCACTTGCAATGTGTTCCTTGCGAAAAATTACTCGAGTGAAATTTGCATGACTTTCACTTTTAACTTTCACTCGATTAATCGTTTTTTGATCGACTAACTACGAGTAATCCTCTTTACACGTCGAGTAAATTGAATATCTTTACATTTGAAGGGATTTCCCACCAAATCAGTTAAACGGCTGAATATCTTTAAAAAGAGTCGTATATAAATCGTTGCTCTTGACTTTTTTTGCAATAATTTTGGGGTAGGCTAGTTTCGGCAACTTTTTTTGCGCAACTAGGTCTTTTGCGCAAATTGCCATAACTTTCTTCTAAGTGGACCAATCTTTATGATTTTGGTGTCATTTTGTTGCACTTGTTGAGATCTATAAAATGAAACTAAAATCATAAAGATTGACCCACTTAGAAGAAAGTTATGGTGAGTTGCGCAAACGACCCAGTTGCGCAAATGACCCAGTCGCGCAAAAAAAGTTGCCGAAACTAGCCTGCCCCATAATTTTCGCTAAAAGTATGGCATGGGACAAATGCGACCTTTTTTTGCGCACCCGGCTCATTTACGCATCTTTTTTTATCTTTCGCGTTTTAAAAAAAGCTCTAAAAAGCTAATATGAACCAATTTCCATTCCAAAAGTTGT
Organism: Mesorhabditis belari; assembly: GCA_958450365.1. Lineage (NCBI taxonomy): Eukaryota > Metazoa > Nematoda > Chromadorea > Rhabditida > Rhabditidae > Mesorhabditis > Mesorhabditis belari. Next base: position 1,744,945 of record CAUEEP010000926.1, read on the forward strand.
TTTTCTGGGTAATTTTAGGGTGTAGAATTGAAATTTTGACATATCAGAGCTCGTGGAAGCAAACGGACGGAGTTATGCATAGGGAAAAATCGATAAATTTTCTGTAATTTGACCTACCCGTTTTATCTTTCAAATTGATTCCACATGATTCCACATGCACTGATATGTCAAAATTTCAATTCTACACCCTAAAATTACCCAGCAAAACAACTTTTGGAATGGAAATTGGTTAATATTAGCTTTTTTTAGCTTTTTAGCTTTTTAGAGCTTTTTCTAAAAGCAAAAACAGATGCGCAAATGAGCCAGGTGCGCAAAAAAAACGTCGCATTTGTCCCACTCACCTAAAAGTACGTTAATTTTTCCCAAATGTGCGTGTAAAAACGCATTACTCGCCAGCAGGCTTGTCAGCGGAAAATTGAATATCTTTTGATTTTCAAAGCAAAACCAGCGAATGGGGCAGCTACGCACTGCGACGGAAAAAGCGCAAAGAGCCAGTGCGTAGCTGCCCCATTTGTTGACTGTTCTTTGAAAATTAAAAGATATTAAATAATTTTCCGCTTTTTTTTTCCGCCTGCAAGCCTGCTCGCAAGGAACACACTCTATTTGCAATCATGTACTCAAAGTTTTTAAACGACCGGGGGAAAACCCTGAAAAAGAAATTCGCTTGACGTCATACGTTTTGATAAATGCGGAATGTCACGAAAAGAAAAAGAAGAGACACCTTTTATCGCCTTGTCCATGCAATTTTGCAAAAAAAAATTGCTGATGTGTGAGTGACTAGATTGTGTTTTCCCAAAAAAAATCTCCTCATTTATAATAATATTTCAATAGGGCATAGTTTTCGGCGGATTTAGATAAAAGACGATTTTTTTGCTGAGTTTTGCACATATGATTGCCTAGAATATAGTTTCTATTTCGGAGAAAATGACTTTTTAGGGGAAAAGTGATAAGAGAAAATTGGAAACCCCCCTCCTGGAATACATCTAGTACACTTGAAAATTGGGGAAATAATATGTGAAATATGAAGTAAATGGTGGTCTGGTGGTCAATGATTTAAATGCAAGAGTATTGCTGATAATGAGCTTCATATCCTAAACGCCTTTCAATTGCAATAATAGCTTGAATTCGATATTTAATTGATTAATCAATCGATTCATTCTAATGACAAATTTCTATTTTGAACGCTATTCGATCCAAATTTTTGAATGGTCCAAATGGTTGCTAACCTGTCAAATTTTCTAAGTTAAAGTTTTTGCGAATAACGTATTTCTTCGAATAGAAGACCGGGTAAAGAGTATCATCGCGTACTCCTGCGTAGCAGTCCTTTTTAAAGCTTCTTTTCTGCATAAAAGCTTTCAATCAAGTTTCTATAGAGCTGGAAAATGGCTCAAAAATCTGTTAGCTCATGTGGTATTTTTGAGCCATTTTCCAGCTCTATAGAAACTTGATTGAAAGCTTTTATGTAGAAAAGAAATTTTAAAAAGGGCTGCTACGCAGGAGTACGCGATGATACTCTTTACGCGGTCTTCTATTCGAAGAAATACGGTAGTCGGCTTTTTTTGAAATTAGCATTAATTGAATAGTTTAGCTTATGATTTATACTAATTTTGGTGGGGTATATTCTCTGGTTCTCTGGTGAAAGTTAATCTTGGAGATCCACTCTCACCTGCCACATTCCCTGTCGCAATGCTGTCGACAAATTGTAGTACTCGGACGAGTGATGCATCTGGTGGAATGACCAGAAAACACCGAATTCTGAAAATCTTTCAAGTTCTTTTTTTTCTAAAAGTTAAACGGTGTACCGTGAATAGCTCTGTGCGCCAAATAATAGCAGAGATCTTGAGTGAAAAAGCAGATCATCCAGGTTGTTGAAGAGTGCGGATCGAGGTCGATGATACGGAAATGAGAGAAAAACCATGGATAGAGAGCTGCTGACATGTAGCGACCGCCGAATCTAGAAAGATTGAAATGGAAAAGTTGTGCTATTTCTGTTTTCAGTTTACTTCATCAGAAGTGAAAGAATGCCAGCATTGATTGATGTGATCGTGTCGTTGAAGGCATATTTTCGGTCATCCAAAAAGTAAAACTCGATGAGGACAAGTAAAAGCATCCACAGGTTTGACTAAATGACTTTTTGTTTGTTTAAAAACTTTGGAATTGGCAATGTTCATACTATGAGAGAAAGCTTTTGTTAATCTAGACAAACAACAATGGGGATGGGACAAAGGTGCACCTTTTGCGCACCCGACCAAAAGCGCACCTTTTTCGCTGGAAAAGGTGCGCTTTTGGTCGGGTGCAAAAAAAAGGTGCACCTTTGTCCCACCCCCAACAACAATTATTTCATTCCCGTATTTCATTGTGCTTAAGCCGTTTAAACCATTTTTAAGTTTTTTTTCAAAATTTCTTACATTTTCGAGTAAATTCGGCACTTCTTCGATACTTTTATAGTGCATCGTTTCATTTGGTGTGACGAGATAAAAAAGAGGTCGAAGATTCGTCGGATGCAAATCCGCCGCCAACCTTTCCAACACCCACATTTTTTGCTGGAAATTGTTTCATTTGATATTGGAAACAATTTGAATAGAAAAACACAAAAAAACGAATGTTAAACTCAAAAAAGCATCGGTAAAGGTATTAAGTAAATGCACGCTGTCGGAGTTCTAATATAGGGTGCGGCGAAAGTTCTATCCTTTTTAGAATTCTCTCTAAAAGCTTCCTGGTTGATTTTATTTCATAAGTGTTTATAGCCAAAAGATAGCCAATCTTTTACAGAATTTAAATCTTTTTACAGTTTTTAAATAACTTTTTTTAGATTTTGAGTTATCGCTATTCTATGCTCTTCGAAAGAATTATTTGTGGCACTTATTTTTGCGCTTTTTCTATTGTAAAAATTTGTATAAAAATTACAAATTTATTGAAAACTGATAAACAATTTTGTTTTGAATACTCCTAATCATCTAAGATTGACAGATTTTCTTATACTGGTAATACTAATACCGTATTCCCTCTAATAGTAGTGCGCACTACTATTTTTTTAACCCCCTCCTGGACCGCAATACTATTAGAGAGTGCACTACTATTAAAGAGTGCACCTCTATTAGAGAGAATACGGTAATTGGTGCGAACACAGAGCTCACGCAAATTGTGTTAACTCAAAATTTAAAGGAGCTATTTAAAGCTATTTAAAAAACGATAATAAAATTTAAATTCTGTGGAAAATTGCCTATCTTTTGACTATAAATACTTATGAAATAACAATCAGAGAGAATTCAATTAAAGAGAATTTAAAAAGGACAAAACTTTCGCCGCACCTTGTAGTTGTGAAAGACTCAAGTCAGTTTAGATCACCAGCGTTCAACCTGATATCTAGATGAATTGAAAGCCTCCAGGACTTTACAGAAAAAAAACCTTTTATGGGTTTAATGTGCACGGTTAAAACCCAATAAGAGTACCGATTGGAAAACCACCAATTTTCTGCAAGCTCTTATCAGGCAATCCCTCCTCCTTTTCCCCTTTACTACATACTATTTCGACCTTGTCCCGGAAAATCAAAAAAGCAAGGCTAAAGTCTTTTTTGTGAGTTTGTTATGATAACGTTCATCGATGAAAAGATCAAGAACAAAAACGTTTAAGGAATTAGGTCTGAAAAGGGTGATTATCAGGAAAATGAGAGGAGACTACGCAGATTTGATATAAATAGTGACGGGGTTTGATAAATGTTCGAATGACAGCAAAAACATGAAAACTACAGGGTGTAGGGAGCAGTTTGGGTGTCCGGGAAGGATTTGGAAAAGAGTTGGGCACACAGTACACCCCGCAAACAATTTTAGCGGTGCCTGTTTTTCGGGAGCCATCTGCTGCTCACCTGATTAGCAAAGCTATTGAAATTTCGAGGTTTGGAGAGAATTTTGCCAGCCAATTTTGCCAATTTTTCATTAAGAACTACAGAGTTGGGTTTTTGCTTGGACATTTCCCGTTATTTTCTTTTATGATAGATTTTGTTTATCTAGAAACGTAGCTACTAATGTAGACTGTGCTATTGTAACTAAAGTGTTTTATAAAAGATACTTTTATTATGGCTAAACTATCATACTTTGGCTACAAGTTAAAAACTATCGTAAAAACTAAAAACTCTAGAGGCAATTTCAAACATGACCAAAGCAGGCCAGGGCAGAACCAGGGCCCGGGTCCACCAACCACTAAATTTAGCAAAACCCTCGAGTTTTGCTAAATTTAACAAACTTCTGTTTTGCTAAATTCAACGGGTCCATCAACGCATTTAGCGAGTTGTAATTTAGCAAAATTTTACTAAATATAGCAGTGTTTAGCAGTGCCGCCAGCTCCGAAAAACACGAAAAAAGCCCGGCTCCGAACAAAGATATCAAAAAAACTAATCACAGATTCGAACTCCGACATACTCTGGCTACAAAAGAAGCCAAAATTTAGCCAATTTTGAGCACATAAACTTATCTTAGTTTTATATGGCGACATCAGAATATTCAGTCTACAAGAAACAGAACTCAATTTGCTAAATTTAGCAAAATTGTTTTGGTATTTAGCACTAAGCATTTAGCATTTAGCAAAGTTGGTAAATCCTAAATTGGTAGATCGATTTCGATCGATTTTGCAAAATTGGTAAATGCTAAACTGCTAGGTCCGTTTAGCAAAATAGCTAGATGGTAAATTGGTAAATTCTAGAGGGGAAATGGCAAATAGTTTGGTGAATCCAGGCCCAGGTCTGGTCTTGCCTGCCTGGCCTCGTTGAAACAGCTTTGCTCGGTTGCCTTCGTCTGTTAATTCTGTTAAAGCTTTTTTGCCGAGTGCTCATGGACAATCCTAAAACTAAAACTTATCTATGTACTCATAGATACAGAACGCCTTATAACATTTTCAATGGAAACAGCACAAGAACTTGAAAGACAATGAAATTCGCTACTGGAAGACGGGCCTTGGAACCGCCAACTGCTACAATTTATATCTGATGTGTTCTTTTTTTAGCGGTTGCCGATCACTGATAAGACGAATAGAAGAGAGTGTAGTTGGTCGCTCGATGCTCGATCACTCACGAAAATTCCGAGGATCGGCTCATTGGAACTGAAGGGAAACGGGGCAAAATACACAAAACACACCGCCAATTACGAATGGGGCATTTCTGTAGCTTTGTAGTGTTTCTTCATAGACCAAGTTCGCCAATGAGGTTCAAGTTTTTAGGACATCTACGAATGAATCTAACAAACAGAACCCGTTTTCGCCCAAAAAAGTACGTTACTCAATTTCGCACGCAAATAGACCTTGCGCTAAACTTGTGCTATTTCTATGCACTCTATGTGAAATTCATGCTTGACAACCGCAAACATTAGCATAAATTAAGAAGTTTAGCATAAATCCCATCGAAATTTATGATTTACAGGGTTCTTTTGCTATCTAAAAACGTTTTTGACAGAATAAACTTGGTATGTAAAGTAACAGTAGTAGTTAAGGCTGTAATGCACCCTTCGACACCACATTTGCTAGTTCTTTGTCAATTCATCCGCGTTTTCCATATTGTTTTTTATAAAGTTCATCTTGCTGTCCAGAATTGTTGCCTACAAGCGCTTTCTTTGCACACCCATTCTCTGAGCTTTCTTTTCATTGGGAAAACTCCTCTGCCACGCACAGCCAATGTTCTTTATTTGTGTCTTTCTAACAGCAAAAAACCCAAAACCATATTTTCACTTCAGGATTACTTGCAATTGCTGTGAAGTGGATGCGCCAAACTTTGATCTATGGACGGACTTAAAGCCGAGAAGATTGCCCTGGCAAAGAAAAAGGTAATTGAGGTTTTTGAGTAAATTTATGGTTTTAACAATTTGTTTATAACTTTGTTTTTAGTTGAAAGAATTCGAGCTTCGACGAAATCGAGAAAACGGTTTTTCGCCAACTCCATCGGGAACCTCTTCCACCTACAATGATCAAGTATTTATGGCAAATTAACTTTATATTTTGTTCGATAGCTTGGATCGGCGCCACCTTCTTTTCAATCGGATCGAAATGGCAGAACATCGGTAACAAGCAATCATTCTGGTATAATGTTTCTTTAAAGTTTTATTAAAAATTTCTATAGGAAACGTGGAGACTCTCGATGCAGGTCCTGTAGCTCATTTTGAGGGAAGAAATGGTATTCACAATTCGGATACAATAATTTCTGTAAGGGCTTGGTTATTTTCAAGATGGTTCTTTCTGATTTAGATTCCGTCAATTCTTCCGACTGCTTGTCCATCTTCTTCAAATGTATTTTAGTTATGAATTTAGAAACAATTTGATCCAACATTTTAGCTCGAACTAGAGAATTTGCGTGTCCAACTACAAGATCGTGATCAAGCCCTGCAAAGTTTGAACAAGCAATTGGAAGAACTGGTAAAGTAAAGAGTACCATAAATATTCACGGTCATTTTAGAATGGATACTACGGTCAACTACATGCAGCATACACTGAATTGAGCGCAAAAAATGTGAACATATCAGGTCCCGGGGATCAAATCGCACAACTTCAAGCGGTAAATTCCTTCTTTTAACGGTATTATGTGTTTTAGGCACTTTCTGGTCTTGTTGCTGAGAAAACTGGTCTTCAAGCAGAGCTACGGAATGCAAAAGAAGAGCTTGAGTTTTTGAAACACGAGTTAGATCGAATAAACGTAATTCATCAAAGCAATCATGTTGGTTAAAACAAGCTTTAGGCTACATCTTCAAATGAAAAGGATAGAAATGTCAACGTTGAACGGGAGTTGAACACTTTGAGGCGGGAGCTTGACGATAAAAATAGGCTTCTTGAAAAAAGGTGCATCAATTTTTTTTCATTAACTTTATGCTTTTTTATAGATTGGAAGAACTGGAGAGCGAGAGAAGGGAATCGGCACGAATTCAAACTCAAATGTTGACTCTGCAACATGATCGAAACGAGGCTCAAGTAACGCTTTTTTTTCTTGTGCCATAACATTTCTATTCAGGTTCGATTGAAGAACATCTATCGAGATAAAGAAGCTATGGAAAATGAATTGAAGGTAGATTCACAAAGCTGTTCTTTAGTTTTTATCAATTTAGAATTTGCGAAAAGAATGTCAGATGAAAGACCTTCATATAATGCAATTATCATCGCACAATTCACAAAGAGACCTTACATCTCCGATAGCTAACGAAGAATGGATAAATCTACAAGGTTACGAGGTTCATAGCTTCTAAAAGACATCTGGTTTCAGCTGAATGTGAGAAATTTCGTCATGACGTAGAGAGGCTTTCTGCAGAGCTTGAAGAAGCTAAGAGAGAAGTCAATGAATCTCGGACACAATACAATGAATATGGAACATACATGAACGAAAATATTGCTAGATTAAACAAGGAAGTAAGTGTTTATATTGAATTTAAAAAATGAAACTGCTTTCAGCTTGATGAATCTTCATTGGCGAAACATACTCTGGAGACGCGCTTAAATGAGGTGGAAAACCAGCTCGAATTGGCACAACAGGAAAAAGCTGAGAATCGGAAGAAACTCGATAGCCAGAGAGCTTCCCCAAGTTTACAGGTAAAATAGAGGTTCTGTACAAGCAATAAAAATTTTCAGGGTTCATCTCAAAATCTAATTCCAAGTGATACCGAGGTTTTAAAGAAGATTGATGATGCGGTACGCCGTGTCACCACTCATTGGGAACAACTCTTAGAGCAAGCGAGAAAAGAATATGAAGATGGGAACAAAGAAAAGGTCTGTGCGGCAGAAAAAAGTAGTTTGGAGCGTTTTAGCCATCCACTAAATTAGGCATTATCATTTCATCATATTTAGGATCGGCTACTATTTGAGCGAGAAGCATCAATAGCTGAGTTACAACTGAAACTGCGGCTATCTGCAGAAAATGAAAAAGTTTATGGAGATGCTTCAACTGTAATTTTCATCTCAATTTTATTTTTACGTTTATTGTATTAGGGGCTACTTTCACTTTCGGAGCAACTACAAGCAGAAAAAGCCACAGTGTCACGCGCTGTCGCCCAGAATAGAGAGTTGAAAGAACAGCTAATTACAACAGAAGGCATGCAATATTTCCGTTTGTTGTTTTAATTTTTGTTTCTAGATCGTTTGATTCAATTAACAGGAGAGAAATGTGCAACAGAACTCTCTCGTCAAACCGCGGAACATCAAGTTAAAGAGTTGCAAAAACAATTGGAACAGGTTGCTATTAATGCATTCGCCTTTTAGAAATTTCTTTTAGACGTCTTCATCTCGTTCACACTCTTTCTCCCCACAAGCACAAGAAGGCGATAACAATGCATCAGCTGTTGTTGCACAACCGGAACCTCCTCTTGGTAAAGATCCTTATGCGCAGCGGAACCACGTGATGCACGATGATGAGGTAGATAAGGTTTATCGGGAACAGTGTTAGCATAGAATTTAGGTTTCTATTGCCTCTGAAGCTATAAACAACGATAGCCAAGATTTGAAAAATGAATTGGACGAGACGAGAAGACAATTGGATGAGGTTTTATTTTGCTCTTATGTGAAGTATGTTTTGAAATTTTAGGTTAGAGCTGAGTTGCGCCGATCACATACACAAAATGAACAGATGAATCAAATCATGCGCCAGGTAAGCATTGTTCTTTATTTACGATTAGGTAAGAACACATGCTTTTTATTTGACTCATTAAGTTCGATTTAAAGACATTTTTTTAGAACGCTGAAGATGAGAATCAAAATAGCATTCTTGTGGAATTGGGACAAGCGATTTCTCGTGTAAATGCACTCGCTCACGAGAACGAGACTTTGAGGTAAAAAAAAGTCAATGCTAATTAAAAATTTTTTAGGGAACAAGTTGAAAGCCTCCGCTTCTCGCAAAACGAGCAGAAAAACCAACAATCCTCAAGTTCATCATCCAGGTTTGTTTCGGGTTGAAGCTGAAGTTGAGTCGCTTTGTTTTAGTTTTCTACCTCAAGAGGTTAACAATCTGGAGCTAGAAGCTGCTACAACAATGATACATCAGCTCCGTCAAAATAATGAAGATCTATCGTATGTGTTTTAAGACTTCTTTTAAGCAAAAGGTGTTTTATAGAGAAAAGGTGGATCATCTTACTCGTCTTTTAACGGAAGCTCATTCTCATCTCGAAAGCACCCGAATAGAAGAACGAACAAATTCTCAACAGGTAAAAGTTAAAATTGATTGCGCTATTATTTCCTTTAGCGCGATGTACCACCAATTTCTCCACTACACGAAAAGGTAAAGGTTTTTAATGGATATTTTCATACCTTTCATTTAGCTAACTTTGAACAATACACAGGAAGTTGGCTCTATGGAATGGGCAAGAATTGAACTTGAAAAGGTTAGTCTAAGAAAGGTATCTGATTAAAATTAAAATTTAGCGCTTTGCGGAATCAATGCGGCGTTTAGCTGAAATGCAAGAACAGTGTGATAGAGTCGGTAAGAGTTACTTTTAGAATTGAATTAAATATCTGTTTTAGAACATATAAACCAACAGCTTCAATTGGAGAATGAAACTATTGCCGACCATGTTGTACTGTATCAACATCAGGTTTAAACATTTCGACATCGTTACATGTTAGATTTAAGCGACGCTTGATTCGTGAACGTCTTCGTCTGAAAGACGAACAAATGGCGGCCCTTGAGAAGGAGCGTGAACGCGTTGTGGCTAGGTATGTTTATCAAAGCTCTTTAAATATGGACTGTCAAAACCATTGTTATCATTTTAGATGTAATGAACTACAGCAAGCACTTATGCATGTCTTGGGCAATGATCGGAATGAGGTAGTTTTATTAATTGTTTTTAGATGATCTTATATTTAGGTACCGGCGTTCCGTCCCCGCTTATACAGCCATTCAACGGTGGACGAATTCAGTGGAGATGAAGAGTGCATTGTTGACAGTGCAAAAGAGGTTTTTATGTTGTCAGGCTGCTTACAATAATGTTAGTTTAGAATTCTCAATCCCTTCCGCCAAATGTTCATCATTCACCAGAAACCAATGGTCAAAAAGAAATTCGGTATAATTTTCTAGATTTACTTGTATTTACCACTTTATCGGGAAACCAAATCAAAAGTAATCGCACAATCTTTAAGATCAACTGAAGAGAATTCACCACCGACTGATTGGACAAATCGCGAAGATGCGGTGAAGAAAATCATGGACATCATCGACGATATAAAGGTTTGAGCTAGTAACTTTACGAAAGTTACATAAATTTTAGAAACCGTCCATGCCTTTGTCTTCAGTTAAACTGCAGTGTAAACAGTGTATCGGACCCGTTCTACATCTTTAGCAAGAGTTACATTTTTGCACTACAAAATTGCATAACTTTTCACAATAGTCTAGTTTGTTCTTTATTGGGTTTATTTATTGTGATTTGCGCTAGTCGCTCTACACTCCATTGGATTTTGTATGTGATAGAGTTTCTTCTAACTTGTCTATACAGGTGCACGTGTGCCTAAATCTTTTTGTTACCTGTTTTGTGCTTGTATATCCTGCATTATTATCCTTTTTTGCCAAATGATTTTAACAAAAGTGTTTTTATTTGTTGCCTTTTTTGAAGCATGGTTTGATTAATTTATTTCTGAAATAAACTTTACGAAAATGATAAACTTGCATTGGTTGTGGTTTCAAAGTGATAATTCAAAAAATCATTGTTAGATCCCAATTGGGTGGAGAGGAATTTCTTTGTTAAAAATACCTTTTAAAATGCACATTCATTTAGCTTTTCTTTTCGAAAATTGCACGAGTTTTGGTTTATAATTTAGTGAATGAGCGAAGAAGAATCGTTAGAAGTTTTATTAGCTGAACGGATTAACGCTGCAAAGGATCTTTTCTCGAAGCTACACGGTAAGAAATTAATTTTATCTTTTATTCAATACTCTAATTTAGAGGATCAGTATGCCAAGATACTGGGGATTGGGAAATTTCGCAATCGACTAGCCAGCGAGCTTCGTTTTCTTGAAGGAGTGAGTATAGAATTTTATTTTTAATCAACACCTTATTACAGACTTTAGATTTCTGAGGGTAAAACCCAATTACTACGGAAATACATCGATACGTCAAATGTTACACATTTTGAGAATATTTTCAATCAGATTACGAAGTAAGTTGCTGGAAATTTCTTTTTGTTGTTAAATTTGTTTAGACTGAACAAAGTTAAAGCCATTTTGCACACTTTCACCCTCGTGGATAAAGAAAATGGAGAGTGAGTAAACAGTTGATTTAAAGAGTCGATCTGTAAACTTTAGAACCTTAAAACATACAGCTGATTTAGTTGCAGACGGAGGTGAACAATGGGTGAAGGTACAAAAATATGTTTTTCTTATTTAAATCGGTCGATTTAGGTGGTTTCCCGAAGCGCTAAAGGTGTAGCTATGGACTGGTTGACGGGAAATGATCGAAACATTTTTGATCAGGCATCAGCTTACCTTCAAGTTGTGCCTAATTTATTTCGTTGCAAATTTTTTTAGACAGCTATTCTTTTTCCGACTGGATTTGTTGTACCAAAGATCACATTTTTCTTTATGGGTGGTGTACCGGATAAAATGGCCGAAAGGCTACGCAGAATGGGAATTCGAGTTCATGGAGAAGAGGTTGTTAGATAAAATTAGTTCTCATACCGTTTTCAGGTTTTACTTGACGATCTAGTGAAAGTTCCTAGCGACTTGCTAGAGGCTCTCGAAGAGAAAGAAGATCTTAGAATACCAATAAATTCCGACGATAATGGTGAATCATTTTATTTGCCAAATAGTTGAATCTAATTCATTTAGAGTTACCGCCAGATGCTCCAATTAATTTGGATGTTAGCACTGTATTTGTTTTGGTGTCTAATCTCACACATGAAGGAGGAACGGAACACAAGTAAGATTAGATACGATTTGGATAATATTATAATTTAGCTTTCAAAGCAAGTTGCTACGCGAGCAAGCCGTCTGGGAGAAGAGTGCTCCGGAGAAAGAAAAGTTGCTACACCAAATTGAGGGTATCTTTGAATTGAAGTTAACATGAAATTGCAGTTTTTAGGTCATCGATGGATTATTTGTCAAACTGCATATGAAAGTGTTGTCAATATCGTATCTACAGTAGCCGGACCAGCAGAAAAAGTGTTTTCGAATTTTAGCTTTGAACGATATTTTTAGAAACGGGTAGAAGAGTTACTTAAAAACGTTGAAGTTGTGGAAGATAAACTGACTGAACGATCAGCTTCACTGCCCGATAGTGAGCGGATTAGCGCACGGAGCAGGGTAATATTTTTCTGTTTAGATATATCAAACTAGCATTTTAGGTAATTTTCGGGTCTGGTGATTACTACCGAGCTGTGACGACAACCGCTAATAAGCATTTTGTCTCATCTGCTTATCACCAGGTAATTTCAAAAGTTGACATTCATGTTATGAATTTAAATTTTCAAGTTGTTCAAAATCAAAATTTAAATAATTTAGGGTGTATGCTTCAATGTACTGGTACACGAACCACGAGCACTTAGCGAGCAAAAAGAGGATGTTGGTATTAAAAAGTAGTCTAATCACTTTACTTATTGTTGATCATACGGGTTCTATTCTATTATTGTTTTCAATTCCTGTGTTACCGATTTTTATGTGTTCATTTAAAATTGCAATAAACGGGCTATTTGGTTGAGTAATGCTTTTTATATTGTGTTTGAAACAGCAATACTTAATTAACTTTCTTCTTCTACTAAAAGTGCAATCAGAGGTTTAGGATGAGTGCCGATTCGGTCCCGAAATATTTGCTCCGGAAGATCGACTGCAATCAGCAAGCTGTTAGGAATGTCAAATATAATGGTTTCTTTTTTCTAGACCTTTACATCATTTTTCCTTTTCAGTCGATGGCAATTATGTATTAACCTGCGGCTCCGACAAAACGATAAAGCTCTGGAATCCAAACACGGGTGCTCATGTTAGCACATTTATGGGTGTGGGCAACGAGGTTTTATTTTTCAAAGCATTTTTAAATTGATGACCTAGATATTAGACATGGCTTCTTCTTCGGACAACTCGCAACTTGCTGCTGGTGGTGAGTGGCAGATAAAACTTGCGTAAATTATTTATAAAATTATAGGACTTGATAAATGTGTCACGGTTATTGATGTGGAGACCGGGAAAACGGTTAGAAAATATCGAAATCATGCCGGTGTGTTGTTTAACGATTACTCTGTAATGTGTCTGCTTCTAGCCAAAGTTAACGTTGTCTGTTATAATGAAGAATCGAACTGTCTCTTGTCTGGGTCGATGGATACAACTGTTCACGTTTATGATGTGAGAACCAAAAATGAAAAAGCTATTCAGGTAGTTTTTCTAAGGCTAACTTTTATAGATTTTAATTCAGATTTTTAATGAAGCAACTGATGCGATACTTTCGATAGATGTAAATGGACACGATATCGTGGTTGGATCAGCTGATGGTCACTACAGACATTATAGCGTGCGTGATGGAGTGGTAAGCTTCAAAAATTCCAATATTTGATTCAATCTAGTTTTCATGTATCATCTATAGTAACGTAACTTTTTATATTTTTTAGGTAAATGAAGATTTTCTTGGCGAATCGGTGACGTCGGTTTCGTTTACCCCAGATGGAAATTGCATACTTGCTTCCACTTTGGATAGCACATTGAGACTGATGGACAAATCAAACGGAAAAATGCTCGCACAGTGAGTTTTGATCAGTATCATCGATATTAAACCATACGTTAAGATATAAGGGTCATCAAAATCGCGACTTTATGATTCGATCTTGTATTCTTGCCTCGATCACCGAAGTTGCAACAGGGAGCGAAGATGGAAACGTTCATGTTTACAAGTACTTTACTAAAACCAAATAGATGAAACGTGTTTTTCTAGTTTAATCGATCAAGCATCGTTAGTACGTCTACCCCACAAAAGCCCTGTTGTGCATACAGTAGCTGCTCATCCAAAGAAACAGGAGCTGGTTTGTCCTAAGGAAGTCTTTTTGCAAATTCATTCCTTTTAGGTATCAGCTTGTGCAAGCCTCATCTATGTATGGACCAATCAAAAGGAGATTGAAGAAGAATGATCAAGTTTTATTATCACGTGCGTATTTATTAATTATCAATGTTAAATAAATTTCTTCACAGCCATCACATTATATCAAAACATTTTTGCTAATATAAATATTTACCACATGTGACCCAAACCTCATTTCTAATTTTACTTTTAGGCGATGATTTATGTTGTCGTTGGTGGCGGCGTTGCAGGAGTCTCTTGTGTTAGATGTCTACGGCAAAATTTATCACAGGAAGATGAGGTTTCAGCATATTGACACTTAAAAGTTTGCTGTAAAATAGTAGGATTGGAAATGGAAACATATCACTTAAATTTGATGATGAGCATTTCTTTAGGTGTACTTGATCACAGCAGGACGTCATGTAAAAAGCATTCACAATTGGATTAAGGTTTGCTTTTTCCATTTTTTTCTGATTTTATTAATGAACAAATTCCTTAGAAATAGTTTTTAGGTCGGACAGTTCACCGAACTGTTTGATGTGAAAGAAGAGGGACTTTCGTTTGCCGGTGAAGGTGTGCACGTAATTTCAGCAAGTGTCACATCTTGGGATTACAAAAACAAAGTTTGGCTTTTATTTTATTCAAAGTTTATGATTAATATTTTAGAGTCTCTATTTTTCCAATGGTAAGAAATTAGCGTTTGATCGACTTGTGATTGCAACTGGAGCTAGGCCAAAGGTTTTTCACTACTTGTGGTTGAATGTCATTTCATATTGTTCTAGAATCCGTATCCACATGTTTCTCGAGTGTTGACTCTTCGTGACACCGAAACGGCTCGCCATTTGGAAGAAAGATTGGCAGGGGCTCGAAAAGTGGCAATCATTGGAAATGGAGGCATCGCCACTGAATTGGTGTAATTTTTAACACTTTCGATTATATGGCTTGATATTAGGCTGGGTAAGCTAAAGAAAAGAGCAAAGAGATTTTAGCTATGAACTACGGAAAGTCGAGATTTTCTGGTGCATTCGAGAAGAACACATTTCCGCCGTTTATTTCGATGTGGCGACGGCAAAGTTTCTGGAAGACCGAGCGAAAGTTGGACGTAAAGGAGCTGAAAAGAACCAAGAGGCTTGGCGTTTGAAATGCAAAACAAAACTTTTCTTTTCTTAGCCTGTGAAGCGCATGAAGTATGCGGATGCTGGAGAAGGGTCCTCAACAAATTGTGACACGACCACCGGATGTGCTCTGGGGCCTGATTGGAGTACTGTTGTCAAACTCGAAGGAGGATCTGAAGTGAGTCTGTTAATATTGGCAGTGAGCTAGATTTTTTAGGGTCATAATGTGCATGTTATCCCGAAAGTGGAAGTTGTCTCTTTGGTCGAGAAAACGGATTCGTTAAACCTGCATTTATCAAATGGAACTACTCTAGAGGTGATGCAAAATAGATTTAAAAATTTTTTTTATTATTTAGGTCGAAATCGTAATTTGGGCAACGGGAGTAGTGCCGAATAGCGAAGTTTGGAGGAGAGATTGTCCTGAGGTAAGTGTAAGATTGTCCAGATAATGAGGTTTAAAAGAACTAGTTTTACTGTTCCCTTTTAGTTAAAACTTGCCGCCGATAATGGTATTTGCGTTGATGAAACCATGCGCACTTCAATCGGCGATGTATGGGCATGTGGTGATGTTTGTACGGTTGAATGGCCAACGAATGCCTACTGGACTCAAGTAAGTTCTCGAATGAACTTTTTAATAACTTTTTAACTTTTTAATCGTAAATGCTTTTTTTAATAGTTGTAACTATATGAGCATCGATCGATTATTGTTTAGATGCGTACATGGACTCAAGCTCGACAAATGGGAGATTATACCGCACGACGAGTTCTCAATTTGTGCGATTCCCTTGATTTTTGTTTTGAAATGTTTGCTCATTGTACTACATTTTATGGATACAAAGTAAGACTATAACGTAGTCAAAAATCAATTTCTTGCAGATTGTTCTTCTTGGCGATTTTAAAGCGACTCATCAACCCGATGGCTGGTACATAATAGAAAGGCATTTTTTTGACGTGTAAAGTTCTATCTCTTGTAATAGAATCATTGACGATTTTCAATTGGCTCGTTGTGTAATGGAGTCTCATCGGGTGCGTGGTGCTGTTCTTATCGGGGAAACGGATCTCGAAGAGGTGTGCAACTTATTAGAAATTCATATTTTTTGTTTCTAGGTGCTCGAAAATTTGATATTGAACGGCACAGATATGACTGGTCTGGAAGAAGAGTTTCTCGATCCGGACGTTCATCTCGAGGACTACTTTGATTGACTTGTTATAAAGTTTTTGGATTGCGTTGTTCTTTTATCAAATAACCTGTTAAGAATAATTTATTTGCAACTATGTGAAACGGTTTAAAGTTTAGCTTTAAGCATTTTTGGGTCAAGCAAAGTGCGGAGCTTCATTGCTTTGGCGATGTTCCCCTTCAATTTCATTTTTCCAGACATAAAAGCCTGCAAAGTTGGATTTTTCTGAGATTTGATAGAATTCTGATACCTGATCTGGTTTGAGAGCGCCAGAGGCAATCTGCATAAAGGCATCATCTGAAATGGTGACTGAGATCTCGGTTGGACGTTCACTGAAATAGGGAATTCTTTTTCGTTAACTTATCTCAAGTTGCAATGGTATTTAAAAACTTCAAAACCCACTCATTTCCGACGTACGGTGGTGAGGCTTTTGTGTCAATAAACCATTTTTTTGTTGTCCCATTGCCGGTGATCACAAGACCGAATGAAGTGGCAACTTTATCAACCAAATCCTTCTCCTGAAAATATTTACATCTGATTAAGAAATTGTAAGGTTCTTTAAACGAACCGTATTTATTCTCTCCTTGATCTCGTCGAAAATCACATCACTTTTCAGCGAGGGTCCATTTGAGACTGTCTAGAAACATATATGAGATTCTCTTTGCCATTGATTTTTGCGTACCTTGGCTGGTCCATGAGATCCACCATCGGCCAATTTATACAATGCAACCACACCGGCTCCTCCGATACCTGGGAAACGTTTTTGAGTTTTTCTCGCCTAATTTTTGCTACCGATGTTATGTTGCATCGCGTATTTTGTGTTTGGCACTTGTCGTTTTCCACAGCGTCCCCGTAGTTGATTGGACAATTCGACGACCTGGGCGACTCCTGAAATTTTTTCTTTTTAGACTTTCTAACTGAAAAGAATGAGTTTAGAAGTTTTCTTCATTTTTTTTTACAGTAAAATATGTAGAGTTGGAAGTTTCATCAAATCTGTTGAACAAACCGGTTGCCCCGATGGGATGTCCCTTGGATATGAGACCGCCACTTGGGTTGATCACCCATTTTCCTCCGTAAGTGTTGTCTCCTCGATCGATCAACTCACCAGCTTTACCTGGAAAATCAGTGTGTTAAGGAAAATCAGTGTGTTAAACACACCGATTGGGCAAAGCCCCAGCGCTTCATAGGTGATCAACTCGTTCGGAGCAAAACAGTCGTGCAACTCGATCACCTAAAGTTAAAAAGTTCATTATCTTTTGATCATAAAAGATCATAAAAGAGATCAGAGATCGTTGATCATTGATAAAAGAGATCAGAGATCATAAAAGAGAGTATTGTCTTTTCCTTGTCCTCTCATACCTGAACATCATTCGGGGTAACACCAGTCTCTTTGTACAATTCTTGAGAAATTTTCTGAATCATGTCAAAGCCGATCATCTTGATGTTCGAGTTGTCGGCGAACACTGACGGCAAATCGGTGCCAAGTTTGAAGCCTAGAATTTTGAGAGGTATTCGTGTTTTGTATTACCAAAACTTACCAACGATTTCGACGGCTTGCGGGCGCAGATGTGGATGGGCTTGGAGGTAGCGCTCCGAGCAGAGAACCGCTGCCGCTGAACCATCAGAGGTTGGACTAAAAAAAGACGCTTTTCAGCTTTACCTTATCAAATATTTTTCTAATTGATAGAGATTTTCAATAAGAGCTAGCTTACATAGAACATGAATGGGAATAGAAATAGAATGGGAATGGGAATAGAAATAAGGGAATAGAAATAAGAAATAGAAATAAGGGAATAGAAATAAGTTGATCCAGATTTTAAACTTTGAACCAGGCCGATCTTGCCGTATTTCCGTAATAGGGCATTTTCAAAGCCAAGACTTTAAAATGTACTTTCTGGACTTGAAATGTTGTCTAGATTAGCTGGATTACGGTATTTAGTCTAGGTTGGGTATTCAGTCTAGATTAGCTCGATTACGGCCTTTCGTCTAGATTGGGTACTCTTAACTTTTAAAATTTAACTTTCAAAAGACAAAACTCAAATTCTAACCACTGATTGAGGATTTTCTGATTTTCTGTTAAAGGATTAATTGTGATAAAGGATTTTCCGATTTTCTGATAAAGGATTTTCCTCTTACCTGCATTCTAAAAGACCCATAAAGTCGTAGATTTTCCTCGCGTTCATCACTTGATCAAACGAGAATTCCTTAGTGAATTGGGATTTTCTAAACATTTTACATAGAAAATTTTCCTCGTTTCCCATTAAACGCACGGATTGTTGACAGAGTGCAAATGGTTCTTGTAGGCGATTTTTGCGAAATGCTCGCGCTTGGTGCCTAAAATTGAAATTCTAAGAATAAAACAATGAAATCTTGTACCATATTTCTCCATGTGTTCTTTGCCGGCATTTCCGAACATTTGAGCAGTGATCGGTGCGGGGAAAAGACCGTAAGTGTCGGCCATCAACTGAATGAAGATTCCTTTTTTTGGAGAGTTCGATTTAAAACAGTTAAACAGTTGATATAGAATGTTATTTTGAAAAATTATCATGATAAACCCATTAGAATAGAAATTGGGATGGTTTAGAATAGATAGAATGGTAGATAGAATTGAAAACTTGTACCCAGAGTTCTCAGGGACGAGGGAGAATTCGAATCCGAGTTTGATTTTTCTACAATATCCTGCGCTTAGAATTTTACAGTTGGTTTTTACAGTATTCTCTTCTACAGTACTGTAGAAGAGAATACTGTAAAAGCCAACCTCCTGGGTTCACCAAAAATGCTTAAATCCTAATATGTAAGTAAAGTTAAAACACTCAAAAAGGCGCATAAGTAAACTGATTTCTTTTTTCGATGCTCACCTGGATGTGATGATCAACGGGAAGTGCTCGATCATCGAGCTTTCCGCCCATATTCTCCAACGAGCCCGAGGCCATTTTCTTAAAATATCTTCATCAAAACCGCACACCAACATCTTTTTGTTTTCTTGTTTCTTGTTTCTGACACTAATTTTTAGTTTTCACGGAGATGTTTTAGAGCCCGAAGAAGATATTTTATCTTCTTCGGGCTCTAAAACATCTACGTGAAATGTTGGGGCTGAACGAAGAGTGGCCAGTGAAACAACAAATCGACTTCATGATAGTTTCACACAGCCTCGCTGAATCAGCTTTTCTACTCACCGAGGCGATGTTCATCGATGGATACTTCTCGCAGCTCGTCAATGAGGGTATATGTTTTAAGTGTTTTAAATTAATTCGCCTAATTCTAGATGAATATTTTTGGACAATACTCGATGGACAGCGAGAGCGAGAAGCTAGAAGGCGAGACGGAGCGAGAAGGCTCTCTTGGATCTCGTCGACAATGTTTACATGGATTTCCTTCAAGGCTAGTCTCGTCTTTTCAAAAACGATATGTTGCTTTTAGGAAAGATGTTGAGGCTCGATTCGTTGAAGAACATTCATAAGATAGCGTCCTCTTTCACTGATCGACTCGAAGTTGATGTTACTACAAGCCATCGGCGACGCAAAACAAAAAGCAAACTCAAAGTGTGCAAAGTCGATGGATGCGCGGAGGTTTTCGACTATAATATTCAATTGTAGGTTTTTTTTCATCTTCATTCTGTTTTTATCTTTGTTTTTGGTATCGACAGTTTTGGATATCAAAGAGTATTCGGTTTGGAAATGAGCACAAGTCGAAGAAACAGGCCGCGGTGAGCGGACAAAGAAATAACGGTACTTGTGGGGTTGGGGGAACTTTTTTTTCTTCAAAAGTGCTTTTTCTAGGGCGATTTTTTTGCGTAGATTACGAATTTCATAGTGGAAACTTGGGGAAATGCGTTTTAGACCGACTTTCGGGGATCCGAAGTCGCCGCCTCTACAGTGTATTTCACTACGAGCTTGTATAAGAAGAGCCCATCAAACTAGGGAACTGTTTCAACTTACCACCGATTTTCGAAACCGAACCTCTCCTTTCTGAAGGGTATAAATAAAGCTTCGAAAATTTCTATACTTTCTAAAATTTATTCAAAAAGTCGATATTGCTCTAAAAGCGTCGGAATAAGCGATTTTTGATCGAAATTTTTGTCTCGCGAGGTTTTCGAGATCTAGAAATCGATTGGCGCAAACCGTTTTTCTTGAAAATGCAATTTTTAAGCGAGTTATGCCATTGGGTCATTTAAGTTGAAAAACGATTTTTATTAAGATTTCTCGAAAACAACGGGTCATCAAGAAAAGTTATTTACAACATCGGCGTGAAAAACTGCACAAGACTAGGCTAGGTCCGGTTTCGAAAATCGGTGGTAAATTGAAAAAGATCATGTAGGTGAAAATTTCATAAAACTTTAGAAATTTGAAATAACTTTTAAATTTTTTCTTTTATTTGTTTATTGTGAGTGATTTTCCTTTTGTGATAATCTTATTTTACACTTTTTTTTCTCTCTTTTATGTTTAACAAGAAATTTTGTTTTTTTTTAAACTTTAAACTTCAAACCTCAAAGCCACACGCCAGCACAACATCCGCATTTCCTTAAATATTATTCATTAACAAATTAACATTAACAAATTAACATTAACAAGTTAGCATTAACAAGTTAACATTAACAAATTAACATTAACAAGTTAACATTAACAAGTTAGCATTAACAAGTTAACATTAACAAATTAACATTAACAGAATCCCACCTGACTCCAAGATTTGCTTGCAAAGGAAAACACCAGATGAGCCTGAAGCGCACGCGTTGTTTACCTACAACTCTAAGAGCTCGAAAATTTTCATAAAAATAAACATTGAAAATCGGGATCCCGGTGAAACCAAGCTCATAAAGAGCCCGTTGACCATTGCAAGTGCCTAAAAAGTATCAGTCTTCTATGAAGAGAGGAGATTTTCTTCACCTCCATACAAGTATCCAACGGTGGCCTGTTGAATGTCCTTGTACTCAAGTTTTGCGTCAGCCAAAGCCTCGTTCACTGAAATTTATGAAATTTATGCGACTTCTGGTAGTTAAAATGATAACTTTTATGCATAAAATACCATAGAACAGGTATAACAAGTTATTAGAGTTCATTATTCACTCACCAGCCTCTTTCACCATGTCCGGGTAGTCGAGGCCGGTTGAGCCGGGCTTGGTGAACTGAAATTGTGAATAAATTTGCATTTAAGCTGTTAGCAGCTTTTCAATTTCGCATATTCTTATAGAATCTCGAATTTCGAGTACTTTTCCTGGTAATCATGTTAAAATTGGCATTTAGAAATGATAGAAAACGATAAGTAATGTCTAGTAATCGTTCTTGCCTTGTTTTCCCCTTCAAATGTTTTCCCCTGTATTTGAAATGCAAATTTTTCTACACTGTATGCTAATCTCTATAATTTGATCATAGAGATCGTTCAAATACATTTCAAATCCATTTCAAATACAAATTTGAAGGGGAAAACAAGGCAAGCGCCATTACTGGACATTACTTATCGTTTTCTATCATTTTCAAATGCAAATTTTGGCATGATCACTAGGAAAAGTACTCAAAATTTGAGATTCTATAAGAATCTGAATTCTTAGAATTCTATAAGAACTGAAAAGCTGCTAACAGCTTAAAGAAATGCAGAATGCAATAAGAATTCTTTAGTATCAAACCTTGGTCATGCCGACACCGATCACGTAGACTTTTGTCTTCGTCATTGTGAATCTAAAGAAACATTTAAATATGTAAAAGACACAAAAGAAACGTAAACGAAAAAGAAAACAAAAGAAAATGACTTTAAAACTAAATAGAAATGACTTTAAAACTAAATAGAAATCAAAAAAAAGGACAAGAAACTTTGTCAAAGGTCAAAATGCAATTGAAATGCAATTGAACAGAAATGTGCAGGCAACTATGCCTGTAGCCTTATCACCCGAAAATGGGGAAAGACGTGGGGAAAAGAGAGCAAAAAATGATCTCGAAACCCCTTTCTTTTCCCCCAAATTTCTCTCATTTTCTCCCCTCAATTTGGCGATTCTCTTATTGTCTTTCTTTTCTCCCACTTTTTTCCTTTCTTTTCTACATTTGGTCTGTTATCATCCAACACTCCGAGCAGACTACAACACTCAGATTGTGTTTGTGAGTTGAAAACAAAATATTGAAGTTTAGAGTGGAATTTGTGGAGAAAATTTAGAACAATTTAGACGCTTTTTATTCAGTGACTTCATTTCTTGACCAAACGCTCAAATTTAACATAGATTTTTGAGAAAAATATTGTTTGTGATCGCTCAATATTGTTAATAAACAAAATAAACAAAAAAACAAAATAAACGCTCAATAAACAAAATATTGTTTGTGCTAGAAATGATCGCTCAATCATTTAGTGCTTGATGAGACACGTGGCTAGGAGGTCTCGATCCCGAGTTTCATTTGGCAGACACGTCAAAATGAATAGCTCCAATCGATTCACCGACCCCGAAAGACCCAGGTATAAATTTACAGCTTACAGAATATCTTCTTTTTAAATCATTTTTCCCATGGAAAAAATCGCTGTGTGAATGACTGGCGAGATGTTCTTTGCGCGGCCGCGTAATCACTGATAATGTGTGATTTTTAGTGGGTCTTCTCGAAATGGAAAGTGAAAAGGTGGACTTTTCAGTTTTCCTTCCAGATGTTCTTTGTGCGGCGGCGTAATCGCTCTCGATCTGGCGCAAGACTTCTGGTTAACCCCCTCCCTCGTCCCCCTCATAAACTTACCTGGCTGGGGGGTTTCTCGTGATCATCAAGACGGGACCCCCATGGTGAGACATGGTCATTGCACTTTTGACTGTGTTGACCTGTGTGGCAGCTCCGAGTTGGGGTTCGCTAACAGCTAAATTTTTGCGTGAGGGGCTGCGTTCGCGCGGCCCTGCCAATCCAATTTCAAAATTACAAATGTTAGATCGTTCCATGATCCTCCTCCGTCCTATTTTTGTATTTCCAAGATTCTTCGTAAACAGAATCAGTTTTGGGCGTCATTTTTTATTTTTGGCGTCTAAACTTGGCTGTTTCTCTACGAAACTCGGTGAGTCAAGGATCCACTTTTAAGTAATTTTTACTCATTAGTTGTTATCAAACACTTTGACTTTTCGTCAATTTTGACAAACTACATTCACCTATTGTGTCAGCTCCGAGCCAAACTGATATTTTAGTTACTATTGTTATTATTGAATGATTTGTCTATTCTTCTGCAAACGTGTCCTCCCCTTTGCTTATCCCCTTTATTGCCGAGAAGGGGCGGTCCTTGCCTAGGAGGGCAAGTGAGGCTCTCACTTAGAGTCCCCCCTTCCCCTTACACTCATTTGTAATTTATTCGTCTTATTATACTACTGTAAATAAAGATACATATCTTCCGGGTCTGTGCAACTGCAGTACAGGTTGGTCATTTCACAGGGACCCCCCTCTAATACTTTGGAGGAGTTGAGTTGGGTTGTCGGGGTGTTAGAGATGGCGGGATATCAAAAGGGATCCACTCTCTTTAACTTAACCCAAACTCTAGTCCACATCCGTTTCTACCTAGGAACGAATATGGAGGTTCCACCGAGATACCCTTGTACCCTTGAAGCGTTTATTTTTTGTATCATTTTTTACATCTTTTTTCTTCACTAACTTTATTAGCCTAGTAAGCCACGTGAAATCACAAAAATCATGAACATTAAAAAAAGCCGAGTATCATTTTTGCACTAGACACGATAGAGAGTTGGAGAGAAAAAAGGTTACCAGTAGTTGACTTCATAAAACATTAAAAAAAACGTAAATCTCGATTTGTACCGGGAATAGAAAAAAAGAAAACGGCAGAAAAGCTATAATACTCAGATTTTAGAATTGTTTTAGCAAAAAAAAAGTAATGTAATGCTGGAAAATATGCGGAAAATTATGCGAAATATAATGTAGCACACACTATGTCCAGTATTGTACAAAGAACGGATTAAAGAACGGATTAAAGAAAGGGATTAAAGAAGGAAAAGTTTAAAGAATTTCTTTTTTAAATGATGAATTTCGATTTCTCATCTTGTGAAGTCAACGGATCATCGCTGAGAATGTAAGCAGAAGAGGTGGAATGCGAATGAGCACGGATCTCACAACAGCCGACACGCTCCTTCAACTCGCGAACAATCTCGTGGATCTGAAAGGAAATGATTTCATCGATTACTAGTTCAATCGTTAGGTATCCTTTTCTTGGTTGCGTTGAACAAAAATCTGTCCTAACCTAATTGAGTTGCTGTAGCTTTGTATCAGTCTCTATACTCACTTAGCTGCTCAAATGTCGCGAGCTACTGACGATCCCTATGCTGAGTTACTGTAGCAGATTTTATATATATTACGTCTGATCTAGACTGATTCTAGATAGGATGTCCGATCTAGAGTGAAGTGAGGTCAAGCGTCTCATCTAGAATCAAGCCGATCACTCTAAATCAGACGTTCGATCCAGACTTAAATTTAGAGTGATCGGCTTGATTCTAGATCGCACTTTTGACCTCACTTTACTCTAGATCGGACGTAATATATGTTACGTCGAATCTGAGGGACGTCCATCTCGTCCGGACGTCCGAATCGGGATGGACGTCTCCTCAGATTCGGACGTAACATATACATTTACATACTACAGCATACTATGGCAATTCTTATATACATTCACATAAATAATGTAATACAAACAATACAAAAGCACAATCCCTAAGCCCTAAACCCTAACTCTAAGCGGAAAGAAAAAAAAATCCATATAGACGAAAAAGAATCAAAGCCGGATTGAACCCTTGACCTCTTGACTAGGATACAAGCCTCTTAGCCAGTTGGCCATGACAACATTATGTTACGACCTTGCCAGCTTGCAGTAACTGTCCTTATTCTACGGGCAACTGTTTCGCGGGTTACTGTTGCTATCCAAAAATATTCTAAATAAAGCTCATACATTTTGCAGTAATAAAAATATTTCTCTACTCATTTACCTCGCGATCCTTTGTCTCCGGCAGATTTCTGTATAGATAGAAAAGTGAGAAAATCGATGGGATGATGAAGAGGAAAACGAAAGAGAAACATCCGAAATGATTGTAGGCGGGCAGGGTGAGATAGGAGACGATCAAAGAGACAAATGTATTCGAAACGAACATCTGAAATGATCAGTCTGAAATCACTTTCCCATTCACCAACCATCGATTGTACTAAAGAGCGATATTTTTGCACCACCAACTCGCTCGTGATAAAACACGAGATCGGACCGAGACCCAACCTGAAAAACGAAGGTTTTTTTGGCTGGATTAGTGGATAATTTGGAAAAAAACGGTAATCTTTCCTTCAGATTTTGTCTGTTCTACTTTAATTTTGCCTCTATTCAATTCACAATTTGATTCCACGTCAAATGAGATTAAAATTAAGTGAATCGAAAAGGAAGATGACAGTAGGTTTTCCAAGATCTAGAATCCTCTAGAAACTCGAATCCTCTAGAAACTAGAATCCTCTAGAAACTAGAATCCTTTAGAAACTAGAATCCTCTAGAAACTCGAATCCTCCAGAAACTAGAATCCTCTAGAAACTCGAATCCTTCAAAATCTTTTAGAAAGGTAAGCTAGTTATCATCATTTACCCATAAGAGATTCCGAAGATGCAAAGCGCGACGATGCACCCATTGCCCCAGATATGACCGTAGTGGAAGGACATTTTATCGAAAAACACGTAGAGCACAAAGGAGAACATGTTAAGGACGCCGAGGAGGAGAAGAAGGGGACGACGACCAAATCTGGAATCAGAGAAAAACATTTATTGGGTTGTTACGTTGAAAATGATACGCTAGTAGAGAATGCCCTTCAGAGAGAAAAAAATTTTTTTTCGAGACGTTTTCATCTTAAATTTGAATTTCTGTCGCAAATTTTAAATATTAATTTTCGCACGACGTCGCATTCCAATTGACGTCGCCGCCATTTGGTGGTAGTCGATGGGAGCGTCTTTTCTGTTTCGTTTTCAAATCATTTCTTTTTTGTCAAATTAATTGAGAGTATTGTTTTACGCGATAAAATTTGTGTTGAAATGAGAAAGAAATCTATTTCAATTTGAGAGCCGAGTGGAGAATCCGGAACTTTTCGTAGCCGGACTAGAATTGGAGCGGATGAGAAAGAAATCTATTTCCATTTGAGAGCCGGAAGTGGAGAATCCGGAACTTTTCGTAGCCGGACCACAATGAAGGCCAAAACTAACTGTAAGATGGTTTCGTTGTTTTCATTTAACTCCCGAAAACGAGGCTCATCTTCTGGATTGTTACAAAACTTGCTTTTAAAACAAATTTGATTCAACAACAGGAAGTCAAGTTAATCAAAATATTGTCTATTTTCTTTGATAATCTTCCCATTTCTCTGGCAGTTCTTGAATCCTAAAAGTCTTAGACTTCTGGGCGAAAAAATCCGTCAACCACTTCGGATTTGGAGGATTTGTGCCACAGCCAAACGAGTCATTTTTTGCAAACTGATAACAATTCCCTCTATTCATATAAACGATGAATTGCGAGTTGTTTACAAGTGTATCATTTTCAACATAACAACCCAATAGAAGGATTTGGAAAAGCTGATTGTTTTTGAAATAATCAAATCAGGTTTTTCTGAGCTGATTGAGATGAGCCGTTCCTGTTCTGAGTTACTGTAGCTGTTTCTGTTCTGAGTTACTGTAGCCGTTCCTATTCTGAGTTACTGTAGCCATTTCTGTTCTGAGTTACTGTAGCCGTCTCATGCTCAGGATAAGGATTACTGTAGCTGTCCGAAACTATACTACGACAAGAATAAAGCTTGATTGAATATGGTCAGAATTTCATATTTATAATAAATTTTTATGTTTTATAAATGCGTACCTGGAAACGACATATGTCCCCGGGATACCCGATAGAAATTGGCACAAAATGAACCCAAAGGAAGCAAGCTGAAAAGAATACAATTTTTTTCGTTGTCAACTTGTTAATTGAAAGCATTACAATTGTAGTTCTTGTAGTTGTTCAGTAGTCTTTTGTTCTTACAATCAATGCCTTTTACCTGAGCTGTTTCAGAGTCGAACATCTCCTCGAGGAACTCCGTTGATAGATAGATCATTGGGAAAAGACCCATCACAAGCTGAATAGGCAAAGTTCTTTTTAAGTCTTTTTAAGATTGGAAACCTGTAAACTGGCAACCCCAATGAGATATGGAGTGCGGAGATAGGCCTCGGAGAGAACGAATTTCACGCCGCCGAAGAACGAGAATTTCTCGTCTTGGTCGAGCGCTTCTTTGGCGATCTCATTCAACACTTCAGCCTTGTCCGTGTTTAAACCTGAAAGTGAAGAGTTTTTGGGCTGATAGTCTGGTTTAGATGCTCGAATCAGTCGGGTTTCACTATCTTGTTAAGCCTATCACGAGTTACTGTAGCAGCCACTTGCGGGTTACTCTAGCTGTTCCTGTTCTGGGTTACTGCAGCCGTTCCTGTTCTGAGTTACTGTAGCTGTTCCTGTTCTGGGTTACTGTAGCCGTTCCTGTTCTGAGTTACTATAGCCGTTCCTGTTCTAGCTTACTATAGCCGTTCCTGTTCTGAGTTACTTTAGCCGTTCCTGTTCTGGGTTACTGTAACCGTCTCATGCTCAGGATAAGGTTTCCTATAGCTGTCCGAAACTATACTACGACAAGAATAAAGCTTTGTAAGTGCTGCTGCAATCAATCATCAAACCAACCGTAGTAGAACCCAATCGAAGCCTTTGCAGCCTCGAGATTGTTTTTGACGAGCAACAGATATTTGGGGGTTTCGTGAAGGGGAAGAATGGCGAACAAACAAATAAAACCCGGTAGAATAGCGATGGCTAAAGTTGGGTAAGAAAAATTGTTTATTTCAAGAGCTTTTACCAGTTAAAACGACTAGATTTTTGCCGAAAAAGCGATCCATTCCGGCGCCCATGCCCACAACGGTGCACAAGAGGAAAGTCACCTCGGCGAGAAAAGATGAGACACCGCGGAGATGGGTTGGCGTCGTTTCCTGCAATTATAGGAATATGGGTATTGATTTGAGAGCAAGCCATTTTAAACAGCACTTTCTAAACAGCACTGTCTAAACAGCATTTTATTTCCAGAAAACTACCGTAATCGTACCACCATTCGAGCCCAATTTTGGTATCATAATATTTTGAATGGGTGCTGATGCTGTGATGCTTCAATACCTTATGACTTTAACTGGCCCAAGTCCCATTCTTGCAGCAACTTTCATCATTTCGGAATCACAAGCAATAGTACGAGTCAATAATACTGGTGCTTTGATTACGGTAGTTTTCTGGCGCTTTGATTACGGTAGTTTTCTACAATAGGCTAGCCATAAAGCTATGAAAAGCCTTGTAATCAGTCAACCAAAACATGAAATCAACAAAACTTGTTAAAAGTTTATACCTGCAGAAATAGAATCAGTGTGCCAAAGGTGATCCCACCAGCCACCGAAATGGCGCCACGGGCCACGAAATAAAGCTCAGGGATTTCAAAAATAATCGAAATGCATGAAAGGATTGATGAACAAAGAGAAGTTGAACAAGCATACAAAAGAGCATCTGAGATTTATCAAAATTTTAAGCAATTTTCTCTTTGATTTCTTCTCTCTTTACTTTTTCTTCCAAACTTTTCGGTGATGACAGGGATCAGGAGGTTTCCGAAGAGAAATCCGAGATGCCAAACGTTTAGAATGGCTGACCAGATCCATGTGTAACTTTCTTCGGAAAGTCCGCCCTGCGATATATTAGAATAGAGGTTAAAAGGCTTTACTGGCTTTAAAAGAATACCTCATAACCCCTCTCAATCGCTGTCTCGTTGAGGAAGAGCTTGAACGAAAGATAGGAAGTATTTGGATAGGTGTTTGAGTAGCCTTCCTGTAATCGAGTTTTGAGGAGAATTTATTGAAAATGGGGCTTTTAAGATGGGTTGATGGATCAGGGTGGATTACTGAGCTTCAGGGGATTACTGAGCTGGCATTAGCCCCTTCGGCTTGCTAGGTAGCTGATCTTATTACTTATTATTAGCCTGTGCCGGGTCAGTACTAGTGTACATCTCTCAAACACCTTTTATACCTTGCTGAGACTAGACTATGGCTTCGGCTTTAGCTCTAGCTTTGGCTTTGGCTTCAGCTCCGGCTCCGGCTTTAGCTCTAGCTTCGGCTTTGGCTTCAGCTCCGACCTTAGCTTCAGCTCCGGCTTTAGCTCTAGCTTCGGCTTTGGCTTCAGCTCCGGCGTCGGCTTTAGCTTCAGCTCCGGCTTTAGCTTCAGCTCCAGCTTTAGCTTCAGCTCCGGCTCCGGATTTTAATGTGCTAGAAGAGAGTTACTAGAAAAACTCTTCGAACCGAGCCCTGGGTCTGTAAGTAAAGCTGACAAGGCTGACTTGAGAAATTGAACATCTTAGGAAAAATCCTCTACTAACCGGTCATAGATTTGATACTATTGACTGTGCTAGTCCCTTGTTAATCCCTGAAAGATTGAAAACTCTAAAATTGTATGATGGGTTACTAGAAAACTTACGGGAAAATTGATGCATATGCCGAGCATGGATGTGATGAGGATCGTCTTGAAACGACTTCCCTCCGGGGCGTAAACATTTTTGACTTTTGCGGAGAATTTCTTGTAGATGGTCATTTCCTTTCTAGGGATCAACCATCCGGCTGAAAATTTGAATCAATATCTCCAAGGGGAATCAAGAGAGATCGACAAGAGAGATCGACAGAGTCTTCAACAAAATGAACAGCCGATTTTTAAAGGTAAAAAGCCTCTGACGTGAGTAAATGGACACTGAGATAGCAGAAAAAAAAAAGTGAAAACTTTGAGAGGCTCTCAAACTTTTTCCGTGTTGGAAAAAAGAAATGAATGAACGATAACAGCTGACAGAATTGAGAATGAGAAGGGAAAATGAAAGTAAAGGAAAGAAGGAAAAGAAATGGAACTCTTTTTAAAGGGGAAAAATATCATACATGTTTAAGGGTCATTTCTGCGGATGTTTACTTCAAAGATTGAGGAAAATTGGGGGGAAAAAAGGCCTTGGACACAAGCGGGCCTTGGACACTTCACTGGAATGGCAAAGTCTGCGCTAAGTTAAAAGGCTGTTGGGTCGGTTATTCAAAAATCCTGAAACATCAAAAATCCAAAATTCAAGCCTTTTTACACAGGTTACACTAAACTATTCAATTTTTTTTTTGCTTAAAAATACTGTAGCCAAAGTATCCCTCATTTTCTATAGACTACAGACAGACTTCCTGCGCCTAAATAAATGCTATTGGTAGTACCAGAGTTGTTCGAAGAGTAATTTGAAAGATGAACGGATCAGGCCAGGCTTGGCCTTGCTGCAAAAGCCACAAAAAAGACACTGGACCCAACCAAACCTGGATCTGGCCTTTGGCTTGTCTTTGTCCTTGCCTGGGTAATGAAGAATATACAAATCCTACAAGACTTTAAATATCCTGCCTACAATTTTACAGAGAATAGTGTTGCCCCAAAAAAGGCTATTGGGTCAAAAGTCAACCCTTCTTATGTAAGAGATTGTATGTAAGAGATCGGATCTGTACATTATGTAAGAGATTACTGATCCAAAGAAGTAATTTTCGAGTGTTTTCTAAAAAAGCAAAAGCCTGGTCGATGGCGGACCTGAACTAGGGACAAGAGTAGCACACTATCCACTAGGCGATCGAGGCAGACTGACTGGTCCACTACGAATGCCTTAAGTATTGCAGCCAATAGACTAGCTTGCTGTTTGGTGAAATTGGTCAAAACTTTGAAGGCTTATATCTTGAAAATATCTTATGATAAGTCGGATTTGAAAGCATTTTTGGGATGGCCTTAACCAGGGGTTGTTTGTATCTCGGAATCAGATCGCTCCTGAAATATTACTTCAAAGAGTTCCCTGATTAAACTTATAAATAACGAATTTTTCTGTTACACTGGTTTTTGGAATAAATTGTCCAATCTCAAAATTGGTGGACAATACATCATATCGGGAAAGCTTATGAGAAAAATGATATTATGTTTATAGCGAGTAAAACTCGCAGAGTTTGGCGAGCAAACAAGGGAAGCCGCCGAAAAGAAAAAGCAAAACCATCGACCGCAAAAACTGAAGAGAGAATGGAACAACCACAAAATGACAAAAAGAAAACAAAAGCGCCCGCCAAGAAAAGCCACACAAAACACAAACGGACTAGAAAACCAGGGGGACCCGCAATTGGCAACAAGTAAAAATGCCACTTATATATAAACACCAAAGAAGGAGAAGAACCAAAGACACCTGCCAAACCAGCGCGTGGCAAACCCACGAAAGAAGCTTTTGACCTCAAAAGCATTTGTAGAGAATTGGACCTTTGATGAAACCAAACGAGTAAAGGTATGTGCAGCCCTCGGGCGCTCATTCTCCCCAACCCAATAAAACGAATTTTTCAAAAACAAAAACATTAATCAAAAAAAGCCTACGATTTCTAGTGAAATGAAAAGTGAAAATTTATCGTTTTCTTAAAATATCTTTTTTCTTCGGTAGCCTACTTGGGTATGAGTCAAAAATGTTTGGTATTCACGTTGGATTGCGTGCAAATGAAAGATGCGAAGGAGATGGAAATGGTGAATAGATCATTTGAGAGGAGACTTGTTTATAAAGTAATGTGAGATGTGGAAAATGGAAAATGGAAAATGAGAGGGGAATTCGGGAATGAACTCGTCGGTTGACATGCGGAAAGGTGGGAGAGTGACGAACTACTTAAATATAGAGAAATGATGAAAGTTGCTGCAAGAAGAGGGCTTGGGCCAGTTAAAGTCATAAGATTTTGAAGCATCACTACCCATTCAAAATACGTGGAAACAAGAGCTGAAGATCCCAACAATACAAATCATGCTGGGATAAGCTGATCTACGGTGCCAGATTCGATTTCCCAGTAATCTGCTTATCCAAATTGAATGTAAAGTTCGATTACAATTAGAATAAGCTGATCTACGGTGCCAGATTTCCCCAGATCCAGCGGAGTTCTTTAGCGAATAGTTTTGGAATTCTGTATCAGAAAATTCGAGACTTTTGCTGTTTGTTACTGTTTTTGGAGCGATTTGGATACGATTAACATTAGCATTAACAATTGCGGTTTGAAAAGACTTGCTTCGGCATTAACAATTGCGGTTGCGATTAGCAATTTGAGAAGATGAATGGATAGTTTTTGTCGGTTCTTTCTATTACCGGAGATGGCCCAAAAGGTACTAGTAATAGTAAGCACAAGTAAGTAAGCACAATAAACACAAGCGAAAAGGTAATAGTAAGCATAGTGCTCCTTTTTTGTTAGAAAGTAAATAACATTAGTATTTTTTTTGTTAAGCACCTTAGAATAGCCTAAATTAAGTATATATAGCTTCTCGCGATATTGAGTAACATCTTTTGATTGTTTTAGGAAGAATGCTAAGTGACAGACTCTTACAGAACACTGAGATAATCTGGCTAATACTAAGCCTTGGGTAACGAAGACTTATCTTAAGGCTAATACTAAGCCTTCGGTACCGAAGCCTTATCTTAAAGGTAATACTAAGCCTTCGGTACTGAAGGCTCATCTTAAGAATAATACTAAGCCTTCAGTATCGAAAGCCTATCTTAAGGCTAATACTAAGCCTTGGGTACCGAAGGCTTATCTTAAGGCTAATACTAAGCCTTCGGTACCGAAGGCTTATCTTAAGGCTATAGTCATGACACCCCAATAAATGTATAGGGGTATAGTCATGATATCCCAATAGGATTTCTAAATTAACCCGGTCTAGCCAGATTCAACTATTTTTGTAGCCTTTCCTTTCAGAGCTTTGAAAGAAGCCTGGTCAACAGTAAGTTTCAATCTTATCATGCATTCTAAAACTGATCGATGACCTCTTCTAGAGTATTTGAAAAAGAAACGAGAACATCGTTGAGGTCAGCAGCTGGAGAACTGGCGGCGGTAAGGGTGTGGTGTTCTCAATTCCCTCAATCTCTTTCCACCGGTCGATGGGCACTCGAAATTTGTGGGAGATGTCACCTTTCTTCACTTCAACTCATCCTCTCACCATTCTGCACTTCAACTCATCCTTTCAATTTTCTGCGCGTAAATAAACTTACAGATGGGAGAGGAAAGAAAATGAAAGGAATTGGGGCTTTTCGATCAAATTTCGAGTAGACTGAACGGCTTTTCGATATTTGAGAGCAGATTTCACGGTCACAAAATCACAAAATTCAAGAAATCAAATCAGAATGATCATTTCGATTAGAAGTTTTCTAGTTTTGTAGTCTTCTAGTTATCTAGTTTCCTAGTTTTCTAGTTTTGTAGTTTTCTATTTATCTAGTTATCTAGTTTTCTAGTTTTCTAGTTTCCTAGTTTCCTAGTTCTCTAGTTCTCTAGTTCTCTAGTTTTCTAGTTTTCTAAAGAAGAGGTCATGAAGCAATTATTTGACTACAGTAGGCTGCATTAAAAAGTTTAAATAAGCTACTATTGACCAGGGTTTTTCCAGAATCAATTTTTTCAACCTGGACCTGGTCTCCTTATAAACCCTAGGAACATTCGTTCTCCATTTCGAATCTAGAAAAATTATATAGCGCCTAAAGGTACTGTAGATATTGAAAACTATCTACATTTCGTTTTTTGATAACTGTATTTGTCATGACGCCATTCGTCGAGCAAAGTTCCCACCGAATCTGAGGAAATTGTGGACAAACTGGCCGTTCGGTTGTTAATTAGTTTCGGGAAAACCCCCCCTACTTTTTTGACTATAAAATACCGGTAAATCTAATTCAAGAAAAGAAAAAGAAATAATTGAAAACCCAATGGAAGTGTTGAGCGGAAATTGGTCAATTTCAGCTGCTTTTTGATGAAGTTTTCAAAGAAAAGGTTTCATGATTTCATTGAACGAATTGTTTGGATACTTTACAGTAATCGGAATACTTTGCAATCTTAAGCTTCCTAAAACGCATCAACTTTTGATATTTATCGTAGGCTTGGCTTAAGTTTTTCTTTTACCGTAACTCGGCTAAAAAATAAAGTCAGAATTACGGTTCAAAAACGGTCTTAGAAAGCATACCAGTTGGATTTACTCTATTCAGAACCGCTTAGAGCTTTTCAACTCCATTAGCAGGGCCGCGCGAACGCAGCCCCTCACGCAAAAATTTAGCTGTTAGCGAACCCCAACTCGGAGCTGCCACACAGGTCAACACAGTCAAAAGTGCAATGACCATGTCTCACCATGGGGGTCCCGTCTTGATGATCACGAGAAACCCCCCCAGCCAGGTAAGTTTATGAGAAGGCGATTGGCGTGACATAGGGAAGACCCCTTTGCCAAATTGCGCGCCTTTACAGGAGGCAACAAAGTACGCACAACGAGAGAGCGAAGACGCAGAAGGAGCGCTTTCGAAAGAAAACAGCAAAAATTGTTGTGGAGAGACAATAGAAAAAAGAAGCTTGAAATGAAGCTACCGTAATCTTTAGAGAAACAACTAAATAACCTTTGCTAGCTTTTTCATAATAGCAACTTTTCAAAACGCTTCAACGCTCATGCGAATATGATAGCTACAATAATTAGCATTCATATTGCCGTAACTCCCTTGTTCACTTTTTCGCATAGATTCTCACAAAGATGTCTGTCTAACTAATTTTAGAGGTATTTCCAACGATGATGTGTCATTTTTAGTGGGTCTTCTCCAATTGGAAAGTGAAAAGGAGGTCTTTTCCGTTTTCATCTTCGTGTTCTTTGTGCGCGAGCGTAATCGCTCTCGATCTGGCACACGTATTTTGCGTAAGTCTCTCCTGCGGCCCCCTCATAAACTTACCTGGCTGGGGGGTTTCTCGTGATCATCAAGACGGGACCCCCATGGTGAGACATGGTCATTGCACTTTTGACTGTGTTGACCTGTGTGGCAGCTCCGAGTTGGGGTTCGCTAACAGCTAAATTTTTGCGTGAGGGGCTGCGTTCGCGCGGCCCTGCTAATGGAATTGAAAGGCTATAAGGGGTTCTGAATGGAGTAAATCCAACTGTGATGCTTTCTAAGACCGTTTTTAAACCGTAATTCTGACTTTATCTTTTTTCACCTAATAGAAAAGTACAAGTGCGTTGCACATTTCAAACCATAAAGTTTCATAAAGTTCCCGTTGAAATTGCCATTCAAGCTTTAAGCAGTATTGTTAACCAAATCTATCTCTAACAATTGATAAAACTGTCTCATAAAATAAATGAAAGTAACTATATTCTTGGTTTCCTATGGGAAATGGGAACTTAGATAAACTAAATATTTTATTGGTCCTTTAAATATGTACATTCAAAACAACACCCTCGTAAATGCATATTCATAAAAAACATTTGAAAAGATGTTGTGTGAAAAGATTATAAGAAAGATTACCATAAATATAGCTTAAACACAACGAAAAGAAGATTTGCTGACGAATTGAGATCTTCCAAATTATTTTGCTAATCAGAATATCTTGATATTTTATTGGGAATACATCAAAACAAAGCCGACTTTTGGTTTTCGATTTGCGGGGGAGGAAAGCCGTCTAAACGAAAAGACGAAAATAAAAATGAAAATCGAAATGAACAAAAGAAAAGCTGAGCGATTGTGAAATAATCGAATGGTTGAGTCTTATGTTTTCTAAAAATTCACTTATTTTAGAAAACTATCGTAATTTGATCATTCGATCAGCTCAACAGAAAGTTTCCATTCGATCAGCTCAACAGAAAGTTTCCATTCGATCAGCTCAACAGAAAGTTTCCATTCGATCAGCTCAACAGAAAGTTTCCATTCGATCAGCTCAACAGAAAGTTTCCATTCGATCAGCTCAACAGAAAGTTTCCATTCGATCAGCTCAACAGAAAGTTTCCATTCGATCAGCTCAACAGAAAGTTTCCATTCGATCAGCTCAACAGAAAGTTTCCATTCGATCAGCTCAACAGAAAGTTTCCATTCGATCAGCTCAACAGACATTTTCCTCAAACCATTCGATTATTTCACAATCACTCAGCTTTTCTTTTGTTCATTTCGATTTTCATTTTTATTTTCGTCTTTTCGTTTAGACGGCTTTCCTCCCCCGCAAATTGAAAACCAAAAGTCGGCTTTGTTTTTGATGTATTTCCATTCGATCAGCTCAATTTTGAGTGTTCTGATTCAGCATAAAATACGAAAAATGAGCTGATTTCGATGTAAACTGGTGTTTTGATTACAATAGCTCTCTAGAGTTGGCGTTTTTTAGAAAACGGATTAATCGCGAGAACATTGACTGCCTCTTTAGCCTATCGTTATCCCAGTATTGATATTATGAAGTTGGAAATTTAAGTCATATATCGAAATTTACATAAAACGAGACTATTTTCAATTTCAACATAGCCAAAGGCAATGTTGAAAAGCTGTAATAAATTTACCGCTATCGGAAGACGTTTAAAAAGTTGATGAAAGAAGAAATGGTGAAATCTCTTGATTGGCTTGAGGGGAAAGCCTCAAGCTTTCAGAAAAAGAGCCGAAAAAGGAAAGTAAATTGGGGATGTTCCCGAATAGTTATGGCGAGTTGCGCAAAGGATCTAGTTGCGCAAATGAACCTGGGGGTGTTTCCGAATAGTGTTTCAGGTGTTCCCGAATAGTGTTTTTAAAAAGTTGATGGAAGAAGAAATGGTGAAATCTCTTCGCGACATGATTGGCTTGAGGGGAAAGCCTCAAGCTTTCAGAAAAAGAGCTGAAAAAGGAAAGTAAATTGGGGGTGTTCCCGAATATTCTTCTTCACATTCTTTTTTCATCTTCTTCTTCTGATTCTCTTGGGAAAAAGTCTCGTCTTTGAGGCAGAAATGGGGAAAATGTCTGGGAAGGGATTTCATTTTCTTGAGGTAGGTAAAAGCTAAGGATGTTTAGAAGATTTTCTGAAACACTATTCAGACATATTTTTAGCTTATTCCTAAATGCTTGTTAATAGAAATTTATCAAAAAAATGATAAATCGATATTTTAACATCTTCCTAAAATCTTAGTAATAATCTATGAAAACAAAAAAAAATCAAAATCAAATTTGTTAAAATGCTTGTTTTTCTAAAAATTGGAGATTCAGTGGAGTTCAGATCTTATTGAGATCTGAAAAGAATGCCGGGAAAATGGCTTTATTGGTAGCAACACTAAAAGTTTACTAAAAACAATGGGGGATGGCTACTTTGCGCCAAATTTTTGTGCGCAACTAGGTCTTTTGCGCAAATTGCCATAACTTTCTTCTAAGTCGGCCAATCTTTATGATTTTGGTGTCATTTTGTTGGACTTGTTTAGATCTACAAAATGACACCAAAATCATAAAGATTGGCCGACTTAGAAGAAAGTTATGGTGAGTTGCGCAAATGACCCTGTTGCGCAAAAAAAAATTGCGGAAATTAGCCTACCCCGAATCCCGCTTTAGTGAGCATAATTTAGAAAAAGCGCTGTTTGCTAAAATGCATATGCTAGTATGCAATGCTAGTAGATAAGGAGAGTTATGGATTTTAGAACTTTTACAGAGTACCTTGACTAATATCAAGGGTTTAAAGTAGAAGGACAAGGACATGACAAGGAAATCAACAAGAAAATCATTGAAAACTTTACAAAATTCAGTAACAATAACAAAAACATTAAAGATTAAAGCTAAAATTAGATCAATTTCAATTGCGACAAGATCCCCATCAAGTAAAGATTTGTAATTTCAATTGTAAAATTGAGTTTACAAGAATTGCAATTGTCTCTCAATTGCAAACTATCGACTCGGAGAAGAAGTGGTTTCAAATTGAAAAAATGGAAATTGAAATGAGAAGAGAACTCTGCTCTGAAAAGAAAGGTGAAGGGAAGAGGGCTTTTCCAAAGCACAAGCACAGGTAAGAAGGAAGGGGATAAGTGAAAAAAGAGGGGGAAAGGAAGAGAAAAAGAAGAGGAAAAGCAGAGAAAAAAGGTGTTCCCCAATATCCACCTAGTGATGAAAAGGAGAAAGAGATGGAAAGGGCGGAGGGGCGGACAGAGCAGAGGGGACAGCGCGGTGGTTGTTGGGGGAGGGTATCCACGTCCGCCAGTCTGTCTCAGTCTGTCTGCCTCTTTCCCTTCTCTTCCCCTTCTCTTCCCATTCTCTTCCCCTTCTCTTCCCCTTCTCTTTCCCCTTCTCTTTCCCTTCTCTTCCCCTTCTCTTCCCCTTCTCTTTCCCTTCTCTTTCCCTTCTCTTTCCCTTCTCTTTCCCCTTCTCTTTCCCCATCCATCTCTCTATATTTTGTCTATTGTCTAAGTGAAAATCATGGGGAAAGTGGTCATAAAAGATTGAGTTCACAATGGAGCTGGATAAGAAAGACTTTATCCAGTCAAATTTTCTTTAAGAACTCAATCTTTTCTGATCACTTATCCCCATTCAAGATCAATGTTTCTTCGGGAAAGATTAAAAGTACAACAAGTACAACAAGATTAGAGGATTAGATTTTGAAATCTTTCTAGACTGATGTACATGGGTGTATTTTGTCTTGAAGCGGAAGCGGATCAAACCAAATCAGACAATTTTCCTGTCAAAGAAACTGTGCCTTAAATTCTATAGGCTTAAAAGTTTTGGATCTACCTTAAATTGAAATTGAATTCTTTCCTTAAAAATTAACGGCTTTCTTTTCGTTTATTTATTTATGATTAGATAGTCTTTGCTATTTAGGTCTTTGAAAATACAGTCGACTTTCTCTATAACGGAACTCTATATAGTGGAAAGCTCTATATAACTGAATGGAATTTTGATCCCAGCCGATGCTAATCTATATAACGGCACTCTATATAATGAAAATATCGATTTTCACACGTTTTTTTGAGCCCTTCCGTTATAGAGAAAGTCGTGCCCTAAAATCGATAGCTTTACCGTAGCTAAAGATTTGAACTTGAGCTATTTAAGACTAAAGATTTCTTTAGAGGAATTCAAATTTCTTTTCTTTTGTAGATTCAAAAGATTGGAAGGAAACGTGTGAAATTGAACATTCAGCTGACATGTCCTTTAAGCCTGGATCTTAGTCTTAAATAGCTCAAGTTTAAATCTTTAGCTACGGCTTAGGCTTAGGCTTAGGCTCAGGCTTAGGCTTAGGCTTGGACTTAGGCTCAGGCTTAGACTTAGGCTTAGGCTTAGGCTTAGGCTTAGACTTAGGCTTAGGCTTAGGCTTAGACTTAGGCTTAGGCTTAGGCTTAGGCTTGGGCTTGGGCTTTCTTAGGATCCCAGCCGATGCTAATCTATATAACTGCACTCTATATAATGAAAATATCGATTTTCCCACGTTTTTTTTGAGCCCTTCAATTCCGTTATAGAGAAAGTCGTGCCTTAAAATCGATAGCTAGCTAGATAGCTTACCGTAGTCAAAGATTTGAACTTGAGCTATTTAAGACTAAGATCCAGACTTAAAGGACATGTCAGCTGAATGTTCAATTTCACACGTTTCCCTCCAATCTTTTGAATCTAAAAAAAAAAGAAAAGAAATTTGAATTCCTCTAAAGAAATCTTTTCTATTCACTCATTTTTGATCGTTCTTTGAAGAACGGCCTTTTTTTTCCTTCCCTTTTCAATGATTCATTCTTTTTAATCGAAAAAAAAACGCGCAGACTCTTCGAAAATCATCGCAAAGAATTTCGTAACAATGCGAAACAGAGAAAACAAATATGCATTGTGTTTGGATGTTTTTGTGAAAATTTGAAATGAAAATGGGATTTATTTTTGGATAAATGAAGTCAATGACGAGAGTGGGGATCGAAATTTCGGTTGATCGCAGTTGAAAAGGCTAACCGATTAAAAGGCTAGCCAAACTATAAGTCTTGAAAGTCTTATAAGACTTGAAACGACTATAATTCTTGTGCTCTTACAGAAAATTTGAATAAATATCATCTACATAATTAAACTTTATTTAATCTAAAGCACATTAAACTTTTAAATATTCAATCTTTTCCTCAAGAGCGCAACTCCTTGTCGGCCTCGCGGAACGGGATGCTGAAATTTCAGTTGAGAGTTTCAAAAGAATATCTCTAGGAAAGTAAAGCTGTTATAAATACATTATATTAGATTGACAACTTGAAAGTACACTTCGTATTTCCCAGAAAACATATATGCCAATTGAATTAGATTTCTCTCAATTTGAATTACCGTGAACACTGTAATAGTACCACACCCCCTTAATGACGGTGCGGAGTGTTGCGTAGCCTAGCTTTGAACGAGTTTTTCTCGATACTGGTTTATGCTACAAGGCGCGCTTAGGTATCAAAAAATAGCTGAAATTCAGGGCTATTTTTGATATCAACAGACGGAGCATCGCGTAGCCTAGCTTTGAACGAGTTTTTCTCGACACTGGTTTATGCTACAATGCGCGCTTAGGTATCAAAAAATAGCCCTGAATTTCAGCTATTTTTTGATACCAAAAGACGCATTTTTGAAAGTACGGGCGCTTTGAAAAAAATGAAATACTAAAAAACTTTTGCGACTACGCGACTGTACGGGGTGGGGTACTATTACAGTATTTACGGTAGATTAAAAGTTACATATTATCGAATTTAAGACAAACTTAAGCAAATTTGGACATAAATTTTCAAATAAATTTGAGCAGAAATTCAAGTTTTTTTTTTCTGAAAATTCCTCAAACAGACATATAACGAAAACAATTAGAAGAATCGAGCTGAGAATTCGGCTATATGCCTAACTTTTGATGCCCTATCTTTTTTCTATGAACCTCAAAATAGGTTTATGTGGAAGAAAGTGCTCAACGCTCAAATCGCTTCATCGAGTGTTCATCTTTTTTGGTTCCTCAACTTCTTGCCCCCTAGAAAACTACAAAGCCGAAACTTTTCTAAATCTGTTAAAAGCCTGTTTTAGAGAATAAATGAGCCTTTTTATTAGTGAAAACTGTAGATTAATTGGGGCAATAGTTATTTCTAAAAAGTCCAATGAATACCGTATTTTCTCTAATAGTAGTGCACCCAGAGCGTCGCCTAAATTGCTCGAAATCTCGAAAACCGCTTATCAGCACCTATTGATGTGGGGTAGGAAAATGTAGCCGACGATGAGATCTAGTGGGGGATTTGAGTGTTGAGCTTCTGGGAAAACTTTGGAAGCCGTAAATAGTCACCACCTCGGCTCGCCGGGGTACACTACTATTAGAGAGAATACGGTATTCATTAATATAAATAGATTACGGGATTTTCTCTAACCTAGGCTTCCCCTAAGTTCCTTGAAATCTTGTAAACCGCTTATCAGAACCTATCGATGTGGGGTAGGAAAATGTAGCTGACGATGAGATCTTGTGGGGGATTTGAGTGTTGAGCTTCTGCAAAAGCTTGGAAACCGTCAAATAGTCACCAACTCGGGTGCACTACTATTAGAGAAAATACGGTAATTGGTGCACTAGTTATTTCTAAAAAGTCCAATGAATAAGTGTCCCAACTTTCAAGTTGCTAATTTAATAGTAGCAAAATAAGTATACTATTATATTTGAGAACCCGGTTCTTCTATTTTTCAAGAATGATCGGTAGCAGATTATTTAACAGGAATAGTTACTCTTTTAAACAATGAACTACCGATTTTGAGCCGGATTTCGTCCTTTCTCGAAAGCCTCTGTATCAATTGGAAGCACCGATTCGTCAGTGTCCTGAAAGTAGATCAAGAATTGTGAAATATTTAAGATAAGAAAAGGCATTGCCGATCTCACCCTCAACTCCTCCTCAGTGGGCATATCGGCTGGATGAATGAAAGAAAGAGGATCCATCTCACCGTCCGGGAAGCTCTAAAGATAAATTTCCATTTAAATAGCAAATAAAATACAGTGAAAATGTCGCCCTTTTCTTCCGCTCCGCCCGTTTTGATCATTGAATCGGTTTCGGTTCCTTTTGCGATCTGAAATGCATCAAAGATTTACGAGCAAAAGTGTGAGTGAAGAATAAAGGAAAGGCCCAAGTCTCATAGCTTACAAGGAAAGATCAACTGGCTGAGCCAGCCAAATGACATGCAGTCTGTACCATTCGATGCAGAATTTCACGCTGATTCCGAATCTGCTTTCCGTTTTTGCTGAATGTTATTTGGGCAGGAGTTATAAGGACTTGTTAGGACTCTGAGAATATAGGTTTTTGGATCTTAGGCGCCTTCTGTGCGACCTCAACTCTATTATAGTAGGTTTCGATGATTAAATTGTGTCCAGGAGGGACTGACTGTTTGATTAGATTGAATAAATTGTGATCTCGGAAGCTGGTCCATGTCCGAGTACACAAAGAACGCAAGTTTTCACATCTTGAAAAAAAGCAAAAAAAACTGGGCCTCACACAGAGATCTTTGGTCTCGAAAAAAGACGCTCTACCGCTCGACTACAATCTACAAGAATTGAGGCCGCGCAGAAGGGGCTCAAGATCCAAAAACCAATATTTTCAGAGTCCAAACAAGTCCTTATAACTCCTGCCCAAATAACATTCAGCGAAAACGAAAAGCAGATTCGGAATCAGCGTGAAATTCTGCGTCGAATGGTAAAGGCTGCATGTCATTTGGTCGGCTCAGCCAGTTGACCTTCCCTCGTTAGATATAGAAAAGACGAACTGGGATACGCTAACTTTTTCCTGAACACGAAACACTGAACAATTCCCCCTCTCACCTCAGTCACAAATCCGTCTCCTTCTTTTTTCATTTCAGTCACAAACGAGTGCTCTCTCGTGTACTCGGGTAGCTAAATCTTTTAAAACAAAAAAGATTTCCCTGAAAACCTCTTCGATTAACGTGTCGTGAGCAACTTTCTCCAACTCCTCGCTCTCATTGATCAGATAATCAGAGATATCCTGTAAATTTGAATATGATAAAACTGTGAATTTTTACCGCATGATCATCGACTTCAATGCCAGACCCTTCCTCAATCGTTTGATTGGGATTTTGTCTGCCTTGTGGATTATCTGAAATTTTATTTTAAAAATGCATTTTCAATAATGTGGTACAAACGTTGCACAAGAAGTCGTAAATCTAAAAAACAGGAAAAAGCAAATCTTGAGTCTTGTCGCCGGGGATTGTACCCCCGAACCCTCGACTAAAATACCAGCCTCTTAGCCACTCGGCCATGAAGGTCATTTCCAGGGGATAAAAATAAGTTGGCTTTATAAGCTTTGTGCTCTTTTTTTTCTTACAAATATTGAAGGTAAGTGTCGCTTCGGTGTCTCCGCGTGTTGTGAAGAGGAAAATCGGCATGAAATGATTCGCGGAAACGATTCGGCGAGACGCATAGCCGGCACAACAAAATCTGAAACACAAAAAACAATCTTTTCTTTTGCATAATGGATCACCTAGTCATATTTTGGGTTCACATTCAATTTCGGGTTCTCATTTTTTTTTTGGGTTCTCATTCAATTCATTTCTACCTGTATCCAGTGATCCTCTTATCCGTGTGTGGCTTCAATTCGATCGCTTGCCTCCAACAACCCGTCTCACAAAGTGTCCCACGTAATTTATTCAATCGTACTTCAACGCGCTTTCCTTTTGGAGCCTGCATTACTTATATATATCAAATAATTCTCTTATAAGTTGATCATTTTTTGTTTTAAACTCACTGCCAAATGGTAGATGCAGTTGCGGAGATGGGTCGCTTTCTCATTGCGCTTTATGTGGATTCTGAAGATTCTCATTGTCAGTTAAAACGTATATTTAGGAAATTCTTGTCCTGTATATCAAAAAGTTTAAGATTTTCAAATGTCATACCTGATCTTTTGTGGTGCATGAGTGGCTCGTACCACTCCACCGCATCCGATCACACTTGGTGCCTCTCGTCGAGTGCATTGACGTCCCGCAAATCCCTCTGGGCATCTGAATGAATAGATTTTATAAGACTATAGAGATTATAGAGATGTGATTTGACGTGGCTTACTAGGCTAATAAAGTTAGTGAAGAAAAAAAGATGTAAAAAATGATACAAAAATAAACGCTTCAAGGGTACAATAGGTGAATGTAGTTTGTCAAAATTGACGAAAAGTCAAAGTGTTTAATAACAACTAATGAGTAAAAATTACTTAAAAGTGGATCCTTTGACTCACCGAGTTTTGTAGAAA
The DNA here is from genome assembly GCA_958450365.1 of Mesorhabditis belari. Lineage (NCBI taxonomy): Eukaryota > Metazoa > Nematoda > Chromadorea > Rhabditida > Rhabditidae > Mesorhabditis > Mesorhabditis belari. The sequence goes on from CAUEEP010000926.1 coordinate 1,789,212, forward strand.
AACAGCCAAGTTTAGGACAATAAATTGATCGCAAAAATAAAAAATGACGCCCAAAACTGATTCTGTTTACGAAGAATGTCGGAAATACAAAAATAGTCGCATCGGACGGAGGAGGATCATGTAACGGTCTCACATTGTAATTTTGAAATTGGATTGGCAGGGCCGCGCGAACGCAGCCCCTCACGCAAAAATTTAGCTGTTAGCGAACCCCAACTCGGAGCTGCCACACGGGTCAACACAGTCAAAAGTGCAATGACCATGTCTCACCATGGGGGTCCCGTCTTGGTGATCACGAGAAACCCCCCAGCCAGGTAAGTTTATGAGCGGGTCGAGGGAGGGGGTTAAGTAAAAGACGTGCGCCAGATCGCGAGCGATTACGCTTGTACACAAAGAACACCCAAGGGGTCGGGCATGTCTTGTTGCCAGGGGAAAAAGAAGTTTAAATCCTTTTATTGGAGTTTAAGATACTCAAGCAATGGACAGAATATCTGAAGATTAGTTTGATTTTGGGTTTATTCAAATGGGAACCGCTTCTTTTCTCTCGGAGTTAAATTTTTAGTCTTCATTAAAGAAATTCAAGTAATGTGTGCAAGATAGCAAGATAGTAGCATCCAAAAATAGCAAGATATAAAAATAGTTGATATCAAAATCAAAATAAACACTTTAAACAAAACCGTTGCACAGTGATGGAGTTAAAAATGGATAAATTTGTGGGGCTGCGGCACAACATTACAATTGTTGGCATGTTTGGCAGGGCCGCGCGAACGCGGTCCCTCAGGCTGTTAGCGAACCAAAACTCGGAGCTGCCAAAAGGGTCACACAATCAAAAGTGCAATGACCATGTCTCACCATGGGGGTCCCGTCTTGATGTTCATGATAAAATCCCAAGCCTGGTAATTTTATCAGCGGATCGAGGGAGAGACTTAACCAAAAGACAAGCGCCAGACGACAGCGATTACGCCGCCGCAAAAAGAACACATCAGTGATCGATAGATGCCTTGTTGCCACGGGCATTTCCAATAAAGACATTCTTCAAAACTATGAGATTACATTCGATTATCCGAGATGTTGAGATGTTTCAACCCAAGCAATGCGCTTTCAAAGTTATTGGTTGATTACGATCTTTTCACTTAATAGAAAATACGGTACATAAAATGTTGCACATTTCAAACAAAAGCACGACTTCAGAATATTCATTTTTCCAATGTTTCCCCCATGAAAAAGTTCAGTCTAACTAATCCCTGATTCATAAAAATTCTCGATGAAGATGCCCGTGCTTTCGCTTTAAATTATTCCATTTGTCCAAAGGAGAAGTCCAAGAATAGCCCTCCATCCCCTCATTTAAGCTTTCTCAAGCTTTTGATATTTATCTTTTAAAGCTTTCAACTTTTGATATTTATCATAGGCTTGGCTTAAGTTTTCCTTTTACCGTAATTCGAATAAAAATAAAGTCAGAATTACGGTTTAAAAACGGTCTTAAAGCATATCAGTTGGATTTACCTCTTATAGCCTTTCAATTCTATTAGCAGGGCCGCGCGAACGCAGCCCCTCACGCAAAAATTTAGCTGTTAGCGAACCCCAACTCGGAGCTGCCACACGGGCCAACACAGTCAAAAGTGCAATGGCCATGTCTCACCATGGGGGTCCCGTCTTGATGATCACGAGAAACCCCCAGCCAGGTAAGTTTATGAGCGGATCGAGGGAGGGGGTTAAGTAAAAGACGTGCGCCAGATCGCGAGCGATTACGCGTTGGCAGAAAGAACACCCAGGCGGTCTGGGGTGTCTCGTTGCCGCGGGCATTTTAATCAGAGACATTGTTTCAAACTATGAGGTTTATCCGAGATGTTGGAATGTTTCTACCCAAGCGATGCGCTTTCAAAGTCATAGGTTGATTACGATCTTTTCACTTAATAGAAAATACGGTACATAAAATGTTGCACATTTCAAACCAAAGCACGACTTCAGAATATTCATTTTTCAAATGTTTCCACGATCATTTGTCTCACTTACATCAATCTATTGGCAGGGCCGCGCGAACGCAGCCCCTCACGCAAAAATTTAGCTGTTAGCGAACCCCAACTCGGAGCTGCCACACAGGTCAACACAAGTCAAAAGTGCAATGACCATGTCTCACCATGGGGGTCCCGTCTTGTTGATCACGAGAAACCCCCCAGCCAGGTAAGTTTATGAGAAGGCGATTGGCGTGAGATAAAGAAGACCCCTTTGCTAGATTGCGCACCTTTACACGAGGCAACAAAGAACGCACAACGAGAGAGGAAAGACGCAGAGCTTTCGCTTTCGAAAGAAAACAGCAAAAATACTTGGTGAAGAGAAAATAGAAAAAGAAGCTTGAAATGAAGCTACCGTAATCTCTAGATAAACAACTAAATAACCTTTGCTAGAGCGATTCCGCGCGACAAAGAACACCTTGGTGGATGTCTCCATCAGTGATTGTTGTCTACAATTCTAGTCAACTCACTTGCAGTATCCACATCGATTCGGATCATTATAGCCGTTATTCAAGCATTTCATTCTCAATTTGCAACGGCCTAAATATACATAAAAGATAAAATAAATGCTTTACTTTGACAGTTATAGTGAGTATTCAACAATTGTAGATCCAAGAAAGTCGGTCCAGTCAACGATCCCATTGTGTATTGATAATTTGGATCTTTTGCCACCACTGAGGGGACATTCGACTGCACGGAGAACCGGAAATTAGAGAAAGTTATTAAGTTATTCAGTTGGCTGCTTTGATGTTTGATTTAGAAATGAAAGATTCGCTTACTCGGTTGGTCCATAGTGCATCACTGATCCGATCTCGTAAGGGATCCCGTACGTTTTCAAGCTCGATATTCCCACCTAGAATTTCTCAAAGTTCTCAAATAAACTAGATTGATACTAGATTGAATCCTAGACTGGATACTAGACTGGATCCTAGACTGGAGCCTTGACTGGATCCTAGACTGGATCCTAGACTGGATACTAGACTGGATAGTAGCCTGAATCCTAGACTGAATCCTAGACTGGATCCTAGACTGGATACTAGACTGAATCCTAGCCTGAATCCTAGACTAGATCCTAGACTGGATACTAGACTGGATACTAGACTGAATCCTAGACTGAATGAATGACCTTAGGCTTAGATTAAATTGTTTAAAAAAATCCGTAGATTTTAACACCGACTTTTCCAAAATTGTAGTAAAGGCCTTTGGGAACGCGATTGGCCAACACGTGAATGAACTTGTCACGATCATATCTGAGATTGGGATTTAAGAGCGAAAGATAAAGTTTTGTAAGGCAAAACTATTAGATTCAAACATTTGTAATTGTCGTTTTGTACAATTTTGTGTAAAAGGTAGTGAGAGATTTACAAAACTGTTTCAATTTTTGATGAAACATCATTGTTGAGTAGATAATAGTTGTTTTAAATCATTTCCCCCCGAATTATTTATTTGTTTTCTAAAGGGCGGACCTCCTACCGTACCCTTAACTGTCCGCCATTTCACAAAATTGTTTCTCTTTGGTCAAATTCGTTGTCAAACTTTTGTTTGAAAAGAATTGCTCAAGATTGCCGAAATAAATTGTTAAATCAATTTGTACCATCAAGGAAATACATACCGCAAATACTGTAATTGGACCTCACCCCCATAATGACGGTGCGGAGTGTTGCGTAGTCTAGCTTTGAACGAGTTGTTCTCGACACTGGTTTATGCTACAATGCGCGCTTAGGTATCAAAAAATAGCTGAAATTCAGGGCTATTTTTTGATACCAAAGACGCATTTTTTAAAAGTACGGGCGCTTTGAAAAAAATGAAATACTAAAAAACTTTTGCGACTACGCGACTGTACGAGGGAGGTGTGGTACTATTACAGTATTTACGGTAGGTTGGCAAGTTATAAACGATCGCTTGCTTTGTTCAATGATTACTTAGAATTCAAAAAAAGATTTTTCGTGGGGTTTTTTTTCAGCAAACAAACTCCAAAATTTTCGCGTAAACATAAGATCCCTTCCAGATTTCTGAGCCCCTTCTGAGCCAAATTTCTGAAAAAAAATGGAGGACGAGAAATTTCTTATTCGCACAGCTATGCTCTACGATTTTAAACAAGGAAAATCAGGCGCTGAATCTCGTCGTACAATTATTTCCGCTTTTGGAGATGGAAGTATTAGCGAAAGTCAATGTCGAAAATGGTTTCAAGGCTTTCAAAGTGGCAACGAAGGTCTTCAGGATGAGCCGCATGAGAGGCACCCTCCAGGAGTCACTCATGTGAATTTGCTGGGTATTAAAAATAGCCCTGAATTTCAGCTATTTTTTGATACCAAAGACGCATTTTTTGAAAGTACGGGTGCTTTGAAAAAAATGAAATACTGAAAAACTTTTGCGACTACGCGACTGTACGAGAGGGTTGGGGTCCAATTACAGTATTTACGGTAAGTATACAAAAATTATAATAAATCATTCTCTAATCTTAAATACATTTAAAAAATAAAACAATTCGAAGAAAGCAAAGGAAAGTTAACCTGCTCTGTTCATGAAAGAGTCCCAATGCATGGGCCACCTCGTGTGAGGAAATGCCAAACTGAAAGGAAATATAACTATCATATTGGTGCAATAAATTAGAATCTTAGATAGTAAACGGTATTAATATTATTAATATTAAGCTTATTCAATAAACCGGTTCACAGCCATCCCCAATCGAGATCCATTGTTGGCGTTGTGATGGATCCCTGCCCACCGTGCTCCAACAGCCAGCATCGTGTCCGATATAGTACAAGTACACCTAGATGTTTGCATTAAATAAAGGTTTATTTGAATTTCCAAAGTTTAAATCACTCACATCCTCTTTTGTCCTTTTTCTGAAACGAATACAAGTGTGTCTCTGGAAATATTTCATCGCTGCGATCACTGTGTACTTTTTGTAGCGATCTAAAAGATTGGAAGTGTAAAAGCTGAAAGCTAAATCTCGATAGTTTCCGTTTATGCATTGTAATTTATTCCATAATCTATGGATTGTTGGCGGATGGGCCCGGGGGCCCGGGTTCAGGGCCCGGGTTCGTCAAACTATTTACCATTTACCATCTAGTAATTTTGCTAAATCAATTTACCAATTCAACATTTAGCAACTTTGCTATGCTGATACTGAGTATGCTTTTACTTTTTCGAGCTCTGTAACGAAAAGAGCTCTGCAACGTTTCCCTAGTTAGCATTTAGCAACTTTGCTAAATGCTAACTAGGGAAACGAAGCTTAAACTGTGAGACAGTGCATAACAATATGGTTAAGCTTATTGATTTGTGAATATGTAGCTTTTAGTTGTCAGAACTCACTCATGCTTCGATGATAGGCGACGGGCACTCCGTCCGACCAGATCTCCCGTGGATAGGTCTTCTTTCTGAAATAAAAGATCTACAGACTAGGATCTAGATCTTGATTTCTAAATGAAAGCATTTGTCCTGCATTTCACCTGTAGGCTTGTCTTTTCACCCGTCCCTTTGAGGTCATTTCTTCGAGCATTTCCTCTAAAAACGCTCGATTTGGTCGAATGTCGTGCTCCAACAAAATGTCTCTAAAATTCACCATCAATCCTTCACAATGGGATTTGGCACTCACGAATATTGTGCGTTCAATCGGCTCATCGTCAGCGTTCGATTGATCGATGCCTCGTGCGGCTCAACTTCATGCTGAATTCATATAGTTGATTTTGAGCAATTTCAAGTTCAAAACTAGAGTTCGGCAAACAAAACCAAAACCAAAACAGACCAAAACCAAAGCCAAAACCAAAACACCAAAACAAACCAAAACTCAATTTGCATATAAATTAACATGTAAATTTAAAATTGTAAAATGCAAATTTGCCTTTCACTTTTTCTCACTCCCCAAAATCTCGCGGCGAAAAAAGGACCAAAACACGACCTCGAAATTTCGAAACAAAAAATGGCCTATGGGATAGATTTTTGGACGCTGATTTCAAATCTGCAAACAGATTTTCGCTAGCTCCTCCCAATGGCGAGATATTGGCGAGTTTTGGTTAGTTTTGGTTTTGGTTTTGGTCTGTTTTGGTTTTGGTGGTTTTGGTTTTGGTTAAGTTTTGTTTTCCGAAGTCTATTCAAAACTTACATGTGCTGGCTGATTTTGAAGATTTTGTTCAACGGCTGATGAGAGTGAATCAAAGAGAGCCGAGTTTTCACCAAATCTCACGAGATTTCGGAGCTGAAATGGATAATCTGATGATTTATTTTCTGATTGCTTCTGTTAAGCTATAGAAAAGCTTTGAGCTATAGCTTTTGAGCTCTTCCTAAACTCTCTAGGATCTTGGAAGAAATCAGGAAGAAAACTTAGCAAACAAGAATGTTAAAAAGGCGAATCTGGAAAGCTAAACAGATCAGGAATTTTTTCCAGCCTCAGCTTTTTGTTCTGGCAGTCAGATCTTCTTAATTTTTCTTAAAATACAGTTCAGAGTGAGATCAGTGGACACTGATCAGTTCTGATCAGTGAGAACAGTTCCCCAAACAAACCGTCAACTCTTGACCACTCTCCGTCTCACACAAAACACCCAAATGAAAAGAGTAAAATATTAATAGAAAAATCGAGATCATTTTTAGAATAAATAGAAAAATAAAATAAGTTCAATGTTGTCGATAAAAGCGAATGGAGGACTGAAAATCTCTCTCCTTGATCGGTTGCTTTTCCGGTTGTTCTCAATTCTCAATCGCCTTTTCTTCACGAGAAAGTGAGAAGATCGTCACCCAATTTTCCGATCGCATTTCCGATTTTTCTCTTTTTCCCCTTAAATAAGCGAATCGCTTTCGATTTGGATTAAAGCGTAAGTCTATTTTTTTCGAAAATTTTATCGTTTAGGCCTATGCTCATTCAACTCCTGTTTCCAATCTTGAATCTACATCAAATAAAATGTATCTACATCAAATCTACATCAAATGTACGATTTGCATTGGAAAGATCTCTGCAGATTTCCTCTGCAGAATGGTTCTTAGCAATTTAGAAAAGCTTTCGTTTTTGAGGTTTCTCGGGAGCGCAAAGGCGAGTAGACAAAATTGTCAAGAATTTTTGTTTGTGTTTTGTGTGAGACGGTTGGCAACTTTTTTTGATGGGAACCGACAATAACTTTCTATGCCAAACAAAGATCAATCTCTGTTATATTTTTAATAAAATCTTCAGTAAAATCCATGCAGCCATTCTCTAAAACTTTCAAGTTATTCAGTTTTTCAAGTTTCGATCGTTTATAACTTGCCAACCTACCGTAAATACTGTAATAGTACCCCACCGCCCTCGTACAGTCGCGTAGTCGCAAATGTTTTTTAGTATTTCATTTTTTTCAAAGCGCCCGTATTTTCCAAAAATGCGTCTTTGGTATCAAAAAATAGCTGAAATTCAGGGCTATTTTTTGATACCTAAGCGCGCCATTGTAGCATAAACCAGTGTCAAGAAAAACTCGTTCAAAGCTAGACTACGCAACACTCCGCACCGTCATTATCTTTGGTATCAAAAAATAGCCCTAAATTTCAGCTATTTTTTAATACTTAAGCGCGCATTGTAGCATAAACCAGTGTCGAGAAAAACTCGTTCAAAGCTAGACCACGCAACACTTCGCACCGTCATTATGGGGGGGGGTCCAAAATTACAGTATTTACGGTAATACATTACTTGTATTCAAGCCAAAACAATTTTGCAAAACGCAACTTTATTCTTTTATGTCTGAGTTTTAAGAAACAGAATGAAAATTTATTCTTTTAAGTTGTCCAAAAAAATGTTTTCAATTGTTATTCAGAAAAGAAAAGAGGTTGAGAGCCGATCACCAGAATTTCCGAGAGTACAATTGTTTACGAACCTAAAAAGATGAGAATTATTTTTGAAATGTAAAGTCGTAAATAAATTTATCCTCAAAAGGATACTGTATTGTGAGTCAGTGTACCATCTTTTAAAATGCAATTTTTCACCTGCTCAAGCTCTGTTTCGGGTACACGAAATGTGTAGAGACGAGGCTTATTCGAGAGAGAATATTGGAAATTTTGATTCGGGCCGTCCATCGAATTTGTGTTCTCGTTTAGCTGAAAGGAGTTTTGGATTTATGAAATTGAAATTTATGCTGATTTTTGCTCTTTAGATCATCGGATGAGTTAAACGGTTGAAAATTTCCGTACAATATTTATTAATAGTCAATCATCTTCGCAAATAGTCATTTTTTTCTTAATGTATTATCGTTTATATTATTCATTTTCACTCATAAAATATTCCGTCACTGAAAATGAGCATACAGTGGAAAAATATTCGTTTAATCAACCAACCCTGAACAAAGTATTCGCTTGGATCAAGAAGAGAAGTGAAAGAAAGGAAAATAATCTGAAAGCTCGCTTTTTTTAAAAACTTTTTCTAATGAAACTTACCGAAAAAGCATTTTCTGGGTGAAAATCGTGTTTCCCCGAAGCGAGTTGAGATTTGAGCTGGAAATTGTAATAAGAACAATGATAATAATAAGAAAATGAAAATAAGAACAATAATAATAAGAAGAAGAACTAACAAATGAGAACCGAATAAGAACTGAAACGGGCCCGAATAGGAAACCGAATGGAAACGGAATAGGAACCAAATTGGAACCAAAAGGAACCAAATAGGGAGGAAAATAGAACCTAGTAGGAATCAAATAGGAACCAAATCGGAATCAAATAGGAACCAAATAAGAATCAAATAGGAACCAAATAAGAATCAAATAGGAACCAAATCGGAATCAAATAGAAACCAAAAAGGAACCAAAAGGAACCAAATCGGAACCAAATTGGAACCAAATCGGAACCAAATAGGGAGGAAAATAGAACCTAGTAGGAACCAAATAGGAACCAAATCGGAACCAAATAGGAAGCAAATCGGAACCAAATATGAAGCAAATCGGAACCAAATAGGAACCAAATCGGAACCAAATAAGAACCGAATGTTCTTTTTATTTTTATTTTTAAGAGCTGATACGCAAAGCTTTACAATCTGAAATCCAACTTATAAAATATTTGAAGAATGATTTCTACAAAGCAGCGACAGCAATTCAAGAGATTTATGTCGGAATTCCCAGTAAAGTACGAGAAAAGGAAGTGCAATTTTGGGGGAAAATTACGATTTTCCCCTGTATAGGCAGACGCTCGTAAAACTTACTCGTAAATGTAAGTTGAAATTAAATTTTTGTCTTTAAAAAGCAAAGGAAGACGAATTCTGCATGAAGTAAAGTTGGAAAGAAACAAAAATAAAAAGTCTTGTCTTTTTCGTATCAAGTACATACCGTAAATACTGTAATTGGACCCCACCCCCATAATGACGGTGCGGAGTGTTGCGTAGTCTAGCTTTGAACGAGTTTTTCTCGACACTGGTTTATGCTACAATGCGCGCTTAGGTATCAAAAAATAGCCCTAAATTTCAGCTATTTTTTCATACCAAAGACGCATTTTTTGAAAGTACGGACGCTTTGAAAAAATGAAATACTAAAAAACTTTTGCGACTACGCGACTGTACGAGGGGAGTACTATTACAGTATTTACGGTATGGTTTATGAACAAAAAGCAAACTCAAAGCTAAACTCAAAGCTTCAAGAATGTAAAATTAAAATCTGATTTACTAGTTTACTTTAAAAATGATCGATTTGAACTGATCGATTCGAAAAAAATCGTATTTTTCGATTTCTTATGTGAAATTTCAAATTTTTCATTCGAAAACTAGAAAAAGCTTTGTTACAACATGTTACCAAAACGTTATTTCCTTTCTTTTACTTACCGTAAATACTGTAATAGTACCCCACCCCCATAATGACGGTGCGGAGTGTTGCGTCGTCTAGCTTTGAACGAGTTTTTCTCGACACTGGTTTATGCTACAAAGCGCGCTTAGGTATCAAAAAATAGCCCTGAATTTCAGCTATTTTTTGATACCAAAGACGCATTTTTTGAAAGTACGGGCGCTTTGAAAAAAAAATGAAATACTAAAAAACTTTTGCGACTACGCGACTGTACGAGGGGGGTGGGGTACTATTACAGTATTTACGGTATTAGAAAATCCCCTAAACTATGCAAGAGCTTAAATTTTCTATAGTTGATCCCTTTTGATACGTTTCAATTGACAAAATAGACTTTTCTCATCTTCATCTTCATCAAAATCTGATCCTATAATTAATCTCTAAATCTTTATTCATTTTTTTTTCTTTTTCCCTTTTGAGAAAGATCAAAAAGCGATTAATTAAATAAATAGAATGATGATGAAAATGATGAGAGGGAATTCGATTTCATTTTGAATATTCACAAGGGTTCGCTAAAATGGAAACGAAAAAAAAAGAGAATTCTCAGCAAAGAAAGCAAAGAAATTTGCCATTTTTCACAACCAAAAGAAGCGCCTTTCCTAAAAAAAACGAACAAAACGATGAGCCTTTGAGAAGCGAAACTTTAACTCAAACATGATGAGCCTCTAGAGAGGAAAAAAGATAATTCAAAAATAGAAGAGATCTGGGTTGGAATGGAGAAAATCTCGTATCAAGTATTTGTAGATACAAGCTAAAAAAGCTCGATGACGCTAGTGCAAAAGAGAACTAGTTTGCTGACTATTCTGTTAGCAATTCCACTTCGTTTTCTTGATTGTCCTGAAATTTGTCAACGAATCGGATTAGACTGTGTTCCTCTCGAGCAAGTAGTTACTAAGTAGTAGTTAAGTAGTTAAGCTCGATGACGCTAGTGCAAAAGAGAACTAGTTTGCTGACTATTCTGTTCCGAATCTAATTCCACCTTCGTTTTCTTGTTGATTGTCCTGAAATTTGTCAAACGAATCGGATTAGACTGTGTTCCTCTCGAGCAAGTAATTACTTGAAGAGATTTGCGTAAGTAATTTTTTTCTACTTGAGTAACGCGTCAAGTAATGTCAAGTAATGGTATTCTAAAAAGTACGTTTTTCAGTTGTTTAAATAAGCAGTTTTATTATTATTGCTTTACATTTCTTTTAAAAGCTAATAATTTTAGTGACTGTTACTCTTTAGTAACTGTTACTGTCACTCTAAAAGTAACTGTTACTGTTACTCTAAAAGTAACTGTTACTCTTCCGTAACTGTTACTGTTACTCTAAAAGTAACTGTTACTTTTAGTAACTAAAATCGTCTCAATCTATCTAGCAAAAAGCCAAAAATTTTTGAATTGATTTGATTTTGCAAAAATTTGCCTCGAGTTGGGGTCAAACTTGCCGCCTAACGGCTCCACACTTTAGAGACAAACAGGCAAGCCATTCGGTCAACCGTTAAATTAGTTTCCCTTTGGAACGTGTTTTAAAACTCGGCAACGTGCAATTACTCGGAAGGAACACACTCTAGATCGGATATCCCTATCCGATCTAGAGTGTGTTCCTTCCGAGTAATTTGGGTGATTGTTCTTAAATTGTAAACAAAATTTAAGAACAATCACCCAAAAAACGGCCAAGAAAGCGAAGGTGAAATTGGGTTCAGGTTCGGGCCGGAGTTTGCCCATGATTACTACTGATTATTGGAGTTCTTTCAAGATTAGTGACTATTATTTCTATTCGATTTTGATAATCAGAATTGGGAACGATTAGTTGGATGAGAGTCATGAAAACCGTACACCTTTGAAATTAAACTGTAAAAACGCTTTGTTATTGAAAAAATAACTCATGCAGTGGATTACGGTGGGGAAAATTGAATAAGAGTAGGCGATGAGAGATCCGATTTGCCCCAAAGAATTGGATGAGATTAGCGAAGGCATTCAAAAAGCAGTACATCGGTCCAGAAATTCCGCTTTTAGAAAACATTAGTTAATTGGATAATAGACGCATTATGGCTATAATTAATTGGAGGAATCGCGGATTTTGTAAGAAAACGTAAATAGAAAATGATGCATTAGAAAAAGGGACTCCTCTCGAATAGAATGCTTTCTAAAAAGCGCTCTTAAGAGAAGATACCGTACTCTGATTGTTTTTAGAATTTAGACAATCAAATAAACATACTGTATTTCCCCAAATGAACGCTCACCCAAGAAGGGTGTTCGAAAAACCCCGCTAAATAGAGTTTAGTTTTCTGAGCTCACGATCAGAACATGTATTGAGCAAGCTTTAATCTTTTCCCTGTCAGCACCTTGCTTGCAGCAAGCAAGCAAGGTACTGACAGGGGAAAGATTAAAGCTCGCGATGGAATCTCGATGTATAGAACATCTTGTAGAGTTTGAAAAATAGAAAATTACAAGTGTTGAGCTCACAATCAATTCTTCATGTTAAAAATATGTACATGATTGATGGTGAATAAGGTTAGGTGATCGGATAATATGAGAAATAAACAGCCATCTCTAAAATGTAGACGCCCACTCAAAGAAGATGTTCAAAAATAGACACCCAGGAGATTATTCAACGAAATGCGGTATCTTGTTACCCGTCAACTACCTTAATCGAGTCGTTAAAAAGGGCAAGATTACGGTAGTTGCTTTTCGTAGTCAACTTTTTAGAAAACGAGCAACATTCCATCAAGAAAAAGCTTACAGACTCTATTTAGCTTACAGACTATTTATTTAACAAATAAATAATAATAGTATTTAATTTTAGTTAATATCCAGATTTTAGCATTTCAATCAAGAACAATTAAATGATTTCACTAGGATAAATGTGCTCTCATTAATGGTGGATTATCGGCTATAAAACGAGGTCGGATTTTCTCGAAAATCACGTTTTTTTTCGAGGAAATGGGATAAGGAAATAAAAAGGAAAAGCGGCATTGAAAAATGGAGGAAAATGAGGCGATGGAAGGCTATTCTTGGACTTCTCCTTTGGACAAATGGAATAATTTAAAGCGAAAGCACGGGTATCTTCGACGAGAATTTTTATGAATCAGAGATCAGTTAGACTGAACTTTTTCATGGGGGAAACATTGGAAAAATGAATATTCTGAAGTCGTGCTTTGGTTTGGAATGTGCAACATTTTATGTACCGTATTTTCTATTAAGTGAAAAGATCGTAATCAACCAATAACTTTGAAAGCGCATCGCTTGGGTTGAAACATTCCAACAACTCGGATAAACCTCATAGTTTTAAACAATTTCTCTGATAAAAATGCCCGTGGCAAGACATCCCCGATCACCCAGGTGTTCTTTGTGTACAAGCGTAATCGCTCGCGATCTGGCGCACGTCTTTTACTTAACCCCCTCCCTCGATCCGCTCATAAACTTACCTGGCTGGGGGGTTTCTCGTGATCATCAAGACGGGACCCCCATGGTGAGACATGGTCATTGCACTTTTGACTGTGTTGACCTGTGTGGCAGCTCCGAGTTGGGGTTCGCTAACAGCTAAATTTTTGCGTGAGGGGCTGCGTTCGCGCGGCCCTGCCAAACATGTCAACAATTGTAATTTTGTGTAGCAGCCCCACAAATTTATCCATTTTTAACTTCACTGTGCAACGGTTTTGTTTAAAGTGTTTATTTTAATTATCAACCCGCCAATTTTAGTCACACATTACTTGAATTTCTTTAATGGAGACTAAAAATTCAACTTCGTTGGGTTCGTTGGGGCAAGAAAAGGATTCGTTGGGGCTTTTGCTTTCAAAAAAAAACCATATGTTCAAAAGTTCAGTTGTGAGAAAAGGGAAAGAAAAGAATGATGGAAATGAACTTATTATTGTTTCGTTGCACCGTGCAATGTGAAGAATTGTTCGCAAGAAACATATTATTCGAGAAGTCACCCTCAACTGATTATTGGCAGGGCCGCGCGAACGCAGCCCCTCACGCAAAAATTTAGCTGTTAGCGAACCCCAACTCGGAGCTGCCACACAGGTCAACACAGTCAAAAGTGCAATGACCATGTCTCACCATGGGGGTCCCGTCTTGATGATCACGAGAAACCCCCAGCCAGGTAAGTTTATGAGCGGATCGAGGGAGGGGGTTAAGTAAAAGACGTGCGCCAGATCGCGAGCGATTACGTGCATGCACAAAGAACAGCTCGATGGTTGCGATGTCTTGCCACGGGCATTTTTGTCAGAGACATTGTTTCAAACCGTTTCAAACTATGAGGTTGAATACGATTTTCACAAAACTCCATAATTTTCTCCTTAGTTTGCTAATTGTCTAATCAAGTGAAAGGGAAATTTCCCTGACGTGGCTATACGTTTTTAGGCATCAAAGCTCGAGTTCTACAAGTTTGAATAGATTTTTAATCTGTGGATTGGTGCAAGAACAAGTTTTTGACTGTCCAGAGTTATCCAATAACAATCCAATGACTGGTAAGTCCAAAATTTCACTAAATTGTCAACTTACCACAGAATTTGTATTGGTTACCGGACACGCCTCGCCTCTTTTGCCATTGACAATCTAACTTTGAGCTCAAATTTCTTGGTGTTGAGCTTTTCAAATTTAATTTTCTTGGTATCATTGAATGCGCCAAGTCTTTCTCTGTCGATTAATATAAAAATTAAAAACTAATTCACAATAAGAATGGTAATATAATGTTTCGAAAAGTGACTAGCAATAAGATTGTTTAGAAGAATTTCATGAATAACCGAGCAAAGATCTCTGTCATCTCGAGAAATAATCCATTTAGTGTCTCTCAAATTGCCGACGAAAATGGAGTTCTAGTTAGAGTGCCCAATTGTTAAGGCCTCTCAGCTCGTCTCAGTCAATTCTTTCGAAAACAAAATACAGAAAAAAAAAGTGAAAAATAAATCGAGTTAATTCGATAAAATTTAGTTTCTGATCTCATTATCTCTTCATTTTTTTCATTTTTTCATTTTTTTCAGTGAATCCATTCAACCGAAATCCTTTTTTTTTCTAGAAACAATGGGGATTTCACAGAAAAATCTCCAATAAAGAAATTGCTCTGATCGAAAATTGAAAATGGGAATTCGAATTATTTTGAGTAGGGTAATTGTGATGAAATCAATCGAAAGAGAATCTCGGACAAAACAGATTTCTTTGCAAATTTTCTTTGCAGATTTTCTGTTTTACGCCCTACTGCTTTGGTACAAATTTGTGGTACACGTTCGAGTAATTACCGTAGTGTTTATGCTAATTACCATAGAGTTTATAGAGTTTATTCTTCGAGAACACTGGCAACTGGACGAGGTGAAACGGGGCGTCAAAGTTTCACTTCAAAGTAATTATAGCTAATTGCCATAGAGTTTATAGAGTTTATTCTTCGAGAACACTGGCAACTGGACGAGGTGAAATGGGGCGTCAAAGTTTCACTTTAAAGTAGCGTCAAGTGAATTAAATTGAAAAATGTAAAATGTGCTGTAAACGCTGAAACAAGGAAGTTTTTCTGGAAAGATTTTCGACAGCAAAAAGCTGAAAAAAGCTGAAAAATGTTGACACTTTTTGGGTGAGCTTATCGAAGCTGTTTCTGTTGGTGACATTTCAATTTTCTCCTTGCACACGAAAAGCCCAAAATTGCTTAATGTTTGCTCAATTTAGTTTCAGAGAAAACTTAGAGAATGTGTGTATTTTTAAATCAACCAAAGATCTGGTTGAAAGATTTGGCGAATGTAAATTGTTTTGTACAGGATGTTCAATATTTTTCGGGATCAAATAGGTCACTTAAAGTTCGTTTTGTACAAATCTAATGTTAAAAAAGAGACAAGATCAAACACATAGCCTTTAACAAGTTTAAGTCACTTTTTCTTTTCAAAACTATTGCCTTTCGCGTTGATGTTTGTCTAGGAACGCTTGAGGAAAGCTTAGCTTGAGGAGAGCTTAGCTTGAGGATAGCTTAGCTTGTGGAAGGCTTAGCTTGTGGAAAGCTTAGCTTGTGGAGAACGTAGCTTGCTTGTGGAGAACGTAGCTTGCTTGTGGAGAACGTAGCTTGCTTGTGGAGAACGTAGCTTGCTTGTGGAGAACGTAGCTTGCTTGTGGAGAACGTAGCTTGCTTGTGGAGAACGTAGCTTGCTTGTGGAGAACTTAGCTTGCTTGTGGAGAACTTAGCTTGCTTGTGGAGAACTTAGCTTGCTTGTGGAAAGCTTAGCTTGCTTGTGGAGAGCTTAGTTTGCTTGTGGAGAGCTTAGCTTGCTTGTGGAGAGCTTAGCTTGTGGAAAGTCGGATCAATTGAGTTTATCACAAACTTATCTTGTTTTCTTGAAAGAATCAAAACTGAAATATGTTTCAATTACAATTTTGTGTCATACTGATGTGTTAATGAAGAATTTTTGTATTCTTTGTAATAAAGCTAATTTATAGTTAGATTTTAGTTAAGAAAAACAGCAAGAACCATTACAAAAGGTCCCTTTGCAAAATTTTTGTTCAAAAAAGTCATTTGGTGGGGTGCTCAGTTTTGAGTCGACGAAGATGAAATTGAGGAAAAGGAGGAGAAAAAGAAAAACAAGAAAGGGAATCTCATTTTCTTTCAACAACCCCTAAACGGGGAAAAGAAATTGAGGGGAAAACAAGGTAAAGAGAATGAGTCCAAGAACTCTTTTTAGACATAGAGAATTCCCTCATAATAGAGGCACCTAACATACAGCTGTAACTGAATGTAACTTAACTTGTTACTGCTTGTAAAATCCCATAGTAATACCGTACCTCCGATAGATGTATTAGACTTTCATTTATACAGTACTGGACAATGAAATATCATATTAGAAAAACGATCGTCACTTTCGCGCGTCTGTAACTCCCTTGTCTTTGAGTTTAAACTATTAGTGTTATACATTTTCTGAAAGCTCTTTTCAAGCTCTACACAATGGCAATATTAATATTTAGAAATACGGTAAAGACAAGGGAGTTACAGACGCGCGAAAGTGCGAAAGTGTTTTTTCAAATATGATATTTCGTTGTCCAGTAGTGTAGTTTGAAAAACTAACTACTTATCTGGACACTTTTTAGTATGATTTTTACTATGTTATGGCTAGAATTACTATAATATTACAATAGATAATGAAAACTAATTAACAGTACTGGACAATGAACAGTACTGAACAATGAACAGTACTGGACCATGAACAGTACTGGACAATGAACAGTACTGGACAATGAACAGTACTGGACAATGAACAGTACTGGACAATGAACAGTACTGGACAATGAACAGTACTGGACAATGAAATATCATGTATTTGAAAAACGATCGTCACTTTAGCGCGTCTGTAACTCCCTTGTCTTTGAGTTTAAACTATTAGTGTGATACATTTTCTGAAAGCTCTTTTCAAGGGCTACACAATGGTAATATTAATATTTAGAAATACGGTAAAGACAAGGGAGTTACAGACGCGCGAAAGTGACGATCGCTTTTCAAATATAATATTTCATTGTCCAGTAGTGTATATTTAAAAACTAACCAAAGTCACACTCGACTTGTCCTTTACACCCGCGAACATCTTGTGGTCCACCATTTTCGAGCGTTCGCCCGGACCATGACGGTAGTAAAACTGAAATTCATTTATATCTGTCTTTCTTTTTCTGTCTCTTTCTTTTCTTTTATCTGTCTTTTTATCTTGATTACTTAAATCTTTTTAATTTTCCATCCAGAATTTTGTTGTTTGAGAGGTTTGAATGGTGAAATAAAGCGATAAAATATCTTTTATCGGTTCAATTTTTGCATATTCAGAATCATATTCAATGCTATTATATTTTACGACGTTTTTGATATCGCTGAATTTGACTCTATCACAAGTGACTGAAACGCATAAAATATCGGTGATTATCTTTGGAGCAACGCGTTTCGAAGATGCCATTCATTCGGTGGCGGTAAGCTTTTGAAACATTATAAAAAAATACCGACTGGGGCTACCAGTGGTGAATTTATCGCATACACGAAATATATCAATCACAATACAACGACACACACAATACTAGGCTATATCTTAACTTAACCCACGTCATGACAGACGGCTCCCTAACCCTAAGCTCAATGGGGAACTAAATAGCTTTTTTGGTGGTGAAGGGAAGATGACGATGAAGGAGTGGCTTGTCACTTTAAAGAACTGGGGCCACAACCACCAGACTGCCCTCCAGAAAACCTCTCAACCCGAAGGGAAAGGAAATCCGAAGGGGGTGACCATGTCGCATGTGGGGTTCGAACCCTCGACCTTCCGATTAAGATAAAAGACACTTAACCAGTCAGCCACACGTGCTCATTATGCTGTAAAGTTTCCTAAAAATTGTATCCAAGAAAAAGTTACATTAATTAGCAGTCAAATTACAAAGTTATGCTGCATCTTAACTATAATATTAACTATTGAATATCACAAGCAAATGAACGATGGTTCAATCCTAGTTTAGCTCGAGGCTTGGACTTAGTGCCAAGGCTAGCGGCTAGCGCCTAGCACTAAGTCTATTTGGGTTTGGGCTGAACCCCCATTTTTTGGGGGGTTCAGCCCAAACCCCCGTTCCCAGAGCTAAGGTGCAAGCTTTTGGTGTTGTGCTTGCGCCCCCCATAGGAGGATCCTGGCAAATTTTCAGGTTTAGGCTTAGGCTTAGGCTCGAGTACAGTACAAAAGTGAGAAGCTCGAGTACAGTACAAAACAATAACTTTTTAAGCACACTTTTCACCTTTCAGCCAACGTGTTTCACTTATTTTTTGTTTATTTTTCTTCAAATTCATCTTCTTTAGAGTGTCTTCGAAGAAGTCTTTGGATCAGATCATTTTACGATCGGTGCCACTGAGTTTAGACCCGAATTTATTGATGCCAAAGTGCTCAAGGGAGAGAAGTTTTTTTGTCTCATTAAGCAAAAATGAAGTTTACTCTTTAGTGAAACGAATCAACTCGAGTTGGCTGCCGAAACGATCTGTAAACGGGTGATCAATGGATCGATTGCGGCCGTGATTTATCGAATCGGACAAGCACCCACCACACATCAGGTCAGTGATAAAGAGATTGAAGATAGAGATAAACTTGCCACAAGCTCACCAGCCATACTTGTAATACTAGTAACGGATCAACAAAAAGATTCATCAATTTGGAGCAGACCAGACCAGTTTTGAAGAATGTCTCTAATGTAAATGCCCGTGGCAAGACATCCCCGAGCACCCAGATGTTCTTTGTGCGCGGGAGTAATCGCTTTCGATCTGGCGCAAGTCTTTTGGTTAACCCCCTCCCTCGAACCGCTCATAAACTTACCTGGCTGGGGGGTTTCTCGTGATCATCAAGACGGGACCCCCATGGTGAGACATGGTCATTGCACTTTTGACTGTGTTGACCTGTGTGGCAGCTCCGAGTTGGGGTTCGCTAACAGCTAAATTTTTGCGTGAGGGGCTGCGTTCGCGCGGCCCTGCCAATACAGCTCTAAGGCGATCCCCAAGAGGGGTGCCCCGTGAACGCAAGTTGTTTTAGACGTCAATTCAATTAGACTGTTTCCCCGAACGTTTCTTCCCAACCATTGCGTTTTCAAAGTTACTAGTTGATTATTATATCTTGTATAACATTGCTAGTGCTAGACTAATTGGAAAGCGTTAATGTTCCTGTTCTCCGATGCGGAACAAAGTTTTCAGGATTACCTCTCGCTCGTCGCAACGACGGCTTTCTCGTTGGGACTCTATCAGGTGCCGGTTGTTGCGGGAATGGTTCGCGATGAGAAATTTGGCAAAAAGGTATCTAACACCCCCATAATATATCATTTGATTTTAAAATTTGAGCTAGTCTACCCAACTTTTGTCCGACCTACTCCATCTTTCGGCGATGAAGCCCATGTGTTTCTTCAGCTTTTAGAAAAACTTAACTATCGGCAGGTGGTGAAGCTAAATATCAAATATCAAATCAAATAAAGAATAAATACCGTAAATCCTGTAATTGGACCCCACCCCCATAATGACGGTGCGGAGTGTTGCGTGGTCTAGCTTTGAACGAGTTTTTCTTGACACTGGTTTATGCTACAATGCGCGCTTAGGTATCAAAAAATAGCCCTAAATTTCAGCTATTTTTTTGATACCAAAGATGCATTTTTTGAAAGTACGGGCGCTTTGAAAAAAATGAAATACTAAAAAACTTTTGTGACTACGCGACTGTACGAGGGCGGTGGGCGACTATTACAGTATTTACGGTAAGTGTGTTATCAAATAAGTGTTAGTACGAAGTATCTTAAAAGTTTAGGTGAGCTTACTGTATGTGAAGGGCGATCGAAACGGGGTTGCTTTCTATCGAATCTTTCGCTCTCGACGAAAAGAATTTAAAGTGCATGTAAGTGACAAGGAAGTTGAAAAGTTTAAAAAACACATTTTCTTCAAAAGCTCAATATCTAATATCTGGCTTAGGTTCAATCTTATGTGGAACTCGAGTTGAATGACGAGTTGAACAACACGATTGCCGAGAGTTTCGAGGAGATCACATCGAATATTATTGTCCTATTTGCAAGGTGATTTTTAGAGTTCTCTAATCTAGAAATTCTAGATTGATTAGAAGTTCTAGATTTAAATATTGTAAAAATTTGTACGTCCATCTTTGTTTTCCATTCAGAAGATCGGATGCCACCGTAATCTTTTCCGCTTGCCCACAATTGACGTCGGGTGGAAAGCTTTGGCTGATGAATGAGGAGGCGATGAAAGCAACGAATGCGCCATTTGGTATGAAACTGAATATGAGTCGAATGGCCTTGATGTTTGATTGGAATGATGTTGCCCTTGATCTTTGATTTTCCTTACAATTAGCATCACAAAGGGTCAATAATTGCATTTAGCTCGGCAGCTACGGAGTACGAATACTCTGTCGTATAGTCGACTCTCGATTAACCATTCTCAGGACGAAAAATTTCGATTTAACAAATTTAACAATTCTAAAAAGTACCCCAAACTTCTTGCGTAGCTGCCCCAAACGGCCAACGACTGCGTTTGGTTGGGCAGCTACGCAGAAATCTGAATGGCCAATGATTGAGTTTAGCTGGGCAGCTACGGAGAAACCAATTCCAAAAGAAATTTCTTCCGTAGTTGCCCCAAACGGCCAACGATTGCGTTTAGCTGGGCAGCTACGCAGAAATCAAGAGCATGTTTTAGAATTTCAGAATCGTTGACAAAGACGATACGTCGTTGTTAGTACTGCGATGTACAGTCGGTGCTCTCACTTTGCGGTCATTTTACTTGTACTCAACAATAGTTTTTCGAAAGTTTTTTTTTATAGCATCGTGTAGCTCAATTGAAGGGCTACATTTTGATACCAGACTCGTACAAAGCGAAGGCTCTGCTAAATGGCAATTCCATTCGGCGCAATTCTCGTTTTTGAACACCGGCGCAATTTTCATGGTCCCTTTACAGGGTGATTAAAAGTGCACTTGTAAATGATTCAATTTCTAAATGAAAGCTATTGGGATGGTGGAAATAAAACCAGCGCTCATACATCTTTCGAAGAATAAAAAGATTGCAAGTCTCAGCCAATTAGTCTCAGCCTTGTATACTGTTCGAAAGCCCTGAATCTTTTCTACAAAATAATGCAAAAAGATTTTGAATTTGATTGATTATTGGGGACTTGGGTGTTAAAAAGTAACCGCAGACTCAGCTCGAGTCTCAACCTGAGCACCTGCATCTGCTGGCAACTATCGCTTCCACGGATCTTTTCACTTGAAATTTTTCCAGTATCTTAAGGGTCTACATTACTCAATACCAAAACCAAAAAACCAGCATAGATTCGATCGAGATATGAGAATTTAAAGTTGAAAATAGCCGTTGAAAGATTTTTCATTTGAGAACAGCCTCAAATAGATGAGCGCTATGACAGTTTGCCTCCAGCGTACTAAAATGTTTTTTTGGAGAGTTAGGTGACTCTGATGAGGATGGTTTAAGTGTAGAAATGCTCCCCAGAAGCTTTCAGCTTCAAAATACTATATAGTATTGGGTTGGGGAGAATGAGTCGGCGCCGAAAATCAAAAAAATGTCTAAAACTTCTATTCGACTTCGTCAAATAATATGCGTTTGATATCAGTAGAATGGTTAACTAATTCTCTACAAAATGACATTTAAAAGAAAATTCAAACAGCGCCTCCGCTCAAGAAAAAGCCATTTTTTCACAAAAACTCCAAACTGTCATCTAGAAAAAACCATTGGTGGGATCTTCCTGCAAATTTGGCAACTTAAGTAATTGAATGTGCTCTATCTTTTTTATATAAACACCAAAGAAGGTTTACGTGAAAGAAACTGTTCAAATGATGAGTCGGACTCTTTGCCATTGTAACCAGCTGCCTTTGGAAGTTCATAAACTCCACGAAAGAAAAGCTTTGTGGAATCTCTCAAAAGTGATTTTGTAGAGAAATAGTGGATCCTTTTGATGAAACCAAACGTATGTTTAAAGAAGGCTTTATGTGTGCAAAAAGTCCCTTTAAAGTTCGGCGCTGACTCATTCTCCCCAACCCAATAAATTGAATTTCGATCTGGGTTTTAGCTGAAAAATCGAGGTTCTTTTGTAAAGTGTGCTTTTTGGGAAGTGGGAACTTTTTGATCATCCTGTATCTCTAGGCTTGATCTCATCTCGACTCACACAAACACCCAGCGAGACGCTAAGAGATTCATTCGCTACCATACGGGTGAGTGATCTTTAAGATTTGCATAGTTTAGATCATTTTTGATGATACTGTTGAAATGCAAAGCTTATACACCTTCAGTTTGGCCTAGAAGCGATGGGTAAAGGAGCCGAAGGCTTGAAGCCGCCAACAACGTGTGAGCGCGACGCAAATCCGAAAGCTGTCGATGTTTGGCCCACCATTCAAGCTCCAATACTTTATAAGTAATCTTGAAAGTCTTCTAAAATTTCTCAACTTTCAGACAAATCTGCTCTGGTGGCACATCTCGACTTTTCTTTAATTCGGTTTGCGCGAGAGAAGGAGTTGACTATGATTTGATTAATAAACGGCCTGATGGAGCGAGATATGTTGGAAATCTGGTAGCTTCAAATCTTGAGAAGGATTAAAGAATAAAGAATAAAGAATAAAGAATAAAGTGTTTTAAAATCAAAATCAAAATGTCTAGACCTACGAGACTTTACGAATCGATGAGGGATTGATTTACTGGCCGGGCGGGGAAAGGAAACTACTTGAGATCACTTTGCCGAGAGAGTTGAGGTTGGTGATGATGATTTGAATTTCTACGAAATCTTTCATTGTCTTTACAAGTTTCTTTACGATTCTCCATATTTTACAAGAGATTCTCCATTCCATATTTCTCCATTTTACAGATCTCTAGATTTTTCTTGAACTTTAAATCATTTTTGGCTTTCCAGAGTAGTGACAACCGATGATCCACCATTTGTGTACACCCTGAAAGTCTTAAATGGGTCGATGTGTGAGAAAATGACAAGAGAAGAGGTCAATATGATTGGAGGGGATTCCATTTTCATTGTAAGATTATATATATATATATTTTGATTAGTTTTCCAAAGTTTGCTTAAAAGAATTCGTTATTCGATTCAGAATTCAACACCAATTTCGGATTTGCTTTCCGTTTCTGCTTAGCATTCTGTCAAAAGTTATAAGCATCCAAAGTTTTCCAAAAGGCTGCCGTAGGTTCTGTACTCTTTCAACTACAAGAATTTGTCTTTTGAGAGTTTCACTCTTACGGTAGCTTTGCTTTTCTACTGACAACAGAATGTTAACTAGGTAAATGGCCAAATGACATTCGGTTATTCGATTCAGAATTCAACGCCGATTTCGGATTTGCTTTCCGTTTCTGCTTAGCACTCTGTCCGTTTCTTTGCTTTCCGTTTCTGCTTAGCATCTTGTCCGTTTCTGTCAAAAGTTCTAAGCATCCAAAGTTTTGTATGGGATTTGAAACAAAGAACAATCAACTTTAGAAATTCAAAAGAAAAGGACACGGACTCGAACTAGAGAGTGTCAACGAGAGAGTTTGATTTTGATTCATCCAATCATCCAATCAAGTGTCTCCTCGATTCTCGTGATGTGGCTGATTCATTGCTGCAGAGAAATGACTGGTTGTGTCACATCAAATGCGTCAAATGCAGCTTACATTGAACCCACTGCCACTTGGCCATCTCTCTCGAAGTCTCTGGGAAGTCTGCACCTAAAATCGATGATTTTTAAAATCCTATACAATGGCTTATACCTTTGACATATTGCTATGGAGAAACGGAAAGCAAATTCGAAATCGGCGTTGAATTCTGCTTCGAATAAGCCGTAGCACATGTTGATACCATATCCAGTTGACATTCGCTTGTGAGTTAAGCAAAAATAAATCAATTATGATCTTAAGAAGATTTGCTGAAGGAAATCGTTTTGGCGCCTTCTAGAAAACAGCTTAAAGCAAAGAGAACATAGTTTGATGGCTTTGTAGCACTGAAAATTCCAGGACGGCCCATGGTACCCTTGCCCAAAAGCACTGCCAAATGGTCAAAAAGAGCATTACTGTTGTGCTGGTTATGCGATCGATTTACTCTCGAACATGTCACTTCCCGAGGTTAGCTCGTCACATCTTTTTAACTCCTACTTTGAGTACTGAAATCATGAAGGAAGTTCAGGAGGGAAGCTCTCTAGACACATCTTTCTTTTTCTCACTTCATCTGAATGATTCGTATGGAATGGTGACAGCTGATCCGATTGATGGAGTCATACTAACGGGAGCTTTGGGAGAACTCGTCACTGATCTTGCTGATATGGCTGTTGGTTTGTTTTTGGACTATATACTATGTACTAGACATGGGCAGCGGCGGGTCGGGTCGGGTCGGATCGGGTCGGATCAAAAGTGACCCGCTGACCCGGCCCGCGACCCGGCTGTTTTCCCGGATGACCCGCTGACCCGGCCCGTGACCCGGCTGTTTTCCCGGATGACCCGCTGACCCGGCCCGCGACCCGGATGTTTTCCCGGATGACCCGCTGACCCGGCCGGCGACCCGGCTGTTTTCCCGGATGACCCGCTGACCCGACCCGTGACCCGGCTTTTTTCCCGGATGACCCGCTGACCCGACCGTGCCCGGCTTTTTCCCGGATGCCCGCTGCCGGCCCGCGACCCGGCTTTTCCCGGATGACCCGCTGACCCGGCCCGCGACCCGGCTGTTTTCCCGGATGACCCGCTGACCCGGCCCGCGACCCGGCTGTTTTCCCGGATGACCCGCTGACCCGGCCCGCGACCCGGCTGTTTTCCCGGATGACCCGCTGACCCGGCCCGCGACCCGGGTGTTTTCCCGGATGACCCGCTGACCCGGCCGGCGACCCGGCTTTGTTGGACTAAGTACTAAGTACATAGTATGTACTATGTACTCTAAAAGATTATTGTTTCGAAATTCGAAATACTCAGTCGAAGAGTTTCAATGAGTTTACGGTTAATTCATTGTCGTAGTTTTGTCTTAAAATAGAGTCTTTCGATTTTTTCTGAAAGACAACGATTTTCAAAAACTACCTTAATCAAACCGGTTTTCATTTGATAAGCTCAATCTTGAGGAATTCGATGAGAATCGAAATCGAATTCCTCAAGATTTCTATTCTCATCGAATTCCTCATCGATATTCGATGAGAAATCGCGACTCAGGCAATCTCAAAATTGAATTCGATTGAATTGATTCAATTAAAATGCTGGCATTTCGATTACGATAGTTTTTTTGAAAGTATCTACCTTTTAAAAAACGGATTAGCAAAAAGGAATTTTTAAAATTTGTATTCTTCGAGTTGAAATCTTTTTCTTGTCAGGTGGTATGACGATCAACCCGGAACGTGAGCGTTTCATCGATTTCTCCGAACCGTGGCTCTATCACGGGATTCGAGTGATGGAGAAATCGGTAGCTCTTAAAGCTTAAAGATTAAAAGTAATTGACTCATTCGAATTAGATCCCAAAAGATTCGCCGATGGAATCCTTTCTGCAACCGATGAAGAACTCGCTCTGGGGCGCGCTTCTCATCTCGGTGATCCTCGTCGGATGCGTCATATTTGTCCTCGATTTCAAGAGCCCCTTTGATCGATTTTATAAAGTACTAAAAAATAATTGTAATATTTTTAAACAATGAAACAGGTGGATACATCAACGCTTGATCCGAGAGATCCATTTCTGCAAAGAGCGCCCGACGATCGGGTCGATTTCGGTGAAGCGATGTGGTTTGTTTGGGGAGTGTTGCTCAATTCGGGAGTCTCCGAAAGTTTGTTTTCCAAAGAGACGAAAGCTTTAAGGATTTACGTTTTAAACGCCTAAAGAAACTGTGGAAGTCTTTTTACTTTTCAATAAACTGGTCGTATAGTTGACTAGTATCAGTCTACAGTTGACCAGTATAGGTCTATAGTTGACCAGTATAGGTCTATAGTTGACCAATATCAATGCTCTCAAGGGTATTCAATGTTTATTGGGAACAATAAATCACTAAGTTTAAAGCTCGTTTTGTACAAATCTAATGTTAAAAAAGAAACAAACAGATCAAGCGCCTATACTTTAACAAGTTTCGGTTAATTTTACCAATCAAACTAGCCTACCAAAACCTACAAACCAACAAACAAACAAGCTTTGCGCGGGTCAATCGATCTGCCTCGATAGCCTAGTGGATAGTGTGCCAGGTTCAGATGGTGAGATTTCTTGGTTCAGATGGTGTGACTAAGCCAGGCACAGACTAGCAATAAGATCAACTCCTCATAGTCCCGTAATGTTAATAAATTTCCCACTATTGGAAACGACGAATTTCAGAGACGCCTCGTTCCTGTTCGGCGCGGGTTCTCGGGATTGTTTGGTGCGGTTTCTGTATGATCATCGTTGCTTCCTATACAGCCAACTTGGCCGCTTTCCTTGTTTTAGATCAACCGGAAAAGGGCCTAACTGGAATCACTGATCCAAGAGTGAGAAAAATTAGTTTTTGTATTGATGTTACCAACACTTTAGCTCCGAAACCCATCGACAAACTTCTCGGCGGCTACAGTGCTGAATTCGAACGTCTATCAATACTTTAAGGTACACGATTTTAAAGGTGAATTACAAATTTTCTTAAGCGTCACGTGGAGTTGTCGACAATGTTCCGAAAAATGGAGAAACACAATGTGGATAAGCCGAGCGATGCAATCAAGGCTTTGTTGAATGGGTCAGAGGATTCGCTGACTTTGAACTGACTTTGTACTGACTTTGAACTGACTTTGAACTGACTTTGAAATGATTCATGAGAAAACGATCTTACTAGGGAATGACGCCAACTTATGTCGGCCTTTTTGAAGTCGACCTTTAGCTTATCTGATAGAGTTTTGAACGGTGATTTGAAATCTGATTTTAGTTTCACTAATTGAGCCCTGTATCGCGAGTTATCTCTCAAAGAAGTTTAGGTCGCATTTTCAGAGCTAATATAAGCCAATATAGGCCTTCTTACTTCTCCGTGAGTTTAACGAAGCGGCGGTGTAGGGAATAGTGCGCCAGCGCTGGGCGCTCTTTGGTCCTGGTTCGACTCCACTAAGCGTCGACTCCTAGCTTTTTTTGTCACACTTAAGACTTTAAGCATTCTACGATTTTAAGCATATTATAGTTACCGTATTTTCTCTAATAGTATCGAAAACATGGTTGGTCAAGAGTTGGTTAGATTTCGTCTTGAAAAACTCTAGCTACAATACTCGAGAGTGCTTTAATCATTGATACCGTATTTTCTCTAATAGTAGTGCACCCAGAGCTTCGCCTAAATTGCTCGAAATCTCGAGAACCGCTTATCAGAACCTATCGATGTGAGGCCGGAAAATGTAGCTGTTGTTTCAGCTAAAACAAGCCAGTCATTAGGCTTAAAAATTGAGAATATTCTGGCAATTTTGTTTCAGTTTTAGATTTTCAAGTTTCAATTTTCATTTTAATTTTCATATTTCAGCTTGAACGTTATTTGTTTAGTACACTGGATGCGTTCATCTGGGACTCAAGCCGATTGGAGTTTGAGGCGTCGAGGTATTGCTCGTTGAGGTGAGGAAATACTCAAATTTTCCTCGATTTTTGATCTTTTTGATGTAAGAAAGCGGAGAAGAAAGAAATTTCGATTGAACAATTTTCTATTGAACAATTTCTACTGAACAATTTTCTATTGAACTATTGGATTTTATAGAACTCGAGGCACGCTTTTCGGTCGATCCGCCTACGGGATCGGCTTGCAACGAAATAGCCCGTGGACCCAGCACATCACAGCCGCGATTTTGCGAATGACTGAGAGTGAGTACTTTTGCAAAAGTTTACAGCGAAATAGCCTTTCTAGAAAGTTTTCTCAAAAACTTTTTTAGGTGGACAAATGGAGAATCTTGGCAACAAATGGATCTCTTCGCCGACTTCTTGTCCGGTCGAGGTTCAAAAGACGCCGGCTAGATTGGGTACATTTCTTTCGAAATCTAATTTATCTTATCTTATCATTTGCAAATTCTTAAATAGAATGAGCTTTAAAATGAGCTTTAAACTGAGCTTTAAAATTAGCTTTAAAATTTCAGGTTTAACAAATATGCGAGATGTGTTTGTTTTGGTTTCGGTCGGCGTTTTGATCGGCATTTTCTTTAGCTTTATTGAAGTGATTTACGGGAGAAAAAAGGCTGCGTATGGGTGAGTTGGAAAGGGTTCAATTTTCACAAATTTTCACAAATTACAATGTAAACACTTACAATTAAACAAAATTAATAAAATAACAAACAAACAAACAAATGAAATTAACGAAATATCCGTTTACACTTGGTATTCGAACAATCTGAAAGTTGACCGCAAAGTATACCCACAACTTTTTGGAAAAGTATCTGGGAAATGCCTAACCTATTTTAGAATTGTCAAGTGTTATATAGAGCATTGTAGCCCTAATTCTTGGCTACATTTATCTATCAAAAACTTTCCAATTCGACTCGTACAACTCATTTTACAAGCGCTTGAATGAGCGCTAGTGTCCGCTAGTGTCTCTCCAACCAATCTGTCATTTGGCCGCTTTTCTTTATTAAAAATTGTTAAAAAAAGCTTTTCAATATTTCTTTAATACAAAAATAGCGTTTAACATCACTTAATAACATTCAGAATCACAGTTAACTGTTTTGGTTCAACTGGCATAACCAAAATTTAAGTTAATGTCAAGCTCCTTTCGGAGGAGCAGAGAAAAAGGTGACAATTGAGTTCAGCTATTGAGTTCAACTGTTCTGGCGCTAGAAATTTGTTGAAAACAATTTTTTCGAAGAAAATTCCCACAAATTTCACTGAAAAAAAACTTTTCCGAATGAAATTTTTAAAGTGGAAAAGCGGTTAAATGACAGATTCGCTAGAGAGATGTCGATGTCATTCAAGCGCTTTTTAAAAAATTCTATACGTCGAATCGGAAAGTTTTTGATAGGTAAATGTAGCCAAGATTAAGGGCTACAATTCTCTATATAACACTTGACACTTTTGAAATAGATTAGACATTTCCCCAGGTACTTTTCCAAAAAACGTTGTCACTATACTTTGCCTGTATATTGATGTAAGATTATCTTTTCATTCCATAAAAAGTTCTAGGCGAAAAATGGAGATTGCGAAACGCTACGTGGCGAAATGGCAGAGAATCACCAAAAACCGAAATCATCGGTAATAAAGCTACAAAATGGAAAAATTTGCATCATTGCATCAATTTGCAAACTTCTCTGTTGATTTTCTAAAAAAATTTTTTGAAAAACTAACTACCGTATTTTCTCTAATAGTAGCGAGCCGAGTTGATGACTATTTTACGGTTTCTAAGTTTTCGCAGAAGTTAAACACTCAAATCCCCCACAAGATCTCATCGTCAGCTACATTTTCCGATCCCACATCGATAGGTTCTGATAAGCGGTTCTCGAGATTTCGAGCAATTTAGGCGGCGCTCTGGGTGCACTACGATTAGAGAAAATACGGTATTATGAAAGTTAAAATTAACTACAAAACCTTTAAATATCGAATTTTCTTCTCACAACCCCTCTTATCCCGTAGATGACTTTATTTTTCCTTTTTTCTCATCAGATTGTTACAATTGAGGCAGTTACGCACTTTCCATAGCAATCCCCAATCTTCTAGCCATTCGTCCAAAGTCAACGTCAGATTTTGCGGCAATTTTTGAGCCATTCTTTCAAATAGATTAAACACTTAAATCTATCTATTTACTGCAACGAAACCCGTCATAAATAAATAAAGTAAGTAAGTAAAGTAAAGTAAAGAAAAAACATCAAAAGAAACCCGGTAAAAATCGCGTGAAAATCAATTTACTTAAATGCAAATTGATGTAATTATGGAAATTTAGAAGCACTCATAGCACTAAGCTCTTTTCAGATACCCAAAACGATATTCTTTGTTTCGGCCGGTGATCCGAAAAGGATTCGCTGGTAAAGAAGCTTTACCGTTAGATGTGAGTTAATGAATGAAAAAAAAACACGTACAGGAATGTACAGGAATGCCGGCGAAGGATGATCGCCAAACGGTCACGAATCCCGCCAGTCGATGTGCATCTCGACACCGACTTTGCGCCAGTCTATCGTTTTGGGAGACGCCCGGTGATCACGTTTTGTAGTCGATGTCGAGTAAGTGAATTCATGATCGAAGTGATCATCGTACGCTAACTTTTCAGAAATTTATTCAATCTGTATTCTTTTGATGTCATTGTCATTTACGTGATGTCATTATCATCTACGTGATGTCATTGTCATTTACGTGATGTCATTGTCATTTACATGATGTCATTGTCATCTACGTGATGTCATTGTCATTATCATTGACCAAATCATGCAAAATGGATAGATCTATGAAAAGTATAGTCAAAAGTACGTTGTACACGAATGAGCTTTTGGGGAAATAATATGGAATCTGGAATCCGGAATCCGGAATCCTCGGATCGGACTTTTACTCCAGTTATCTTTTACGAGTCAGGGTAAAATTCGATTCTTAATCTTTTCCGATTCGATAAGAGCTTCCGATGACTAAGAAATCTAACAGAAATCAACGTTTAGAACCTTGTCGAAACAGAAGTCCACCAAGAAGCCGGCGCAATGTCCGTCTGTCTTTGCGTTCTCCTTTCTCTTGTTTTCCTTTGGCCTTGTGCTCCACTTCCTTGTTTTCTCGCAATCTGTGCTGATTTCACACATTTTTGCCCATTCTGTGCACACGAAATCGCGAAATTTCGCCGTGGTCGCTCAACTCGGGTCTTTATTTGAAATCGAATCAATTTTTGGTGTACTTTGTGACGCACTTAACCTTCTCTAAAAGTTGAGTATGCCAGAAGGAATGTGTTTCGATTTTTGCTGTACTTTGTGATGCGCTTAACCTTCTCTAAAAATTGAGTACGCCAGAAGGGATGTGTTTCCATTTTTAAAGCGCAAATTTCAACTAAATTATTTCAACTTTCAACTAAATCTGTCCATTTCAAAGGCGCTTTTGCTTTTTATAAACTTTTATATGGTTTTCTTTTATACAAATCTTTTTCATAAAGCATAAATAAGTTACCGTATTTCCTTTTTGTTGCTAGAAAACATTTCCAATCACAGTAAACGGTGAAGAAAACAAAGCTCAGTGGAATTTCAAAATTTGTATCAAACAGAGACAAAGAGATCCCGTAACAGTCAGCACAATGATTGGTGGGTTGAATGGAGAAAAGGATGGAGAAAATGATGAAGAAAAAGATTAAATTCGTATTATATAAAGTGAAAAAAAAATCACCAAACCACACACCGCTTTGGTGGATTCATTTTGGCGTCAGGAGGGCAGCTGAAAGCATGCGAGAACTCGGGCTGATTCTGGAAAAAAAAAGATGTATTAATGATTGAATAGATTTACATTTATTCACACGAATAATATGATACAATGTTTTCCATTCTATTATAGATAACCCAACATTCTATTATAGATATTATAGAAACTATTATTTAGATAACCAGTTGGACGTCCGCAGCCGCACGGTTATTCGACCTAGAGGTACTGAGGGCACCTAGCACAAATCTGATTACAGATTTGGATTCCTCACCCCCGAAAACCCCTGAGTACAAATTTTCAGCTTTCTAGCTCACTTCGTTGTAATTTTACGTTAACGTCATTTGTATTATCGCGTAGGCGTGACGAACGGACGTTTTATTTTTGTATATAGTAGATGGCTTTCTATGTTATGTATACAAAAGTAAAAGCTTTTCGAAAACTGTCGTTCTTGAGCTCTCAAGGGACCTAGAACTTCTATAAGCTTTTCTATAAGCTTTTAAGGACAATTTGAAGTTTTTTGAACGTTTTAAATACTAAGTAAGTAAGTAAGTAAGTAAGTATCATTTTTGCGTACCTGCAGGACAACATTCACTCGGAACATCCCCGGCGCGTGTGGATCCGTCAAAATCAGCCGAACTGTTGCCTCTGGGGTCATCTTGTTACACCATGTCTAAAATAAAGAACTATTACAAAAGTAATCTTTTTCCCAGACCTAGGGTTAGGCCAGAAGCCAGGTCTTGCCCAGAGTAAGACCTGAATTCTGGTGGTGCCTTTGCCAGACCAGCAGTAAAGCCAGACCAGAAGCCAGATGATGGCCGCTGGCTGAAGCCAGCCAGATCAGACTCTGGACTTTGTCTGGTACACTACCATAACAAGAGCTGGACACGCCGATCCTTTTATGGGGGCTGGAGGACATGGTCGGCACCGGGATTCGAACCCGCGACCGCTCACCGGCTGAAGGCTTTTCCAATGAGCTACACCGACGTATCCCATTGCCGCCAAGATAGAGCTTTATGCATTATTTAAGGTTACAGTTTTTGACAAAAATGACATAGTTTAGAAGTTTCGAAGGCTTCAATCTCACCTGTGCATATCCAATGAAGAACATTTGATCATTTGTGTACTTTTCGAGCCCCGGGATCGTTGCCTCAGCCCCATTCTTCTCCAGATATCTTTTGTAGGCCTTGAAAAGAATGGATTTATATTATTTATCTTAAATCATTCTTATACTTGACTCTTATTTCTCTTAAAAGCTTCTTAATAGCTTCTCACCTTGTACGCTTGTTTGACTCCTCCATTGTCGGCGATATTCTCTCCTTGGGTGAGCTTTCCGTTCAAATGGAGACCACTCGTCCCAGGCACAATTTGAGCTGCGTACTAAATTCGAGAATATTCTGCTTATTGATTTTGAGCTTGATCTTGAGCTTGAATCTTGATTTGAACTTAGATTCTCATCTTATAAATTTCACAAACTTGATCAATGATGCACTGTGTTCGTTCCTCGAATTTCTCCCGTGTTGCCCCGTCCCACCAATTCTTCAAATTACCGTCCTTGTCGAATTGAGATCCTGAAGATTCTTTTCATTCTTTTCATTCTTTAAAGGTTGATTAAAGGTGTTTAAAGGTGTTTAAAGGTGTTTAAAGGTGTTGCTGGAGGAACTGCTGCACTTGAGCGAAGATCAAAGTGAGCAAGAGGAAGAATTTGAGATTAACAACTTATTTTTATTGTGCTTGTGCTTGTGCTTTTTATTTTGTTTTTGAATTTATCTGCAATTAAAACTCAATCGATCTAGACTGTGCTGAGGTGTCTGATAAGTGACGATCTTGTTTTTCTCAAGTGACAATCTTGTCATTCTCAAGTGACAATCTTGTTTTTCTCCAAGCCTTGCAGCGCCTCCAAAAATTAGTAAACCCATCAAATCACTCTAGCCGGGTGATTTTTATTTTTTTTATAATAAAATCAGCGATATTAAAATCAAAAAGCAGTTGGTTCCCGTCAAAAAGATTTTTTATGGTCACCCGGCCGCGATTAATACTCCCTTTAAAGATATTTAAAAGATATTTAAAGATATTTAAAGATAAAGATATTTTAAAGATTTAAAATGCAATTTAGCATTGTGAGGTGTCGGTGATTCTTTTCTAAAACTTGCCCACCTTGATCATCGAATCCATGAGTGATCTCATGTCCAATCACGGCTCCGATTCCTCCATAGTTTAACGATCTGAAGATTTTAGGTTTTAGGAATTGTAGCTTCAAAAATTACTTGGGAAATTCAGCATCAAAGAATGGAGCTTGAAGGATACCGGCTGGGAACACTGTAAAGGAATACTGATTTAGAAAGACGGGGATTTTCATAAACTTTTTGATTTCTATTTTAATTTTTAATACACTTTTTTGATTTCTTTTCACTTGGGAATGCAAAAAAAAAGAATTATTTCACATAAACAGAGCAGAAATTGCATTTAAAACCCACTTTGATCAGAAGAAAACGACAAAAACCCCAGGCTTTACCCAGGCTACTTGTCGCTTTTGCAGTTTGCAAGTTTGCCAGTCGCAGAAGCGTTAAATGTCAATGTCAACTTTATAAGTTAAAGTATTCAAAAGTTAAAGTATTTTTTTTTGAAAAGAAACTCACTGATCGCATTTTTAATCGACGAGTAGAAAGCGTTGACAACGGCCGCGTTCGTGCTGAACTCGTCGCGTTTCACCGGCTCCAAGAGGCTAAACGTGTACATGATTACTGTAGACTACTGTAGATTACTGTAGATTACTGTCTAGAGATAATATCTGATCCAAGCCCCACTCACCGATTGTAGGCGAAATTGATTCCCCATCGAATGCTCTTCTCAACCATTTGCGAGTAGGTATCCGTGTCCTCGACGTTGAGCTAAAAATTTAGGGTTTATCTATAAGAAATTATAAGAATTATCTTCTAGTTACAGTATTTTTTTTTGAGTTTTTTATAATATCTTTTAAGAATTTACATCTCTGAACCAATTGTCGAGCTCCTCGTCATCCAAAATGAAATCTGGGTAACCGATGAGACGAAGCATTGCTGACGCTTTCTCTTGAGCCACCTAAATTTTGGTTTTTAAAGGAATAGATATTTTTAGTCTTTTAGACTTTTAGATACCTTATTTTCTTAAAATTCTAATTTTTTATAAACCTTTTTCGTCCCCTGATCCATCCAATCGTTCTGAACGAGCATCGCCGAGAAAGCCTCTTGCAAATCGTCGATCATATCCATCGTCGTTTTCTTGGCCTCCTTGATTAGTTATTATTAGTTATTATTAG
The DNA here is from genome assembly GCA_958450365.1 of Mesorhabditis belari. Lineage (NCBI taxonomy): Eukaryota > Metazoa > Nematoda > Chromadorea > Rhabditida > Rhabditidae > Mesorhabditis > Mesorhabditis belari. The sequence continues at coordinate 1,824,029 of CAUEEP010000926.1, forward strand.
TTATTATATTATATATATACCGTAAATACTGTAATTAGACCCCAGCCCCATAATGACGCTGCTGAGTGCTGCGTAGCCTAGCTTTGAACGAGGTTTTTCTCGGCACTGGTTTATGCTACAATGCGCGCTTAGGTATCAAAAAATAGCCCTGAATTTCAGCTATTTTTTCATACCAAAGACGCATTTTTTGAAAGTACGGGCGCTTTGAAAAAAATGAATTACTAAAAAACTTTTGCGACTACGCGACTGTACGAGGGCGGTGGGCGACTATTACAGTATTTACGATAGTTATAATAGTTATACTATAGATATTTTGATAGCAAAGCTAGTCGGATATAGCTATCATAGCAAATCAAAATCGAATCTCAAAATGAAACCTTGTTGAAGAAATTCCGAACATACAACGAGCCGGCAGCGTAGGCCATTCTGAAATTTGGGTTTACCTTGAATTTCAACTCATTTAAAGCACCAACACTATTGAAAGCCTATTAATAGACAGATCTAATATTCAAATTCAAAACGATCAAGAACGAATTACCGTATTTTCTCTAATAGTAGTGCACCCCGGCGAGCCGAGTTGGTGACTATTTGACGGCTTCCAAAGTTTTCCCAGAAGCTCAACACTCAAATCCTCCACTAGATCTCATCGTCAGCTACATTTTCCGACATCGATAGGTTCTGATAAGTGGTTCTCGAGATTTCGAGGAATTTAGGCGACGCTCAGGGTGCACTACTATTAGAGAAAATACGGTATTTGAGAGAATACGGCGGCCGGTATTACGGTACTTGTCGTGGGATACCGTACTTGCGTCTAGACGTTGGGCACTGTACGTGAAACTTTCTTTAGTTTTGTAGTGAGTCTTGTAGCATACCGGATTCTCTCTAATAGTAGTGTACCCCGGCGAGCCGAGTTGGTGACTATTTGACGGTTTCCAAGCTTTTGCAGAAGCTCAACACTCAAATCCTCCACTAGATCTCATCGTCAGCGACATTTTTCCAATACCCCACATCAATAGGTTCTGATAAGCGGTTCTCGAGATTTCGAGTAATTTAGGCGACGCTCAGGGTGCACTACTATTAGAGGAAATACGGTATATATTTTTATGCCCATGGGAACACTTTTTTTGATTCAGTTCCGGTTCTGAGGCGATTTTTGCGCCGCTCAGTTCAGTTCAATTTCCAGATCCCGGTTCTGATTTCAGCTAATTGTAATATTGTAATTAAGTAAAGTAGGGAATGCCGAAGAAAGATTTCCGGAAAGAACATTAAACCCTTGACCTTCCCAGAAATCTTTCTTTTACCATTTCGGGCAGGATGCTAACCATTGAGCTATTCGGTATCTTCTTGACGGAGAAGAAAAAGGAAATATAAGGGGGAAGAGAAAGGAAGAAAGAGAAGAAAGTTTAACCAAAATCGAGCCGATTCTCGTATCTATGATACCTGTTTGTCGTAGCCGATGAGCAATCTTTCCATCTTGGCGATTTCGATTTCTTTCCGATGAGATCACGAACGAAATCCTGAAATGTTTTTTGGTAGTAGATCAAAAACTTGTTTTGAGTTTTCAGGAGAAGATTTCCAAGACTTTAACGATCCAAACTTACTTGATAGATATCCTCGTATCGCTTTCCAATTTGCATACTCCAAGCCGACGTGTACCTAAACGTTTCTCTATATAAATCTTTAGTTTGATTAATTTTATCGAAATTTCCCCCATTCCTACCGATAGATGATGTAATTGGTGATGATTTTTGGATCCGTTTCTTTCAAAAGTTCGGTGAGACGACGCAAATAGTTGACTTCAGTAATCACTATCTGAAAAATGATTTGATTAACATTTTTAAACGCTATTCAGTTAAACGTTCAGCTTTTCAAAGTAATTTCAAATTTCAAACTCACCTCAGGATTTCCCTTCAAATAATTGTGAGTAGAGAAAGGCATCACCGAGAGAAAATAACGATCCCAGTCAACCTAAAGAAATAAATCCAATTATCTTACTTTAATTATACAATTTATATCACGATAATTACGGTAAAATAAAATAAGTTTACTGTTAGATTACCGTAACCAACTGATCGTCGATTTTTCACCCCCAGAATTGGCCTAACTACAGTACACATGAGTGTTACTACCGAACATTATGAGTACTCATAGATGTACACATGTGTACTCCTAGATGTACTCATGTGTACTCATAGATGTACTCATGTGTACTCATAGATGTACTCATGTGTACTCCTAGATGTACTCATGTGTATTCATAGATGTACACATGTGTACTCAGAGATGTACTCATATGTACTCAGAGATGTACTCATGTGTACTCATAGATGTACTCATGTGTACTCCTAGATGTACTCATGTGTACTCATAGATGTACACATGTGTACTCATAGATGTACTCATGTGTACTCATAGTGTTCGGTCTTATGCTCTATTTCAAATTGATTCTAAACCTCAATTCTTAAACCTTTTCACTTACAATCGGCATATACTTGGAGAGCTCAGAAAGTCGTGAGAGAAAATAGAGTTCCGTGAAATTTCGCCTATCCTCCTCTGGGACGGTGATCTTAGCGAATTTGCGCTCGAATTCAAACATTTCATCGATATCTTTCTGGAAATTCGCTATTTTAAAGAGCTGTATTTCCATTATAAGATGATAATAATATGTGATTCATTCTACTTTTCTTAAATACCGAAATTTGCTCTTCATTTGGCACAAGTCCCGCGTCCTCAGTGATCAGTTTCACTTTCAATTTCATGTATTTCAAATAAGCGGACACCTGAAAAGAACTTAAATTTAGAGAAATTGAAAGAAGATTGAAAGAAAGATCAAAAATCAAATCAAATTTCTATTTGCTTACCTGTTTAGCGTACTTTTTAATGTCCATATAGTAGGATCGTGATCCTGAACCCAATCCCAAACCGCCTTGATCGAACTGTAAATTTAAATCGAATATTTTACTCGAATTAGAACAGCTTCAATAGAAGAAAATTTAAGAGGAGAATTGAAAAATAGAAGAGCATCGATCTTTTAAAGTACGGTAATGCAGATTGAGTGTCTGAATATCTGAATATCCTACAGAACCCAATATCGTACCTCAAATATCATACAAGGGTACTTAAGCTACAGCATGATACCCTCAGCACCTCTATTGCAGCTACAATACCCTCACTATTAATCGCTAGACATAGGAAAATTCCATCCCGAACCAAATTCCACCTTTATTTTCCACCTTTATTTTCGCAGCCGTTTCTTGGCCAATTGCTCTGAAATTTTGTCTACAGATAGAAATCGAGATTTTCATATTGTAAACAAAATTTCAGAGCAATCGGTCAAGAGGTGGCTGAGAAAACGAAGGTGGAATTAGGTTCGGGATGGAATTTCCTCATGTCTAGTACCCAGCACTTTGATAACATCAACGCAATACACAAGTATCGCACAGACACTAGGCATACTGTAGTTATTATAGTCTTTTATTTGTTATAACTTATTAGTTCACTAACCGACAAAAGCCTTCTTGAGACGTTTTTCGTGTCCGTTGACGCGTAAATGTCCACGAAGACATCGATGCCTCGAGTCTGAACAAAGAGAAATAAAAGATCATAAAGAGAAATTAGAAGTTTACTATAGAAATAAAGATCTAGTTTTTATCTAAAGTTAAAAGCAGTAATAAGTCAAACCTGAGCAACATTTATAAGTAAAGTGGTCAAATCGAAATCCTCGCGTTCCCATAGTGATCCATGAACCATTGGCCAGTAGCCGAGTGACTAAAGAGATCAATTTAAATTTTGTTCCCTATCTCTCTAAATTTGGTTCCCTATAGTTTTTTGTTCGGCAATATAGGCTAAAAACAAGTTAAAAAAAAAAAACTGAATATCATTTCTTCTAGCTTTCCATACTCGAATCGAATCGACGAGTTCTTTTGTTCCTTTCTCTTCAATTGTTTCTTCATCCATGCAAGCTGTGTAGAATTTCTTCAGCGTATTGATTGATTTAGCCGTGTGCCTTGTCGGTGCTTCGTAGAGGTCTAAAAGGTTGGAAAATAAGTGAGATATAAGTATAAATATAATAATTATTTACTAGACTTAAAATACTTCCTCCAGGTGTACCACTTTTAGACGACCGCTTTTAGATCTCAATTTTAGATTTGTTTGATCGGTTTTAGATCTTTGTTTGATCGGTTTTGGCCGTTTTTTTGAAATGTCCCTTTATAAATGAATAATTAGCCGATCAATGTGTGGTTTTTTTAAAATAAAAAACATTAACTATTACATTTAGCTCTTTTTACGCAAATTTAAATCCGTTTTGAAGCAAATCCGAACAAGAATTCTTGTTTTTTTTCCTAAAATCTTTGCAACGAACATAGAATGAAATCGGAAGAAACAATTTCTCGGAAAATTTGTCTATCTGTGATTCTTTCTTGAGGTATCTATTTATCTTTTGGATGTGTTTTGAGTGGTGTCCCGGGTAATTATTGTGATTTTGTTTTGTCGCTATTCAACTGAATAAAGCACATATATATATAAATTATATCTAAGTTTTAATTCTCTATCTTTTATCTTTTAACATCAAAATCGCTTTCTATGCTAAAAAGTGCTCAAATTGGAACTTTAAAAAAGCGGACAAGAAAAAAGTTTCATCATTTTTAAGCTTCACTCCAAAGCTTCCCTCCAAAGCTTCACTCCAAAGCTCCCAAGCTTCACCCAAAGCTCCCTCCAAAGCCACTCCAAGCCCAAAGTCACCCAAAGCTTCACTCCAAAGCTTCACCCAAAGCTTCACCCAAAGCTCACTCAAAGCTTCACTCCAAAGCTTCACTCCAAAGCTTCACTCCAAAGCTTCACTCCAAAGCTTCACTCCAAAGCTTCACTCCAAAGCTTCACTCCAAAGCTTCACTCCAAAGCTTCACTCCAAAGCTTCACTCCAAAGCTTCACCCCAAAGCTTCACCCAAAGCTTCACTCCAAAGCTTCACTCCAAAGCTTCACTTCACACCTTTAAAAAAATCAATTAACGGGAGCTTTTCAGAATTTCTTAAAGCCCAATTTGTAAATAAATAATAAAACGTTCTGATAAAAGAAACCATAGATCGATTGGTTCATTATTCATTTCAAAAATTAAAAGTTTAAAAAAAGCGGACAAGCCTTTCCGACAAAACCCAATAAAAGTTCTGTTGAATGTTCTGTTTTCAGGTCTTTAAGTGAGTCTCCGTTGCTGAATCATTGTTCGCTAAATTTTGCTCATTATTCGAACATTGCAAACCTTTCATCTGTGCCTGCACTTTCTCTCGTAGTTCGGTGAAATGCGAGTAAGCGGTGAGATCATCAGGGATCTCGTTGGCTGCAACCCAGCCACCGCATGCGAACTCGAAAAAGTTCTCGCACGGATCCACCTAGGTATTTGCATTTGTTTACTAAATTTCAATATCTATTTAAATATTTATTTCAATATTTATTTCAATATTTATTTAAATATCTATCTAAATATCTAATCTAAATATCTATTTAAATATCTAATCTAAATATCTATCTAAATATCTATGTAAATATTTATTTCAATATCTATTTAAATATCTATCTAAATATCTATGTAAATATCTAATCTAAATATGTATCTAAATATGTATCTAAATATCCATTCAAATATCTATTTCAATATCTGTGTAAATATCTAATCTAAATATCTATCTAAATATCATATTCTATGTCAAACCGATTCATTTAGTGCCACTCGGAGTAGCTTGGACGCCTTGGCGAAGCCGGTCGACTTTGCGGGTTTTGCCGCGTCTGGCACCAGGTTCAGATCTCTGGAAAGGATCAATTAGCTTTACAGCACGTAAATCATCACTGTATATATCTAAATATCTTTTCAGCTTTATGGTAATTTACTTAATAGCTTAATAGAAATGAATCACCTGCTTAATGGACCTATTCGTGGGCCGGCGAGCGAAACTGGTAACAACAGAAGAGCCACCCAAGCTTTCATTCTATAAATTCCAAAAAGTTAGAGTCATTGTTTAAATCTATCTCTAAATCAAAATCAAATATGAATAAATATTGCTAAAAAGATTTAAAGAGAATGATTTATTTGCGAAAGAATAATTAGAGGAAAACCCAAAAGAAAAGCTGTCAATGTCAATGTCAATCTTTTGGTTAAACTCTCGTTTCGTTTAGATAAAATATTAGTTTTATTTTTAGAAAGTGAATAAATCGTTTTAGAAGATCGTAAAGACAAGAGTCTTTCTTTGAATATTCAGGCAAAAATTTTGTGATCACTGAAAAGGGAAAAATCAGAGATTGGTGGCAATCAGGGAAAGACAATCAGAAATTGGGAGCCTCGTGACACGAATTTCGCCTCTTTTTCATCCAAAAGAAATGCCAACAATAAGAAATTTTACACAAAAATTGACCGGAAATCGGCTAAATTAAGTAAGAAAAGTTTTGTTCTTTTGTGGAAAAGGCATCTTTTTTTTTTTGGAGAATTGCTTGTTGACGACCCGCATGAGTGACCCTTTTCTCTCTCTCTCTCTCATTTAGATTCTACTGATAAGAATGATGCCGACTTTGTGTGCTTGTGCTTGTGCTTACAAACGCACATTTTCTGGCATACTGAAGTCTTTGTTTTGACGAGATATAAGCAGATTAATGAGAAATTAAAAACCGAATATGCTAGAGAGTTTGGAGGAAAACAAAGGCTCGGCTAGGCTATGAAGCAAAGCTGGCTGTGAAGAAGCTTTAAGCTATTTCTATTTCTATTTCTAAGTTAACTATTTCAGAAAATACCGTAATCAAGCTGCTCGTTGGCATTTAATCAGCTAGATTTCGATATTATTCGATAAGAAACTACAGGGATCATGCAATGATAACAAAATTGAGCTGATCAAATGTAAATTGGTGGTTTGATTACGTTACTTTTACACAATTGAATATGTCCATTCCTTCCGGCTAATGTGCTTTCTAAAAAACATCTATAACCTATAATCACTATAATCCAACCACCAGTTTCATTCGATCAGCTTAATCGGCCATTTTTGATCAACTTAATCAGCTTAATTTCGATATTATTCGATTAGGAATCACAAGGCACAGCCAATGATAGCGAAATTGAACTGATCAAATGTAAATTGAGCTGGTTTGATTACGTTAGTTTTGCACAATTGAGTGTCCATTCCTTCCGGCTAATGTGCTTTCTAAAAAACATCTATAACCTATAATCACTATAATCCAACCACCAGTTTCATTCGATCAGCTTAATAAGCCATTTAATCAGCTAAGTTTTGATATTGTTCGATGAGGACTCACAAGGCACAGCCAATGATATCAAAATTGAGCTGATCAAATGTAAATTGGGCTGGTTTGATTACGTTAGTTTTTTTTTTCGTTAGCTTTTTTAAACTCTTAAAAACATAGGTGTCAATTTCCTTAAACTTCTTGAAGAGTTGAAGATTTCAAAGCAAGAGAGTAATGAAAAAAGGAACAAAACGTTTTCAAAACAAAAACCACTCAAACAATTACTGTGGAATATAACTAAAATAGAAAGTAAAAGCAAAAGATTTGAAAAAAAGTTAACTGATCCAAATTAGCTTTACAGGTTTACTCAAGAAAAAATAAGTAAAGAGAAAGAACAAGAAAAGAACAAGATCTGCTACACAAATTTAGCATCATCTCAATTCTATTCTCAATTCTATTCTCAAAGAAGGCTATGAAGCAGGCTATGAAGCAGGCTATGAAGCAGGCTATGAAGCAGGCTATGAAGCAGGCTATGAAGCAGGCTATGAAGCAGGCTATGAAGCAGGATATGAAGCAGGCTATGAAGCAGGCTATGAAGCAGGCTATGAAGCAGGATATGAAGCAGGATATGAAGCAGGATATGAAGCAGGCTATGAAGTAGGCTATGAAGTAGGCTATGAAGCAGGCTATGAAGCAGGCTATGAAGCAGGCTATGAAGCAAAGCTGGCTGTGAAGAAGCTTTAAACTATTTCTATCTCTTTCTAAGTTAGCTATTTCAGAAAATACCGTAATCAAGCAGCTAGTTAGCATTTAATCAGCTAGATTTCGATCTTATTCGATAAGAAACTACAGGGATCATGCAATGATATCAAAATTGAGCTGATCAAATGAAAACTACCGGTTTAAGTACAGTAGTTTTCTCAAAAAGATCCTTAGAAAACGCAGGAATACACTCTAAACCTTTTTTTTTCACCTTTAGCGCTTTTTTTTTCAAAACCAATTTAACATAATTTATCAAAGCTTTTAACTCAAAAGTTTTATTAAAAAAGAATGAACGGAGTTATTCAGTCAAATATTTGCCTCTCTTAGTAACAAAATAATCATCAAATTCTTCAGGAAATGAAAAAAGCAAACTTAAAAAAGCAAACAAACAAACAGAAATGTTTCTAATATTTCTATTCCTAATAAACTCTCAAATCAATTCTTCAAAATCGAATACCAAACGAATACCAAACAAACAAGGTTTCCCAAACTTGAGGCTTTATATTCATGAAAGAGATCTCGTGAAATCGGCTCAATCTCCAGTAGAAAAGGATTTGTATTAAAAGAGATCAAAAAACTTCTCTACATACCGGTTCAATAGAAGTAAATCTCTAAAGAGAATCTCTAAAGAGAATCTCTAAAGAGATCCCTAAAGAGATTTACTAAAATCTCTAAAGAGATTTACTAGGAACGAGATTTTTAAGCTTTCTTTTCTTCATTGTCAGACTATTTTTAGGTAAAAACCCATTAACTTTATGCTTTTTTTTTTCAGTTATTGTGTGAGACGAATAGACCATGAAAAGGAAAAAAACTTCAAGTAAAGCAAGAGTGTTTTTTTACAAAAAATGATCCTTTTACATTTTTTTAAGTGTAAAAGAAATCCCAAAAGCCTTTCTCTTTTCTCTTTTTTCAAGGATTATTTTTAAGGATGCTTTTAAAGATGTTTATTATCGAATTGTTTAAAAATGAATAAAATTAGAGAAGAATTTTTCTGAAAGAAACTTTTAAAAAAAATCGAGTAAAGATCTGAAATAGTTGTCTAATCTATTTTATGTTTAGCATGTTTTCGACAAATATTTTTCCTGTGTGGTGTTCGTGAGTGTAGATCACTCAAAAAAGAAAGAAGAAGGAGAAAGAAGGAGAATGAAGAAGAATGAAGAAGAATGAAGAAGAAAGAAGAAGATGAAAGAAGAAAGAAGAAGAAGAAAGAAGAAGAAAAGGAGGGGAAACCCTCAGGGTGATCTCAAAGAGAAAGAGATGAGAATGACAAGCGTTTAGATGAGAGAAATGTGAAAAGGGACAGTCAATTGTCACAGAAACAAATCACTTTCCTCTTTTTGTTCTTTAGAATTATTTGAAGAGTGTTTCGCAAAGTACTCATTTTGGTGTCAATTTTGTTGAGAACCTTTTTTTGGGTACTTTTTTGAGTACCAACTACAAGGGGACACCGATTTGTACATTGTATTGTACATTGAGGCACATTGTATTGTAGGCCAGATTGTATACTTGAAACTAGACATGCTTTTCGAGTTTGTTGGAAATTTTGTTTTCCGAACTTTAAATATATGAATGTCAGTTGGAATGTATTGAAATTTTCAAATGATTTGAGGAAAATGATTACCGAGTGGTTTATTTGATCGTTAATTCCTTCGAAAAGCTTTTCTCTCAAAAGAAATGCCTCAATCAAAAAGAAAAATTTGAAAAATCTTTACTTTACTTCAACCTCTTAAGTTATAGACCATTTAAGTGGATGGACCCTTTAAACTAGGTAGTCGAACTTTGACCGGAATTTTCTCTATGTTTTTACATTAAAGTTTACTAAGTAAGTTGTAGTTTTTATAACGGAATTTCATAAGGAACATTTGAAGACCAACCACAAGTCGATTCACCAATTAGAAGCCGAGATATGGGGGAAAAGAGAGGAGTTGTTAGACCTCAATAGATTTATTGGGGTATCATGACGATACCCCTATAAATGCAATACACTTCTCTCGGCTTTGACCCTACTTTTCTCTATGTTTTGATCGGTAAGTCTACAAAACCAATTCTATATTTCTTCCATCAAATTTCATGTATATTCTAATAAAAGTAACCTTGAGTTGATTCAACTTTTACCTCTTAAGTTATAGACCATTTAAGTGGATGGACCCTTTCAGCTCGGTCGTCGAACTTTGACCGGAATTTTCTCTATGTTTTTACATTAGTGTGTAGTAAATAAATTGTGGATTTTTATAACGAAATTTCATAAGGAACATTTTAAGACCAACCACAAGTCGATTCGACAATCAGAAGTCGAGATATGGGAGAAAAGAGAAGAGTTGTTATACCCCAATAAATTTATTGGGGTATCATGACTATACCCCTATAAATCATGACGATACCACTATAAATGACGATACCCCTTATTTTTAAATATTTAAATTGAAATCTAAAGATACTAATGGGTATTAAAATTGAAAGCAAAATGTAAATCATTGAATTCAAATGGAAAATTTCATAATATTAAACATTTAAACTTTAGATTCCCTTTGAAAAACTCTTTTAAAACACTTTAAAAACTCTTTAAAACAAAATAATAAAAGAAAATGTGAACAAAAATATAAATAAGATTATTATCAATGATATACAAGACTTCTAGCGATCAAGAATTTGTTGAGAACAAATCCGTTCAGAACAAAATTCAGATCTCAACTCTATCAGATGAACAATGGTGTGAAAGATGTCTGGAGGGGAATCGAATGAAAAGAGACTGTTGATTGGGTGAGGCCATTGTTGACAGAGTGCTCGTTTTTGATTTCACACAAGAGATGTCCTGAAGAGACTGAAGACCAAGTCCTGAAGAGACTGAAGACTGTGGGTCGAATCGAAGAGATCCAAAAGATGTCAAGCACTCCCCGAACACTCTCCAACACGACCCCATCGCTTTCCTAAACACTCTCAGGACGATTCTCTTTGAAATTTCCAGATTTAGGCTCGTTAACAGGGACTGACCATTCTTTTTTTCTAGAGAAGCCATTTCTAGAGAGTCAATACCACTCAACGCGCCTCAATTGAGCTATTGAAGATTTCCGAATTTGGAATCGGTTTGAGAGATCTTTCATGCGATCGGCTTGATTGAAATCTTGAGGTCTAGTCTAGAACCAGTCTAGAACTAATCTAGAACCAGTCTAGAACTAGTCTAGAACCATTTAAACGTCTTATAGTTATTTAATAAAGTTTGAATAAAGTTAAAAACGTTCAATCGGCTCTGTTCAATCTGATCGTTCATTTTCCTCTCGTTATTTGAATTTGTGCACAAAGGATGAACTTACCTTCCAACCCAATACAATAAAGTGCAAAAGATCGTGAGTCTTGGTTTAAATACACACAAATCCGGGTTAGAACAAGAACTCGCACCGGGAATCGAACCCGGGAATCGAGGCCGGCTTGGCCGCGTGGCAGGCGAGGCTTCTGCCACTGAACAAGCGCCTTTATAGTTAATGGTGACAGGTTGCTTTTCAAATAACGAATTCAGATTGAACGATGGCTCATTCACAGACAAAAACGAAAGCAACAACTGAGCTATTGAAGATTTCCGAATTTGGAATCGGTTTGAGAGATCCTTCATGCAATCGGCTTGATTGAAATCTTGAGGTCTAGCCTAGAACCAGCATTTAAATGTCTTACTGTTATTGAATAAAGTTAATAACGTTTATACTGTACAATGTACCAATTCGTCACAAAACTAAGGCGTGGATGCTGCTTTTTTTTTGTGAAATTTTTCCAATCTGTCCGCTTTCTGAAGATCTGACGATGAGTTTCAAGTACTATGACTACTATGTAAATGTTTAGACTGATGTACTGTAACTACTGGATACTGTATCAGCTAATTATCTTGGCTTTAACTGGTGTACTGTAGCTACTTGCTACAATGCACCAGTTAAAGATATTGCTTAATTTTCTGATTTGAAATTCTATTCAAAATAGAAGTCAAACAGAAGTCAAAAAATAAAGCCAAGCGTTTATTCTGTTAAACTAAAGTTGTGTTTTTATTGTTTGATTCATTTAAAAATCACTTGTGAAGCCGATTGTCAATACCACTCAAAGCTAGTTGCTACAATGAGTTAAAGTTAAAGATGTGAGTTATGGTGGTTATAAAGATGATGGTGAGTTAAAGATGATGCTTAATTTTCTGATTCAAATTCTATTCAAAATAGAAGTCAAACAGAAGAAAAAATATAAAGCCAAGCGTTTATTCTGTTAAACTAAAGTTGTGTTTTTATTGTTTGATTCATTTAAAAAACACTTACCGTAAATACTGTAATTGGACCCCATGGGGTACTATTTTTTCCCTCCCCCTCTAGGGTGGGGTACTATTAGAGGGTGGGTTACTATTTTACACCACTATTCAAGTTACCAAATCAGGATACATTCAAATAATTTGTTCAAAAGCAAACTTTTTCTTTACTTTTTATTGGTTTTAACCATTTGAAAATTTAACAGCAAAACGAAACAAAAACAACTAACAAGCTAAATCAATAGAAACATCAGAATCAATGAATTCATCATTTTCTTGCTCATCAATTACTCGATGTCCTTGGAATCCCGTCAATGCGAGCGGTTCCAAGAGGTCCTCGATTTCTGCCTCTGTCCGAGCATTTCTCATCGCCTGTAAGTACAATAGACTAAAGAGAAGTCCACCGAAAGAGCGTTGCAAGTATTTTGCGTGATCTCATTATCGAAGCACTTGCTTTTCTTCTCTTTCGAACAGAGCAATAACTTCGATTGGAACTTTGTCTCGATTTTTTTTGTTCATCGTCTTCCGAGGCTCCACGACAAAAGGACGCAACTTTTTCCCATCAGAAAGAGCAGTGAGCATCACGGATATATTCATCTTGTCGTAGCCGCGGGTGAGAACACCAACTTCTTTGGCTCCAACCGCTTCGATGCACTTGCTCGTCGAAGCATCCAGCCAAACCGCCGTCTCATCGCAAGCAACAATGTGCTTGTAATTGCCTTCTTTCATTGTCTTGTTCAGCCTCAGAATGTGCTCGACGATGGCCTTCTCAAATTCGCTCGGCAGCTTTTGACAAGTTGTTGTTGGTGCCCTCAAAGAAAGTTGGTGGCGCCTCAAGAACCACTCCATCCACCCATGGCTTCTTTTGAAAGAAATTTCAGCTTTTTCGAATCGATTGACCGCTTCATTCCAGATAATCCGGCGTGTTACTCGTTTCTTCTCGGCTCGACGGTCCCGTATCCATTCAGCCAAACCGATATCAATCCCCTCCGAGTTCAAGTGGCTTCTAAGTGGGCCAAACTTTATGATTTTGGTGTTACTTTGTTGCACTTGTTGAGATCTACAATCATAAAGATTGGCCCACTTAGAAGAAAGTTATGGCGAGCTGCGCAAAAAATTTGGCGCAAAGTAGTCACCCCAAATTTAAAAACAACAAATTTATGGAATAAATTTAAAAATACAAACGATTTCTGAAAATACATGAAAATTTTCCGCTTTAAAAACGTTGTTTGTAATTACGCGTTAGGTGGGGGTGGGGTACTATTAGAGGGGTGGGGTATTATTTTTTCCCTCCCCTCTAGGGTGGGGTACTATTAGAGGGGTGGGGTCCAATTACAGTATTTACGGTATGCATTTTTCAGAATCTTGATCTTTCTGTGGCGAATAGCGAAGAAGCTACCTAACTCTGATAGCCTAAAAATTGGAAGAGTATTGCGGAAATCCGTGTGCCTTCATTCTATTTCGCGCCCGAAATCATTTATTCTTTTGTAGCTTGTTAGCTGAATATCTTGTGTTAAAGCCTAACTAACGGGCTTTAAAACAAGCTATTCAGCTAAGTCTAACGGCAACGTTCAAATGAACGGTCGTTCATTTGACCTTTCTTTTCTTCTTTTTACTTTTTTCTGTTTTTCCTTTCATCGTGTGAAAGTTTTTTCTTAATTAGGACGAAATTCTTTCTGTTTTTATCGTCGCTTTTAATTCAATTGTTGATTTTGTGTGAAAATTGCTCAAGTGAGAGCCCCAAAAATTTCGAGTCGAATCAGCAATTCAGTCGGCTATTGAATAAAGTGTCTTAGTTATCAGATATCTCGAAGTGTTTTAGAGATCAGATATCTCCAAAACAAGAAATAGCGTGTCTTGAGTGAAGAGTACAAAGCACGCAAAAGAATATTTCTTTACACTTTCAGCAATTTCATTTTTTTTTCAACTAAACAAAGCCTAGATAGAATTCAATGAATTTTTAGTTCAAAATGACGTAAATTGAAGAGAAATCTTCAAATCTTTGCTCAAATTTTCAAATAAACTCCATATTGGTTATTTTAAGAGTTTTTTTGGCGCAAAAAGGTTCCAATAGTTCTTTTCATGCGCATTTTCTCGAATGGAATCATTTATGAATCGAGTTGCGAGAGGGATCCACTTTAAAAAAAGCAAAGGAGGAAAAGCTTTCATTTTGGATGATTGGGGAACAGCTTTCGAGACTCATTCGACCATCATTTTGATTCGAGAACATCAACGATGAAACATTTGTTCGCAGAAGATTTTTTCTTGCTTTTAAGCTTTCTTTTTTTGCAGCTTTAACCATGAACATATTTCTTACAAAATAAATCTTTGATTCTCTAAAATAGAATTATCAATTAGGATTTTTGGATAGATCATTTTACTTAACTTTTTCCCATAGTTTTTCCCAAATCTAAGATCATAAAAAAAGCCGTTTTGGTCTAAACAAATGACAACATTAGCTTTAATCGTACTTTGAAAAATCCAAATATTGTTTCTACAAAACGCGAGCTCTACTTTAAAACAGCTTTGAAAAACATCAAATATTTTGATTCATTGTTTAGTTGTTTAAAACTTTTCATTTCTGAGTGAGCAGAAGATTCTGCTTGAAAATCTGCTTTGCTTTGCTTCATCTAGAGATCAAGGATTTCTGGTGAAACATGATAAACAACTTTCTACTTCTTTCTACTTTCTACTTCTTTCTACCGTCTACTTCTTTCTACTGTCTCCTTCTTTCTACTTCCTACTTCTTTCTATTGGGTTGATGGAAAAGTCCTTTCCGATTTTTTGGGAGAGTACCTTAAATTTATCCAATTTTGACGTTTTATAGCTCATCCTAAAGCTGAATTCAAGACGGATCGATTGGTAAAAACCGTTTTGAGATATCTCTTTTCTAAAAGTTTTTACAGCTATTTTAGTAAAGGGCGGCAGGGCACTTCTTTCTACTTCCTACTTCTTTCTACTTCCTACTTCTTTCTACTTCCTACTTCTTTCTACTTCCAACTTTTTTCAAAAACCTCAACCAAACTAAAGCTATTTTTTAATCCCTGGTATAACTTTTAAAAAAGTACTCAAGATTATCTAAATGAACTCTTGGACTCAACAAGAATACTGAAAAAAAAAGGCTCTGAAATTTCTGGAAGTTAATCGATCTTTCCCCATTTTCCTCTTCATTTGATGATGAGGGTGGATGTGAGGGTGGATGGTGAGAAGAGGAAAAAAAAGGAGTTGTGGGTGGGAAGATCGGGAAAGAGTCTAGGGGATCCCTGGGGATTCGCCATCCCCATTCCCATTCACTCAATTCTACCCCTAATCTCTGAAAAAATTCCCCCTCGATAAGCCCTTTTTTATAATGTTCTCATTGAATAAAGTTGTCACTGAATGGCCAAAGATCTTCTTAAACAAAAAAACTTTTTACGGCTAATTAAAGCAATGTCTGGCGAGCTGATCTGAAGAGCTTTCAAACAGATCAATCTGACGTACTGTTTTTGATGAAAATGATTGGAAATTGATTGGGATAGGCTCGAGGAGCTAGACTAAAAGATGACGTTAGATATAAGACTAAAAGACTAAAAGTCGTGAAATCCTGGCTACTATTGTACAATAGAAACAACCTTGCTAGCTGTAGGTTAGGCTTTAACCCGACTAGTACTAGGCTAGGATGGGTTAGGCCAGGTTAGGGCCAGGCTAAAGTCAAGCCAGTGTCAGGAGTCAGGCCAGGAGAGGACAGGGCTAAGACTCTTTTCATATTTGAGATGAAAAGTCATAAAGCGTAAAGCCATGATCTGACGCCTGGGTCTGAAAATTTAGTTTTGAAAGACTCCCTTCTGTTTGAAATGATCTGTTTGAAAGCTCTTCAGATCAGTCTTTCAAAACTAAATTTTCAGATCCAGGCGTCAGATCATGGCTTTACGATTTATGACTTTTCATCTCAAAGATGAAAAGAGTCTTAGCCCTGTCCTCTCCTGGCCTGACTCCTGACAGTGGCTTGACTTTAGCCTGGCCCTAACCTGGCCCTAACCTGGCTTAACCCATCCTAGCCTAGGACTAGTCAGGTTAAAGCCTAACCTACAGAGCTCAGCTGAAACTCCTGGATCCCTACCGTTAATTATAACTATTGTACAGGCGAACCTGTTAATCAAGTTAAGCAAACCAGATCAAATATTACCCGAGTTTTCGCTTGTTTAGCTAAGAAAATCTTAGAAAGAAAATCTACAACCTTTATAAACAACACTTTCCACCAATTATTCGAGTTTTCTCTTTGACATTTCAAAAGTCGTTCTCCGATATTTCCCTCGAAAAAGAAACTTTTCTCGTTTTCTTTTTCAAAAATTCCTCGTCATTTGCTCTGAAAAGAGATACGTGTGAGCAAGGAGATTTTCGTTTGTTTCAAAGAAAAAGAAAAGAAAAAGGTTCTCTTTTCAAAATGAAAGGTCCAAAGAAAAAAAGGGGATGAAAAAAGAAGGGCTTGAAGGGGTTGAAGGGCCTAAGGGAACTAATTTCACCCAGTGTCCCCTCCTTCCCTTCCACAGCTCCACTCCCAAACCTCTCCTACATAGCCATTTTTTTGGGATTCTTCACTCACTTGTTACTAGAGAATATTTTGATTTTGATCGTCAATTTTTAGAGTTTACAGTTTACAGTTTAGAAAAATCGGTTGAAGAGTTTCCAGCTTAGAATTAGTTTATCAACATTTATTCATTCAAGATTGAATTGTGACACTGTCCATGGTAGAATAAAGTTCGTTCTTTTCAGTTAATGCCTTTTTCTAATGCCTTTTACTAAAAAGCATCTATTTAAGAAATTTCTCATAGTCGAAATGCTAGTTTACATTTGATCAGCCAAACTTTTTTTGTATTATTCAATGCAGAATCACAAGGATTAGTCAATGTCAATGTCAAAATTGAGCTAATCAAATGAGTAAACTAGCAGTTTAAGTACGATAGTTTTCTGTAAAGGAAAATTTGCGATTGGAAGTTGTAAGCTGCGCGAAAATCTTTTATTTAAAAGCTATTAAAAAATACCGACTGGGGCTACCAGTGGTGAATTTATCGCATACACGAAATATATCAATCACAATACAACGACACACACAATACTAGGCTATATCTTAACTTAACCCACGTCATGACAGACGGCTCCCTAACCCTAAGCTCAATGGGGAACTAAATAGCTTTTTTGGTGGTGAAGGGAAGATGACGATGAAGGAGTGGCTTGTCACTTTAAAGAACTGGGGCCACAACCACCAGACTGCCCTCCAGAAAACCTCTCAACCCGAAGGGAAAGGAAATCCGAAGGGGGTGACCATGTCGCATGTGGGGTTCGAACCCTCGACCTTCCGATTAAGATAAAAGACACTTAACCAGTCAGCCACACGTGCTATTAAATCAATTTTTCTTTCTAAAATTTTACCTTACAAGTTACGAAATGAAACTTGATATTTTCGTTGTTGTTTTTGGTTTTGTTTTTTTTTTCGGTAAAAATTCTATATTCCTTTTTATGGCAGCTAGAAATTACCAGAAAAAATTCAATTTTCAATGCAAATTTTGCTGAAAAAACTTGGAAATCTTTACAATTTTTAGTTTTTTGTTTAATTAGTTGTCAAATTTGTACAATTAATCCCTTTAAATCCTTCAATTGTCTCCTTTTTCTCATTGTTGTTGAGAGTGCTGATTGAATTTTTTTTGACTCGTATCAGCTGTTCGTTTAGCAAAATCTTTGAAAACATCTTTTTTTTTGTCTTGCTCAATGAACTTGTTGATCAAAGGTTTCATTTAAGTTCAACATTTAAAATCAACAAAAAATAGGGTCTAAAATTGTAAACACATTCTTTCTGGGACACACAATTTCTCTGTTTTCTTCTTGTTTTCTTGTTTTCTCGTTTTCGTGCAGCGTCACAAGTAAAATGTTTGGAAAATTTCAATCCAAAGCAGACTTCTTTGTGGAGAAATTTGCGCGCAATGGAAATGGAATGGATGTAAGAAAAATGGAAATGTATCCTTTCTTTCAAAAAATGAAAATGCACACTTTACTCTCAAATTTTCCTTGCAACGGTAAATTGGAGAGTGCACTAGAAAAGTGATTTCTATTATCTTGAGAACAAAGTACACTCGGAAGAGCTAGGCTAGCAGCTAGAAGAAGATGCCTATGCCGTGCTATGCCCTAGCTAGAAGAGCTAGGGCATAGCATGACACAAATTGCTTCTCAATTGCTTCCTTGCTTCCCAATTGCTTCCCAATTGCTTCCCAATTGCTTCCCAATTGCTTCCCAATTGCTTCCCAATTGCTTCCCAATTGCTTCCTTGCTTCCCAATTGCTTCCTTGCTTCCCAATTGCCTCTCAATTGCTTCTCAATTGCTTCCTTGCTTCCCAATTGCTTCAAGTTCTTCACGAGAGGTGATATCATTTTTTATATTTGAAAGCTCACCACGTGACCATGGGATAAACAAGTACCTTTTCCCATTTTTTTGTCACAAAACATTCTGGTTGAGTTTTTTTTGCAGCTCTTTAGTGAAAGAAAGGAAAAAACAAAGGAGTAATGAATTAATCAACATCATTCTCTTGCTTGATCAAGAAATTCGAGTTTTCTTTACTCTTTCAAACTCTTGATCTATTTAAATGTCACTACCAATATTCAGCTTTCGTTTTATTTCATATTATTCAGCGTTTACAAGTAACAAGTACAAGAACAAATGAAATAATCGATGACGACGCACAGCAATGACGGTTTCGTTGTGTCGGGTGAGAGCGCATTATAGAAAACAAAAGGGTCAACTTTTAGATTCCTACATCTAACATGTTACTTGTATCGGTTAAGATTTTAATAGATTTGGTACAAGTTGAGTCTTGATGAGCTTCTACAGTCTTGATGAACTTGTACTTGTTCCTTGTAAACGCTGAATAATATGAATCGCTGGTCTTCGATCTCTTTCAACTAGGTACAAGTTGAGTCTTGATGAGCTTCTATAGTTCTATTGAAGTAAGGACGATCATTTTTCTTTCATAGCTTTACATAGATAATTTTCTTAGCTTTACTCGTTTTCTGAATCTTCTCAAACCTTCGTCCAAAGTGTGCTTTCAAGCTTCTTTACAACATTGTACAAAATGAAAACATTTTTTTAAACTTTACCTCACTAACAACCAAAAGGAGCGACCCTTTTAGACCAGTATAGAATTCATTTTTTCATTAACGATAATAGAATTCGGCTTTAGAGCCTTTTTAAGAGCTAATCGCTGGTCTTCGATCTCTTTCAATTAGGGTTGCATGGAAGAGTGGGAGACTCAGTCCTTGTTTCGCTTTTGTCTCAAAAAAAAGGCAACTCCTAGACCCATCCTCCATCGAAGAACCTCCAACTTTGTCTCTTTCTCTAGCCAAAAAGTGAGTAGGGATGAGAAGCGAGCAAAAAAAAAGCCGATTGCCGAGAGAGGTCCTAAAAATCCGGGCACTCTCACATACACACACACACGCATAGAGTCCTACTCCGCTCCCCAATCCAACTAGGCCCATGTGACCCTCTCTTCTGCTCTCTTACCCACCTTTCCCGATAAGGTTCAATAAGCAGAGTGCTTACCTATTCACCCCCCATGTTTTTATAGATTTCCTCCAGCTTTCCCAATTCTCAAATTTTTAGGCAAAAGTGTTTTGCTATTGAGTCTTAGAGAAAAATGTTTTGCTATTTATACATCATTTAAAATTCTTCAATGCCTAACTGCAAATGAATTCAATTTACTGTTTATTTATTGATGAAAATTTATGCCAACAAAGCCTCTTCTTAAGCTCTTATCTAAAAGTTCTTCTGATTTTATTTCAATTTCAATTTCATTCATAGGTTTTTAAAGAAATTTCAAAGAAATCCAATCAGATTTTCTTGAAATTTTCTGAAAAGATAAAAGATAAATGAACGCGCACACTTTCTGGATGTTCTAATCGATTTCTAGGGCCATGTGGACCGTTTCTAGGGCCATGTGAACCGTTTCTAGAGCCCGTTCCTTTTTCTCGATCCGTTTCCACGGCGATCCGCAATTCGAAAATCCACGATTTTGCTCGTACCTTGACTGTTTGTTTTTGTTGAAACGTTGAATTTGCTCTCATTCGATAGATCAGTGATGGAGCAAGCTCCGAGCCGAAAAGTCCGATTCGCATAACCCGGGGCAAGCGATTCTAAAATGAAATTTTCTGAAAAGATAGCTATTAGTAGAAGGGCTATTATAAAAATTGAGATCGAGAATTGCTTTGCTTTTACTTTTCAAATTTCAACTCTGAAATCAGATTAGAAAAGCTGGATCAGATAAAGTGTTTTTGCGGCGAGAGATTCAGTAAACTTGAAATTTAATTTACCGTAAATACTGTAATTGGACCCCACCCCCATAATGACGGTGCGGAGTGTTGCGTAGCCGAGCTTTGAACGAGTTTTTCTCGACACTGGTTTATGCTACAATGCGCGCTTAGGTATCAAAAAATAGCTGAAATTCAGGGCTATTTTTCGATATCAACAGACGGAGCGTCGCGTAGTCTAGCTTTGAACGAGTTTTTCTCGACACTGGTTTATGCTACAATGCGCGCTTAGATATCAAAAAATAGCCTTGAATTTCAGCCATTTTTTGATACCAAAGACGCATTTTTTGAAAGTAGGGGCGCTTTGAAAAAAATGAAAAAACTTTTGCGACTACGCGACTGTACGAGGAGGGTGGGGTACTATTACAGTATTTAAGGTAAATGTTTTCTAAACCCCTTACCGGCATCCATCCCCTTCCATGGGGTCTTTCGGGTGTCATTCCCCATCTCGCATACAATCTTTTCCAATTTCAACTCTAAAATCAGATCAGAAAAGCTGTATCAGATAAAGTGTTCTTGCGGCGAGAGATTCAGTAAACTTGAAATTTAATTTATGTATTTCCTTGCTATAAACATTTTACCGTAACCAAAGCTGATTTCAAGCCAAAATCTAGTCTTTATTAGGTTCTTATTGGTGCTTTTTTAAACGAAAAAACTAAAGTCAGATAGGGATAGACATTGTTTTCTTTCTTCAAGCAATTCCCCTCTCTATCCCATCGTTTTCCACTCCGAGATTTTATTGAATTTCCTCTTCTTTCCCATCCTTTTATTCTTCAAAAATTGAAAGAATTCTCGAAACAAATTCACGAATAGGCTTTTGAAAATCGAAAAAAAACTCATGACAACAACAATTCTTTGAAAGTTTCTCTACTTTATAGCTAAAATTTATAGCTAAACTTTGCGGTGTACTTTATGTAATTAGAAACGAAACCTTTCTGGCGTACTTACCGTAAATACTGTAATAGTACCCCACCCCCATAATGACGATGCAGAGTGTTGCGTAGTCTAGCTTTGAACGGGTTTTTCTCGACACTGGTTTATGCTACAATGTACGCTTAAGGAGCAAAAAATAGCCCTGAATTTCAGCTATTTTTTGATATCAAAAGACGGAGCATCGCGTAGCCTAGCTTTGAACGAGTTTTTCTCGACACTGGTTTATGCTACAATGCTCGCTTAGGTATCAAAAAATAGCCCTGAATCTCAGCTATTTTTTGATACCAAAGACGCATTTTTTGAAAGTACGGGCGCTTTGAAAAAAATGAAATACTAAAAAACTTTTGCGACTACGCGACTGTACGAGGGGGCTGGGGTACTATTACAGTATTTACGGTATGAAACGAAACCTTTCTGGCGTACTTAAGTTTCTATTGGAAACGATTAACGTGAAAAATATCAAGAATTCATGGAATTTTTAAGAAAAAGCTTGATAAGAAAAAGATTTTCCCACAAAAAATAACATTGAAAAGCTTTAAATACCGAACTTGTGAGGGAAATTTTTGGCTTATTCACTGGATGCTCAAAAATTCAGAATTTTCAATCTAATTTTTGCGCATTTTTTTGTCTCTAAGCACCATTTTCTCACATCGATTCTTTCACCCGTTCTTTGTCTATTTTCTTTTCTTCTAGCTTCAGGGGAAATTTGAGGAGATTTTGGCCATGCATTCCTTCATTTCTCTGGCCACACTTGCTCCTCCCCACTTCTCTTTTTTTTTTGGACGCTTTCGGATTGAGTTTCACACTTTATCCTGTTCTCTTGGCACTTTTATCTTTATTTTTTTTTTGCCAGGCTTATGAATGGTGAAATCATTTTTTCCTTAATGCTTTCTATTTTTGATCTGGAGCAAGCCCATTGGTTAGCCCCCTCCCTAGGTGGGCTCATAAACTTACCTGGCTGGGGGGTTTCTCGTGATCACCAAGACGGGACCCCCATGGTGAGACATGGTCATTGCACTTTTGACTGTGTTGACCCGTGTGGCAGCTCCGAGTTCAGGTTAACTAACAGCTAAATTTTGCGTGCTGGGCTGGGTTGGGTTCACGCGGCGCTGCCAAACAAGTCAACGATTGCAATGTTGTGTCGCAGCCCCACAAATTTATCTGTTTTAACTCCACTGTGCAACGGTTTTGTTTAAAGTGTTTATTTTCATTATCAACCAGCTCTTACTATTTTTAGTCACACATTACTTGAATTTCTTTAATGGAGACTAAAAATTCAAATCTGAGAGAAAAGGAGCCGTTCCCAGTTGAATAAAACCAAAATAAAACTAATCTTCAGATATTCTGTCCATTGCTTGAGTATCTTAAACTCCAATAAAAGGATTTAAACTTCTTTTTTTGCCCGTGGCAAGACATCCCCGATCACCCAGATGTTCTTTGTGCGCGAGCGTAATCGCTCTCGATCTGGCGCAAGCCCATTGGTTAACCCCCTCCCTCGGCGGCCTCATAAACTTACCTGGCTGGGGGTTTCTCGTGATCATCAAGACGGGACCCCCATGGTGAGACATGGTCATTGCACTTTTGACTGTGTTGACCTGTGTGGCAGCTCCGAGTTGGGGTTCGCTAACAGCTAAATTTTTGCGTGAGGGGCTGCGTTCGCGCGGCCCTGCCAATTTCAAAATTACAATATTTGGCGGGCTGGCGATCGTTGTGCAAACAGAATGTCCAGAGAAAGCAATGAGGAATGTTCCTGGATTTTAGTTCAATTTGGTATCATTTAACAAACTGAAGTTTCCTTTTAGAACTATATCAAAATTCAACATTAATATAATCTCTAAACAAAATAATTGAGTTTCAAAGCGTCGTATTTATTCAAAAGTTCCTTTTAACGGACTAGCTCTTGTCCCGAATCTTATCTCATTCGTTTTCTACTCTCATGTTGTTTTTCTTTCTTCAGAAGTCCCATTCAATTCCTTTTTTTCTTTTCCTCGTTTTCTCGCTCACTAATCACATCACGGGATTCGATGTCTTTTTTTCAAAAAACGAAAACATTCTCTTTCTTGTCACGTACTTCTCTCTATGGCCAATTTGTGGGATTTCTCCGAGATTTGCTGACTTTTTGCAAATATTTCTCTTTATTCTGAAAGTTAAAGCTCAATTTATTCAAAAATTTGCTTCAAATTTGCTCAATTCAAAAAATTTAGACTTAATCAAGCGCTTTTCGATTTCGATTGGAGAAAGCCTGTGAAAATGTCGGGCGGATCGGGTGATGGAGCCGGGAAACCGTTGATGCTCGGGGTGAACAATCCGTTTGCTGAGAACCCATCGATGATGACACTTGCACAATATCAGGACACGTGCATTCCGGGTAAATTTTAGTGCTTCTCACTCTTCTTTCTGTCTTTTTCCAGTCACTTTTCCAGTGCCAAAGGTAGACTTATGTGCTTCAGATGAGTGAAAATGAACGCGCACACTTCCTGGATGTTCTAATCGATTTCTAGGGTCATGTGAACCGTTTCTAAGGCCCGTTCCTTTTTCTCGATCCGTTTCCACGGATCGAGATCCACGAATTCGAAAATCCACGAATTTTGCTCGTACCTTGACTGGGTTTTCTTTGAAAAACGTTGAATTTGCTCTCATTCGATAGAAAATTTGATTTCAAGTCAAATGAAAGTAAGCTCAACGTTTTTTCAAATAAACCCGGCTAAGATACGAGCAAAATACGTAGATTGCCAACGGCAAACAACTGAAAGGACTGAAAAAAGGGCGGAGTTAACATGGCTGCAAACCTGGCAAGGCCATTCAGAAGCCTGGTCTAGGCCTGGCTTTCTGGGGACTCAGGAATTGTTTACTAGTGAAGCGAGAACCAGACTTCTGACCGAACTCTGGCCTTTCCTGACTTGATCTTGCCTGGAAAGCTGAAAGAAATTTTTTAGTCCTGAATGTAGGCTATTACAAATCCGTTAGAGATGCTCTCCAAACTATGGTCAGGCTAGGACCTAGCTTCTAGCCTGGTTTTAATCTTGCCCGAGCTGAGCTGGCCTAGAAAAATTGATTTTGGAACATCCTTGATTTTTAAAAAGCATAATCCAATTTGCTTGTAAACGCTTGAGCGAATTTTCAAGCAAATTTTCGAGATTTTCAAAATTTTCAAAGCTTACTGCAGAATTCTCTTTTGCTGATGCTTTTTTGAACCTTATTTACTTGAGTATTTGTTAATCAGATTGAAAGATTATAGTACTTTTTCCTTATTAACTACACTACCAATCTTTCCCCATTATTTTCATTTTCATTTTTTTTTGAAGCACCTAGCTAGTTTTAGGCATTCTCACCATGAAAGGAGAAGGTAAACGTAGAAAAAAAAAACTGTCTTTTCCAATGAAGTCTTTTCCAAAAAAATCTTTTCCAATGAAATCTCTAAAGCATGAGAAAAAATTAGAAAACAGTCAGGGGATTACTATGTAAAAATTGTTGTAAAAATCGAATTTTAGAACTCCAGTAATCCTTTGACAATGTGTGGTGAGGTTCTGATTTCGGATTTCAAAAAACAAGCCAACTTTTTTGTTCACTGATCTATCTGTATTGAGAAAATGATAGCATGGATTAAAATCGATTCCGAATTTGAATTTGAATTGAATTTGAATTTTTTGTATTCAAAAGTTTATGATGATTTTAGTGTCGATGGAGTTCGCGAAGTCGAAAATGCATTGGATAATCGCGGCTATTTTCTTGGTTGCGGATATGGTCGGCGGCGGAGTGGTGGTAATGCCCGTTGCATTCAAACAGTCAGGTAAGATAAAGAAAATTTCACTTCAAAGCTTTGAAAGATCAGATTCATCCATCTTAAAAGCCTCATTTTCAGATCATTTCTTTATATCTTTTAAACTCATATTTTCAGCTTTCCCTTTTCAAAGTTCAAAGTTCAAAGTTCAAAGTTTCAAAGTTTCAAAGTTAGTGTCAGTTCCCATCATAAAAAGTTGCCAACCGATCGACCGAGCGCCGATCGATCCTCAACCGAGCGCCTCGCCGATCGACCGAGCGCCGATCGCTCCTCAACCGAGCGCCGATCGATCCTCGCCGATCGACCGAGCGCCGATCGATCCTCGCCGATCGCTCCTCAACCGAGCGCCGATCGATCCTCGCCGATCGCTCCTCAACCGAGCGCCGATCGATCCTCGCCGATCGCTCCTCAACCGAGCGCCGATCGATCCTCGCCGATCGACCGAGCGCCGATCGACCGCCGACGCTCCTCAACCGAGCGCCGACGACCTCGCCGACGCTCCTCACCGAGCGCCGATCGATCCTCGCCGATCGCTCCTCAACCGAGCGCCGATCGATCCTCGCCGATCGACCGAGCGCCGACGACCTCGCCGACGCCCCAACCGAGCGCCGATCGATCCTCGCCGATCGCTCCTCAACCGAGCGCCGATCGATCCTCGCCGATCGACCGAGCGCCGATCGCCGATCGATCCTCGCCGATCGCTCCTCAACCGAGCGCCGATCGATCCTCGCCGATCGACCGAGTGCCGATCGCTCCTCAACCGAGCGCCGATCGACCGAGCGCCGATCGATCCTCGCCGATCACTCCTCAACCGAGCGCCGATCGATCCTCGCCGATCGACCGAGCGCCGATCGATCCTCGCCAATCGATCCTCGCCAATTTTTCCTACTCGTCTTTGCGCTTCCGCAAAAATCTCCAAAAAACGAAAGCTTTTCTAAATTGCTAGCAATGATTTTGCAGCGGAGATCTAGAGAATCAAAATCAAAAGCAGATATTCAAAATCAAAAGCATCAAATAAGATCTTTCCAAACCGTATTTCATTTTGTGCATTCAACATTTGTAAAACCAATTTTTAAGTTAAAAAAGTCCATTTATTTAGTTGACAACTGACAACCTAGCTGACAGTCTGTAAGCGTTAATATTAATCTAGCTGTAAGCGTCTAGACTACTGATTCTATTGACTAGAAAGTTCAAGATTCTTTTTTAAGATCTTTGTACTTATTCAGGGATGATGATGGGCTGTTTGTTTATGGTGGTGATTTGTGTGATCTTCGAGTACACGGGATGGGAGCTGGGACAAGTCTGGGTGATTATGCAAGAAAGGTTTGTCCAGAGTTAAGAAAGTTTACAAAAAAACTCATTGATATTGTTTTTATGATCGAGTAATACCACGTTGAAGTATCTGTGCAATGCGTGAGGGGGTACCGATGGGGCAATGATTATTAGATATTAGATATTAGATATTAGATATTAGATATTAGATCTTAGATCTTAGATCTTAGATATTAGATATTAGATATTAGATATTAGATATTAGATATTAGATATTAGATATTAGATATTAGATATTAGATATTAGATATTTATTCGGAATATAGCACAATCACTAATCTAGCGAGAAAATACAATAAAATATAATCAGTCGTTGGTTCAGTGTTTCAAAGCCAAAGGAAAAGCGATATAAAAAGTGGCCTCCGTCCATTTTTCTTCACACAAAACGATCTTTAGATCTTTATCTTTCGAGGAAGGGCAAGAGGATCAGAGATATTCAGAGATAAAATCAAAACATCAAATAAGATTTCACAGAAAATAGCTACTTTTCTGCAAAACGCCCTTTCTGGTCTAGCAAGAAAATTTAATAAATAGAATCAATCGTTGGTTCAGTGTTTCACTGAACCAAGGAAACCCGTTCCCCGAGGTGGCCAAAAAGAGCATAGGAAAAATGGCACAGTGAGTGAAACACTGAACCAACGAAACAAAGCCAAATAAAACAAAGCCAAAGGAAAAGCTATATAAAAAGTGGCCTCCGTCCCTTTTTCTTTAGATCTTTAGAGGAACAGGAAGGACAAGAGAATCAGAGATATTCAAAATCAAAAGCATCAAATAAGATTTCACAGAAAAGAGCTACTTTTCTGAACAGTATCATAAGGAATTTGCAAATTTTCGATTTTTCCGATTTTCATATGGCCACTCAACAAGCAACACTGTGACGAATAACCGTTTGTCCGGAAAACTTTAGGCCGAAAAGAGCAGGGGATTTTTCTCAAACTTTGGTTTTCACAGTGAGTACACAAAAATTTACGAAGGTTTTTGACTCAAGCATGTTTGACGTTTGTGTCACTTATTATGCTAATTTTATGTTGGTTTTACACCAAAATGTATCCACTTTCCAGACGATTGACTTCAGCGGCCATTCTAATCACTCTTTTCGGCATTTCCGTTGTTTACCTCCTCCTCTCCGCGAATATTATCCATTATTTTCTCTACGATTACTTGTATATACCGGTTTGTTGACTTAAATGAAATCTCTTATCTCGAAATTGCAGATCTCACTCTGTGGTACGATCGTTGTGCTGGCGC
This sequence comes from Mesorhabditis belari, assembly GCA_958450365.1. NCBI lineage: Eukaryota > Metazoa > Nematoda > Chromadorea > Rhabditida > Rhabditidae > Mesorhabditis > Mesorhabditis belari. The sequence continues at coordinate 1,851,917 of CAUEEP010000926.1, forward strand.
TTCTCATCTCACCGTTTACCCTACTAAAGAGTCCAGGGGATTTTTGGTAGGAAAAAAAAAATTGAAAATTTTCAAAGAAACTCTCTTCCAGGATCGTCGTTGTATTCGCCATGGTGACCACAGTTTTATCAGTTGCAATGATCATTTACGGAATTTTCCTTGATCACGGCGCTTGTGCTCCACAAGCGAAATATTCGGGTGGCGACTCGGGAGGCGTTCTTTTTGCAATGGGTTTGTTCTACAGTTCATTGCCTCAAAATCCTAACCCTAGCTTTTAAATCCAGTTTTAGAAGCTTCAAGTCTTAGCATCAAAACGTTTACTTGTAATTTAAGATTGGATCCCAAATCAATCGTAAATTCAGTCTCAATTTCTTTTTCAGGAACATTTCTCTTTGCTTTCTCTGGACATTATGTTTTCCCAACGATTGTAAACGACATGAGACACCCGAAAAAGTTCAGCTACTCGATCGCTTGGGGATTCCTCGGTATGTTTGAGGATTTCAGTGTATTCTAAAATATGTCAACTTTTGCGATTACTGTAATATTGCCTCTAACTTGCATCTCTATAAATCTCTATAAATCTCCAGTCTGATTCTGCTTACGAAGAATGTAGGAAAAAAAATAGTAGCATTGGATAGAGGAAGATTGTGGCCAGATCTAACATTGTAATTCTGAAATTTGATTGTACATAAGACATAAGATATACAGTACATAAGAGGCAAGCTTACTACTTCAGCTACTCGCTCGCTTGGGGGTTCCTCGGTATGTTTAAGGATTCCAGTGTATTCTAAAGCATGTCAACTTTTGCGACTACAGTAATCTTGCCTCTAGCTTGAATCTTGATACGTCCAGTCAATCAATTTCGAATTTCATCTTTGATTCATAGCTTTTGATCCTCTTTCAGAATATACCAATGAGCCGCAAAATGTGAAGAATTATTAGCAGGAAACATATTATTCGAAAAGTAACCCTCCACTGATTATTGGCAGGGCCGCGCGAACGCAGCCCCTCACGCAAAAATTTAGCTGTTAGCGAACCCCAACTCGGAGCTGCCACACAGGTCAACACAGTCAAAAGTGCAATGACCATGTCTCACCATGGGGGTCCCGTCTTGGTGATCACGAGAAACCCCCCAGCCAGGTAAGTTTATGAGGCCACCGAGGGAGGTGGTTAACCAATGGGCTTGCGCCAGATCGAGAGCGATTACGCTCGCGCACAAAGGACACCTGGGTCGTGGGAGTTGAAGGAGTTTCTTTTGGGGATTGCTCATCTGACTATAAGTTGGTTTGATTCTTAAGATTGGATACAATTTAGAGGCAAGCTTACGGTAGTTTTTAAAAGTTGAACGTGCCAAAGCACTTGAAAGTAACTCATAACTTCCCAAATTCAGTTGTCCTCTTGTTGTACATGCCCCTTTCCGTTTATGCCTATTTTGTCTACGGTGATTCGATGGAAAAAAGTGTCATTTACAGGTGAATCCAAAGAAAACTGGCAATGATTTTATTCATTTCATTTCAGTGTTCAAACGAGAGAGCTTCAATTTGGCGCGAATCTGATGATTGCAGCTCATTGCATTCTCACTCTTGTCATCGTCATCAACCCAGTCAATCAAGAAGTCGAGGAATATTTCAACATACCGCACAGTTGGTTTTTTTTTATGTTTTAATGCAGTTCTACATCAGCGTCAAGAGAAAATGAAGTTTAACCCATTCGAAACCGTAGCGTTTTTTCTTTTTTTTCGTCTGCGGACCAAGCCCTTTTTTGAGATTTTTGACTCCGAAGCAGTTTATCCAGATGGTTGGAAAGATTTAAGAGAGTTTCCTACATCATTTATTTTTGATGAATAACGATTTGCATTTGACTTCAGTACTTTTCAAGATCCTATCGATTATTATTCTTATTTTATCGACGACAAATTAATCAATATGTTAGTAGGCGAATCTAATAAACATGGAAAAAGGAAAACAAACTGGCAGGATTTCGATGCAAAATCTTTCAAGCTCTTCCTGGCTCTGTATCTTCAAATGGGAATCGTCAAATTACCGAGGATTCGTGACTACTGGAGTAGCAGGCCTGGATTAGGAGATCTTTCCCACATGTCCCACATTATGTCAAGAGCAAAATTTGAATCTATTCTTCGAAACCTGCGTTTTTGTGATAATGAACTGGATCCTGCAGGAGATTGGCTTTATAAGATTAGAGCTATTATGGAACATTTCAATGCAAAACCAGAGGCTGCATTGATTCCGGGTAAATATGACACGTCTAGATCTGTTACAATTGGAATATACATGTAATGATGAAAAACAACAAAAAAAAACCAATTAATTGAATGAAAATAGCTCAATTAGCGCTGCAGCGGTCCGTTCCTGAGTTTTTGCTGCAGCGATTATTCGCTGCAGAAGTTTCGAATGGGTTAAAGATACCGTAATCAGTCGAGACGTCTGCACAAGTTTTACCCCTATCAATTTTCTCTTACAGAGTTCGGAATCGGTCGCGTCTTGGTGCGAATGACGATCTTGTTGTTCGTACTCTTCACCGGTCTCACTATGCCCGATTTTGGGCCTGTGATGAATCTAGTGAGTTTCTTTAGCTAAACAAAATACAAAAACCCATTTCCAGGTTGGTTCTTCAACAATTCCATTGGGCTGCGTTGTGATGCCGGCTCTCTTTTATCTTTGGATCAATGCCGCAACGGAAGAACAATGGGGAAAGGGAGTAATTCCATCCATTAAACAGTAAGTTTTATCTTTTAGTCATCAGATCTAAAGAAACCAAAAAAGAAATGAAGCAATCTGAAGCAATGAAGCAGAAATGAAGTAATCTTTTTCAGAGTCTATCAGCGAACCCCGAAGATAGTCTTTTGGCTGAATATCTTTGTTATGGGTGAGTAGACAAGAAGTTTATTACAAGAAATTGAATAAGATAATAATATTCAGGTGTTGCACTTGTTGGAGGAGCCGTTGGGAGTTACAAGGCGGTAATCGCGATGATCGAGACCGAATTCTCGGCTCCATGCTATTTCCGTGGCTCCGAGTTGCTCATTTCCAAAGGGAACACGACAATCATTCATGTGATTTTATAGAAATTATAAAATCTTTTCTAAAATCACATTTTCTATACAGTATTTATATAGAAATTAGTGATGTTAAGCCTTTGCAATTCCATTGCAAAAAGACACCTATAAACTACTGGTTGACTGGCAACAGGACTTTTCATAGCTTTATTGCTAGCCTATTGTAGAAAACTACCGTAATCCAAGAGCCAGTTTCCTTTTAAATCTTGAAACTTGTATACTTTAACTTTAATTTGTCTATCAAGTTTGTAACTTGATAGATTCTGGATTGAGTGAATCCCTCAGGGTTAATGCACTTGTTAAAAGACACTTATAAACTGGTTGACTACTGGTTGACTGACAACAGGACTTTTCATAGCTTTATTGTTAGCCTATTGTAGAAAACTACCGTAATCTAACCGCCAGTTTCCATTGAATGAGCCCAATTTTGGTATCATTGATCCTCAGCGATTCTGGATTGAGTGAATCCCTCAGGGCTAATGCACTTGTTAATCATCATCATCGATCATCCTCAGCGATCCAAAATTGGGCTGATTGAATGACTAGTTTATTGGTCTTTTCGAAAACATATTAGAGAATCACATTCTAATTTTGAAATTTATTGCAGACTGATCAAAACAAAAGATACAATCCGAGGACCGGAATTTAATCTTTTCAGATGGTGCAAACGTGTTGTGGATGGGCGAAGAATATCTCTTCAAAAGGAACGCCCGATCTATGTGGAGAGATTCCATTATAGAAGGATGGCATTTGTTTTTTTTGCGGGAAACAACATTAACTCATTTGTTTGGATTAACTCGAAAGTGTCAAATTTTAGCCAAATTAGCCAAAAATTAGCCAAAAAACCCGTAACTTTACACATATTTTAATGTTTAAATATTCCCCTCGCTGTGCCATTTCCATTCACTTATCTCTTCATTCAAGTACTACGGTTTGCCTATAGAAAAGCCTAGATTTTAGATTTTGAAGTTTTTAAAGCTGGACCCGTTACTTACCCAGTGAATACTTACCCAGTACTTTCCCTTTTAAAAACCCGGTTAGCTTAAAATTGTAACTTTGTACTTTGTACTTTTCCTTTTGTTGCCTCACAGGCCTTCCAATACCGGTTTCTCATGACTTTCTTTGAATAAACATTTCTTCTGATATTTTATGCTTGTTCTTTTTCCATTTGTTTACTTGTCAAATGTGCAATAAAGTTTAGATTATTTCAATTTATGCTCTTTTTCCATCGAATCACCGTAGACAAAATAGGCATAAACGGAAAGGGGCAGTACAACAAGAGGACAACTGAATTTGGGAAGTTATGAGTTACTTTCAAGTGCTTTAACACGTTCAACTTTTAAAAACTACCGTAAGCTTGCCTCTAAATTGTATCCAATCTTAAGAATCAAACCATCTTTTAGTCAGATGAACAATCCCCAAAAGAAACTCCTTCAACTCCCACGACCCAGGTGTCCTTTGTGCGCGAGCCTAATCGCTCTCGATCTGGCGCAAGCCCATTGGTTAGCCCCCTCCCTAGGTCGCCTCCATAAACTTACCTGGCTGGGGGGTTTCTCGTGATCACCAAGACGGGACCCCCATGGTGAGACATGGTCATTGCACTTTTGACTGTGTTGACCTGTGTGGCAGCTCCGAGTTGGGGTTCGCTAACAGCTAAATTTTTGCGTGAGGGGCTGCGTTCGCGCGGCCCTCCCAATAATCAGTGGAGGGTTACTTCTCGAATAATATGTTTCTTGCTAACAATTCTTCACATTGCACGGTGCAACGAAACAGTAATAAGTTCATTTCCATCAATTCTTTTTTTTCCCTTTTCTCACAACTGAACTTTTGAACATATGGTTTTTTTGAAAGCAAAAGCCCCAACGAATCCTTTTCTCTTTTTTCAAATCCAACGCCTTTCCTCTAAAGTTTGAACGGATTTTATGAGCACAAAACTGTTCTTTGTTTTTGAATTTCATTCATTTTTTGATAAATCAATGTTTTTAAATCAATAAATCAATCAATTCAATCAATGTCCAATGTTCAATGTTTCTAACTTTTCAACAAAATGTAACTTTGATCGATTCTTGTCTCTCGAGCTTTTGTTTATCCATGAAAAGCTCGTCGATGATCCCTGAAAATATTTTGCACTTTTTTTTTGCCGTTGTTGACTCGTTGATACTTGACGGGAAATGTGTCTGGATTGAGTGAGGACGAATAAACGAAGATTGTATTCGATCCTCAACTAGCGATCTCTTTTTTTATCGACTTATTGCATCAATTGCATTATTTTTTTTGAGTTATGCTTACCCTTTTTGAATGCTTGGCTTTCCAAGAAAAAGCGCAAAAAAAAGGAAAAAGAAAATCTTTCCAAGAAAAAATATAAACTCTCTCTCAAAAACTGTTTAAGTTATGATTAAACTATTGAATCATAGAAATTACTTATTTAAAGTCATCTTGTCATTCAAACAAAGCAAGTTTTAACTCATTAACTTTTAACAAATTCTGTTAATCACTTCCGCAAACAAGGAAATCTAATAGAAATCTTTTTCTCCTTTCGAATCATTTCCCAGTTATCTCTTTGACATTTTGGTGGTAATTTCAAGAAAAAAAAGACAGATAAGCTGCCAAAGATCGGCAAAGATTTGTTGAAGATTTAAATTTCAAAACTCAAACAAATACTCGATAACAATTGGGGAGTTTCCTTCATTGAAGTCTCATTTCACGAGCGTTCAATGATCTGTGAGTGAATAGGAAAAGAAAAAAGGCCAAATCATTTCTTTTAAAAAAGAGCAAAGAAAAATGGGGGAAAAATGGGAAAAAAAATGAACCGACAAGGGCAGTTGTTTTTCCCCTTTCCCATATCGGCTGATTAAACTCTCTTTCAGCCATTCCCACTTTATTTTCTCTCTCTCAGATCATTTACCCGAGATATTGCCCCAAAAGTTTTTCGCGACCGATTTGTTCAACTCACAAAATTGATTCAAGATTGAAATTTTGATGTTTATTGATAAGATCTACGAGTTCCACGAGTTTTCATTGTTAGATTTGAGTTAGATTTGTTTTCTATTTGATACTGTTATGGATTTGAGTGATACTGTTATGGATCGATTAACAAATTGAACACAACTTCAAGTTTTAGATGTACTCCTTTTTTTTGGTTCTTGAACTCTTTGAATTTTCATTTTCATTTTCATTTTCATTTTCATTTCCATTTTCATTTCCATTTTCAGCTTATATCATGGGCCCAAAACCGCCACATTTGAGTCCAGCTGGGTCGAGTTTCTCCGTGAATCGGGAATATTCCCATTTGAATGGAGATGGGGAAAAGAAAAAGTACTTACCTGATGAAGTACTTGATATGATTGGTGAGTTAAGACATTCGCAACAAAGCCATTCATTCACTTGCAGCCATTTCAAATCATTGCGAATAATTGTTAATGGGAAATTATGTTAAACTAAAAGCTTTTATTGAGTTGGTGAATTGAAAACTGCCGGCTATTGTCATATGTGACAGTTTGAGCACTTTCTTCAAAAGAAACCCATTTTGGTGTCAATAGAAAAGTTGTAGAGAATCAAAAATCAAGCTTATATCCAAATTTTCAGAACGATTCAAAAACTGGTTTTCAAGAAATGCCAAATTTACGAATTTTCACAAAAGTTGCATTTTAAGCGAAACTACTAAGTGTATCTTTTTGGAAATTTGGCTCTAAACCTAATTTTTGTTCTCTACAACTTTTCTATTCACACCAAAATGGGTTTCTTTCGAAGAAAGTGCTCAAACTGGGACATCTCCTCCATTTTTGAGTCTCACACTTGTCTCACACACAAAGCAAAATCCTACTACGAAAGAGGAGTCCGCAAATTGCCTGTAAAATGGGCAGAAGTCGTCAATAATAATGGGAATTATTTGGAATGAATTTATGGTTTTATGTTGAATAAATTTTAGTTCAAAGTCCGGCAGTTTTCAATTCACCAACCCAATAGTTTCAATATCTAACAAGGGAATGGCCAGAAGTGAATGTGATCGTCTGGGATGAATCTTCTCAAATGTTTGGGATGGATCTTTCCAAACGTTTGGGATGGATCTTCTCAAACGTTTGGGTTGGATCATCTCAAACGGTTACAAACGACTTTCGGGTCGAGTTCTTTCATTCGATAGATCTCATTAAGAGATTAAGAGAATATTGAGTTTGGAAAAGGCTATGGTATTGCTTTTTGTGTGCCACTAGTCCTCGAGGTTACAAGTCATGATCAACCAAACCAGGCAGACCAAAAACCATCATTCAACTATGTCCTAACCTAGTCTAAACCAATCACCATAACTTCTTTCATTAAACATTTCCAGGTGCACGAAACAAAACCCTTTTGGTGGGAATGTGTTCAGCTTCATTCATTTGGGTGCTCGGCGCAATGCCGTTGATGGCCTCGGGTTTCACTTCTGATACAAATAATGCAACGATGAGAACCGTGATTGATGATGTGAGGGGGGAAATCTTTATTTTAAGAGAATCCAAATTTTCAGTTTAATCTAACTGGAGAGAACTCGTATCTGGCTGAGATTCCAACGTCGGCATATATGGCAGGAAATATGGCTGGTGGAACTTTCCTGGCTCAGGCGTCGGACAGGTAAATGAGGGGGGAAGGGTTTAGTACTAGAATCTGAGTACTAGAATCTGAGTACTAGAATACTGTAGTAGTAATGTCGTAATGTATATACGGTTATACGGTAGGTAAATGGGAGGAATGGCTTGATGAAATGCCTGGATAGTGAAGTGAAAGACATTCTAAGCGATGCCGATCTTTTGCCATTCAACCCTAAACAATTCTAGATTCGGTCGTCGTCCCGTTCTCCTACTCGCTCTTTCCATGTTCTCTCTATCCGGCATTCTTGCTTCATTTTCCCCATCGATTCTCATTTACAGCTTGCTCCGAGCGTGTCAAGGATGCTTTTATACAGTAAATAGTACAAAACATATATCAAAGTCAATTTTTAGGGTTCTTGCGTGACCGGTTGGGTTGCCGGTTATGAGATGTCACCGCCAAAGATGCGTCCATTAGCCACGCTGCTTTTTGGGATGGCTTGGGTGAGTGTGATCTCAGATTTAGTTCAAAAGTATATACAGGGTGCGCCAAAAGTTCCCGTACTTGTATTTTCTGTATTTTTGGTGATGTTAGATAAAAGATACGATTTTAAAAGTAAGAAATTCGAAAAACTGATTTAGAAAACGTTTCTGGTTAATTTATAAGTGCAACGCTATTTAAGACAAGTGATTGAGAAGAGAGTCCGCTCAGGGGCGCTTTGGTCGCACAGTTACAGGGCACAGTTACAGGGCACAGTTACAGGGCACAGTTACAGGGCACAGTTACAGGGCACAGTTACAGGGCACAGTTACAGGGCACAGTTACAGGGCACAGTTACAGGGCACAGTTACAGGGCACAGTTACAGGGCACAGTTACAGGGCACAGTTACAGGGCACAGTTACAGGGCACAGTTACAGGGCACAGTTACAGGGCACAGTTACAGGGCACAGTTACAGGGCACAGTTACAGGGCACAGTTACAGGGCACAGTTACAGGGCACAGTTACAGGGCACAAGGGAACTCTTTCATTGAATATCTTTAGTTATTGGGCTATTCTGCTGTGGCCCCTTTGGCCTACAATGCCGACTCGTGGAGACAACTCGTTTTTTACACGGCTCTCCCATCATTACCCTTTGCTTTATGGATATATTTGTAAGTATAAATACAAGACTTTTACGTCTAATATATATTTAGCTTTTTACCGGAAACTCTGCACTTTTTGGTGAGCAAACGGAAAACGAAAGAGATGGGAGTCTGGCTTGAAAAAGTTAGCTCAAAGATCACTCAAAGAAAACTCAGAAAATTTTGATTTTTAGATTTGCGGTGATCAAAAGTCGCCCGTTTCTTCAGAACAAATTCTATTACTTCAGGAAAACTCTGAGAAAAAGTTCATTTTTAATGAAATTATCTTCGAGTCAAATGGTTTAGGGTGAACGTTTTTCGAGAGATTTGTGGAAATAGGACTTTTTTGATCTATACGATAGCGATGATGTATTTGTGGTGAGGGGGAATTTCAAGAAAACAAGAAATTCAATTCAAATTAGTCGAAAAGAATTTACGTTTCTCGTTAATTTATAAGTGCGACACTATTTAAGACAAGTGATTGAGAAGAGGGGCGCTTTGGTCGCTCAGGGGCGCTCAGGGGCGCTCAGGGGCGCTTTGGTCGCACATTTTTTTGGGGCTTCAGGCCTGTAACTTTTATGGATCAAAAGATTTTCAAGAGCCAAGATGTTTTTCGAAAACTAGACATAAAATGTGACATTTTTATATTGGGTGTATAAAGTTTTGGTCAACGACCGAGTCGGAAGTCAGGTTAGAACTTGGTTTTCCCATATAAATTTTCATCAAAGGAAATAACTGTAACTGTGCGCTGTAACTGTGCGCTGTAACTGTGCGCTGTAACTGTGCGCTGTAACTGTGCGCTGTAACTGTGCGCTGTAACTGTGCGCTGTAACTGTGCCCGGTAACTGTGCGCTGTAACTGTGCCCGGTAACTGTGCCCGGTAACTGTGCGCTGTAACTGTGCCCGGTAACTGTGCCCGGTAACTGTGCGCTGTAACTGTGCCCGGTAACTGTGCGCTGTAACTGTGCGCTGTAACTGTGCCCGGTAACTGTGCGCTGTAACTGTGCCCGGTAACTGTGCCCGGTAACTGTGCGCTGTAACTGTGCCCGGTAACTGTGCGCTGTAACTGTGCCCGGTAACTGTGCGCTGTAACTGTGCGCTGTAACTGTGCCCGGTAACTGTGCCCGGTAACTGTGCGCTGTAACTGTGCCCGGTAACTGTGCCCGGTAACTGTGCCCGGTAACTGTGCCCGGTAACTGTGCCCGGTAACTGTGCCCGGTAACTGTGCGCTGTAACTTGCCCGGTAACTGTGCGCTGTAACTGTGCCCGGTAACTGTGCGCTGTAACTGTGCCCGGTAACTGTGCGCTGTAACTGTGCCCGGTAACTGTGCGCTGTAACTGTGCCCGGTAACTGTGCGCTGTAACTGTGCGCTGTAACTGTGCCCGGTAACTGTGCGCTGTAACTGTGCCCGGTAACTGTGCCCGGTAACTGTGCGCTGTAACTGTGCCCGGTAACTGTGCGCTGTAACTGTGCCCGGTAACTGTGCGCTGTAACTGTGCGCTGTAACTGTGCCCGGTAACTGTGCCCGGTAACTGTGCGCTGTAACTGTGCCCGGTAACTGTGCCCGGTAACTGTGCGCTGTAACTGTGCCCGGTAACTGTGCGCTGTAACTGTGCCCGGTAACTGTGCGCTGTAACTGTGCCCGGTAACTGTGCGCTGTAACTGTGCCCGGTAACTGTGCGCTGTAACTGTGCCCGGTAACTGTGCGCTGTAACTGTGCCCGGTAACTGTGCCCGGTAACTGTGCGCTGTAACTGTGCCCGGCAACTGTGCCCGGTAACTGTGCCCGGTAACTGTGCGCTGTAACTGATTTGTGGAAATAGGACTTTTTTGATCTATACGATAGCGATGATGTATTTATGGTGAGGGAGCATTTTAAGAAAACAAGAAATTCAATTCAAATTAGTCGAAAAAGAATTTAGGATTTGTGACACGTTCACCTATTTCGGCCTTTCTTTGTACAGTACGGAGTTGTCCGGGAACAAATGGGTCAACTATTTGCTGATGGGTTTAGTCGAATTACCCGCCTACATCTTCACGCCGATGCTCATCGATAAGTGAGTACAATCAAAAAGATATTCCGCCAAATGTTCGTTTATATAAAATTTTTTTGATTTTAAAAGAGTTATTGATTGTTTTTTCTAGCGAGTAATGCGTAATTTAAATTTAAAATTTAAAAGTAATTTAAAACGCACACTTCAGAAAAATTACCGTACTTTTAGGGAAAATTACTGCAAAAAAATTGGGAGTGGAAGAAATGCTACCTTTTTTTTGGCGCACCGGGAACATTTGCGCATCTTTTTTTTGCGCACCTTTTCGCCCATTATAACAAGGACTGCCCTAGACCCATAGAATCACTTTTTTTTTTCTGCTATTCGTCTATAGCTTTCATTTCTTGATGATATTTGTTGCTTATTGCTTTCCTGTCTTCTTGGTGCTTGATGGGCTGGAGTCTCCGTGGGCTAGAGACAAGTGCGCTTGCACTGCGCCATCTACTAGAGCATGACCGAGTGGTTAACGAGAGCCTCTTTCAAACGAACGGCAGAGAGAGATCGCGGGTTCGCCTCCTCTCGCCGCCAATTCTTTTGCTTTTTGTTGCGGAGTAGCAGCGAAGCTTCGGGTGAAGTAAGAATTGAGTGAAATGTAAACATGAGAAAACATGTAAAACAGTCGCGCCAGTCCCTTAAAACCGCACGTCAATGGGAATCTAACTAAACGATTCTGTTTTTTTTATTTTGATACTTAAGCACGCATTGTGGCATAAACCAGTGTCGAGAAAAACGCGTTCAAAGCTAGGCTACACGATGCTCCGTCTGTTGATATCGAAAAATAGCCCTGAATTTCAGCTATTTTTTGCTCCTTAAGCGCACATTGTAGCATAAACCAGTGTCGAGAAAAACGCGTTCAAAGCTAGACTACGCAACACTTCGCACTGTGATTATGGGAATGGGGTACAGTATTTACGGTACTTACTCGCAAGGAACACAGTTGGTAACTCTAGTTGGTAACTCCCTATCATTTAGATTAAGAACTTTAAATTAAAGTTGATCATATGAAGATAAGTTTCAACCAGTTTGCACAGGATTTTTAGATTTGAATAAACTAATTGAAAATTTGAAATTTCAGAATATAATTGGCAAGGATTTTAGCTGATTTAGCCAATTTAGTTCCTCAAGAAAGCCATAAGATTTCAGATTTGGTCGTCGTTCGATCGTTGCAGGCAGTCATTTTGTGGCCGGTCTTGCTTTCATGAGTCTTTTAATATCTCCTGGTTTGTTTTAATCGGCTAGAAATGATCATAAGTGATCCATTTACCAATATAACAATATTTTTCAGCAGAAGTCCTTCTCCCGATTTGGTTAATAGGCAAATCGGCGATCACCCTCTCGTTTATGGCGCTTTTCGTGTACGCGAGTGAGGTGAAGCTTTTAAAAAATGACAATTATATAATAAAATGATAGATTGGCAACTTGAAAGTTGGTACACTTACCGTATTTTCTCTAATAGTAGTGCACCCCGGCAGGCCGAGTTGGTGACTATCTTACGGCTTCCAAGCTTTTGCAGAAGCTCAACACTTTAATCCCCCACTAGATCTCATCGTCGGCTACATTTTCCGGCCACACATCAATAGGTTCTGATAAGCGGTTCTCGAGATTTCGAGGAATTTAGGCGACGCTTTGGGTGCACTACTATTAAAGAAAATACGGTATTCGTTGGCAAATCAAAATCGAATCTCAAAATGAAACCTTGTTGAAGAAATTCCGAACATACAACGAGCCGGCAGCGTAGGCCATTCTGAAATTTGGGTTTACCTTAAATTTCAACTCATTTAAAGCACCGACACTATTGAAAGCCTATTAATAGACAGATCTAATATTCAAATTCAAAACGATCAAAAACGAATTATCGTATTTTCTCTAATAGTAGTGCACCCCGGCAAGCCGAGTTGGTGACTATTTGACGGTTTCCAAGCTTTTGCAGAAGCTCAACACTCTAATCCCCCACTAGATCTCATCGTCGGCTTTTTTCGATTCCACATTGATAGACTCTGACAAGCGGTTTATAAGATTTCAAGGAACTTAGGGGAAGTCCAGGTTAGAGAAAATCCCGTAATCTATTAATATTAATGAATACCGTATTCTCTCTAATAGTAGTGCAACCCGGCAGGCCGAGTTGGTGACTATCTTATGGTTTCCAAGCTTTTGCAGAAGCTCAACACTTTAATCCCCCACTAGATCTCATCGTCAGCTACATTTTCCAACCGCACATCGATAGGTCCTGATAAGCGGTTCTCGAGATTTCGAGCAATTTAGGCGACGCTCAGGGGTGCACCCTATTTACTATTAGAGAAAATACGGTATTCGTTGGAGTTTTTAGAAATAACTATTACCCCAATTAATCTACAGTTTTCACTAATAAAAAGGCTCATTTATTCTCTAAACATCTTTTAACAGATTTAGAAAAGTTTCGGCTTTGTAGTTTTCTAGGGGGCAAGAAGTTGAGGAACCAAAAATGATGAACACTCGATGAAGCGATTTGAGCGTTGAGCACTTTCTTCCACATAAACCTATTTTGATGTTCATAGAAAAAAGATAGAGCATGAAAAGTTAGGCATATAGCCGAATTCTTAGCTTGATTTTCCAATTTTTAAAATTATATGTCTGTTTGAGGAATTTTCAGAAAAAAAAAACTTGAATTTCTGCTCAAATTCATTAGAAAAGTTGCCCAAATTTGCTTAAGCTTGTCTTAAATTTGCTGTCTTTGCTTAAGCTTGTCTTAAATTCGATAATATGTAACTTTTAATCTACCATTAATTAATTCAATTGGCAATTGGTAATTCAAATTGAGAGAAATCTAATTCAATTGGCATATATGTTTTATGGGACGAATACGAAAAAGTTTCTCAACTTTCAAGTTGTCAATCTAATATCAAATATCTATTCAAGTAACTATTTATTTGTTTTAAAATGAATTCCAGGTTTTCCCAACCGATATCCGAAACGCATCAGTCGGAATGTGCGTTGTTGTGGCTCGTATTGGTGGCATTGCGGCTCCGCAGATTAAAAATATGGTTTGTCAGTTTGATTTCATAAATTTTAAGCAAAAGATTAATAAAAAATAACCTTAAATGACAAGTCAGCTTGAAAATTTCAAATGTTTTCGAATATCTACTAGATATAAAAGAGCTGTGTCTGTCTATCTGTGCGCATTACTCCTCCACATATCTACTATATAAAAATGGACTAAGACATCTGTCTGTTTGTCTGTCTGTCTGTGCGCACTACTCTTCCACATCCAGTGGGCTGTTTCAAATGCCTTATAGCTAGTTGGCTTAGAATTTCATGTAGTTATGCAATAGGTTTTGAAATTTTTAAAAAACCAAAAATGCCGACGTGCAGGAGTCGAACCCGGGTCTTGTGGGCTAGAGACAAGTGCGCTTGCACTGCGCCAGTGCATGGTCGACTCGTTAACGCGCTCGTCTCTCAAGCGAACACGGAAGAGAGAGGTCGCGGGTTCGACTCCTCTTGCCGCCAATTCTTTTCATTTTTGCTCCCAAAAAGGAAAAGAAAGAAAGGAATGCTTTTTTTGCTGCTAGTTAAGTCTGTGACTTAAATAACTTTAGATAACAGTGATAACTCATAGGATTTCAAAGCTGAAAGTGTGATTGTTGATGCAAATTTCATAATAAACTCAGCGATTAGTTGAATTTCGAAAAAAAATTTCAATTCAACCTTATTTCTTTAGGCATTGGTCTTCTCAAAGATGCCTGAAGTAGTGCTATCAACGGTTTGTTTATTGGGCGGTTTGGCCACTCTTCTTCTCCCCGAAACAGCAAATCGACCATTGCCAGCATCGATAAAAGAGACAACCGAGAAGCAGCCACTTGCTTGAGATTTCATTGCTTTAGAGTCACTCTTCTAATTGTTTAGAATCAAAATACAATGTAGAAATGAAGGCTACAAACTACAAGCCTAGACTATACTTTGAAGGAACTTTAAAGGAACCAAATAAGAACTATAAAGGAACTATAAAGGAACTATAAAGGAACTATAAAGGAACTATAAAGGAACTTTAAAGGAACCAAATAGGAACTATAAAGGAACTTTGAAGGAACTACAAGCCTTGTAGAAACGCGAAGAATAGTTGATGATTTTTGAAAACTGAAAACTGATTTTTGAAAACATTTTCATCAAAAAATTGGGTCAACTTTAGACTTTCGAATGTTCAAATAACTAAAACCAAGTAAATTCATCATTTTTACACCGAGAACAAGCCATTTATGTTTGTAGTTTGTAGTCTGGGATAGGACTACAAATTTTAATCTGAAGAAAAAACATTATATCTCAGCGTCTAGAACATGTTTTGGCTTGATTTTGGTGTCATTCGAAAGCCTAAAGTTGGCCCAATTTTCTCTTTTAAAAATGTTTACAAAAATATCTATTCTGCGTGCTTCTACACGGGGTCTATAGTTTGGTCTTGTAGTTTTTAGCACTCATGTCTAAGACAAAGCAATAGAGCTGTTTCGGGTCAACCGAAAGGAATGCCCAAAACTCAAAGACTAAATTTTTTGCGTTTACGTATCATTCAGCAAAAAATAAAGCGCATATTGGGATTTAGCGTAAAATTTGAGAATGATTTAAAGTCTCATTCGAGGGTTTTGGTCACCCCAGAGGGTTCGGCGTTTTTTCGTCGATTTCGATTTGACCCGGAAAATCAGCTCTACAAAAAGAAAGTCTGAGATTAAGTCCACCGTAAATACTGTATACCGTAAATACTATTTACGTACGTAAATACGTAAATAGTACCCCAACCCCCTCGTACAGTCGCGTAGTCGCAAAGTTTTTTAGTATTTCATTTTTTCAAAGCACCCGTACTTTCAAAAAATACGTCTTTGGTATCAAAAAATAGCTGAAATTCAGGGCTATTTTTTGCTCCTTAAGCGCGCATTGTAGCATAAACCAGTGTCGAGAAACACTCGTTTAAAGCTAGACTACGCGATGCTCTGTCTTTTGATATCGAAAAATAGCCCTAAATTTCAGCTATTTTTTGCTCCTTAAGCGCACATTCTAGCATAAACCAGTGTCGAGAAAAACGCGTTCAAAGCTAGACTACGCAAAACTCCGCATCGTCATTATGGGGGTGGGGTCCAATTACAGTATTTACGGTATGTTATCATTTCATTTCATTTCCAAGTTTTTTTTTTGTGTGCTTTATAGATTTCATAAAAATATTCACAAAGCTTGCCTTAACCTTATCGAAACTCTAAATACTTTTAGATTATATTTTATTTAAATCGATTGTGAAACTTGTCCTCTTTTTCTCGTCCTTTTCCTTGTCCTTTTCCTTGTCCTTTTCTTTTCCTTTTATTTTCCTTGTCCTTTTCTCAAACTATTTTATCACAAATTTGCTAAAAAACCATTTAAAAATGACTGACTAAATCCTTGAAATCCAATTTCTGTTGTTACCAGGCTTGTAAGCGGAAAAAAAAGAGGATCATTGCAAAGAGGATCAGAATATGATTTCATTTTCAAAGCAAAACTCAACAAAAGGGGCAGCTACGCACAGAAAAACAGTTATGCACAGAAAAAAACGTAGCTGCTCCATTTGTTGACTTTTTCTTTGAAAATTATATTAAATTTTCCGCTTGCAAACCTGGCTGTTAACTAATTCCTTTCCAAACGGGTCTACCATTTCTTGCACAAGCATAATTTGTGTTTTTTATTTCACTTTTCCTATAAACTTGTTAACTTTTGTAAATGAAAAAAAAAGACACAAAAGATTTTTTTAGAATTTGAAATGAGTTTTGAGGGAAGAGATTCACTCGAGCGTAAACTAGGCGGTGAAAAGAGGAGAGATTTTCGGCACCTTTTTCCCTTTTTCCCTTTTTCCTGCATCATAAATTTTTTTACTACACACTTCCAAGTGAGACTTTCGTTTCCGTGTTTTTTTTTTCGCCAGAAATGTTATCATTTAGTTACTTGTATATTGTAGTTAATCCTTGTCAGGCATGACCAGTGACTTGGTGACTGATTTTGACCAATCCCTGGGCTTATCTTACCTACAAAGCTCTGACTATTAGGCTCCGTTGAAATATCCTTGAGCGCCGCGGTGGCGCAACGCTAGTGTGGCTGTCTCTGGAATTAGAGACACTCTGGTTTAGTCCCGCGCCCCGTGGATCGGTTCATGGCTCAGGTCCTCGAGGCCCAGATCCTCGAGGCCCAGTTCCTTAAGTCCCAAGTCTATCCAACCGTCTTCGCCTTCTCTTCACCGCCAGAACAAGCTATCTAGGGATCGTCAAATAAGAGGAGGGATTAGGGAGCCGCCGAGAATGTAGGTTAACATATAGCCTGTTGGTTAAGATATAACCTAGTAGTGTGCATCGAATTGTGATTATGCCGAATAATAGTCCCGAATCATATCTTTAATCTACTAAAAATTAACTACAAACTATGTATTTCTTGAAAGACTTACAAACTCTTTTCGAATTCTCACATCATCGCATTCGGCTATTCGGCTATTCGGCTATGCGCGTTCGGCTTCGGCATTCGTAAATTTTCGAGAATAACTCTTGATAACTTTAATTGATTTGAATATACCGTATTTTCTCTAATAGTAGTGCACCCCGGCGAGTCGAGTTGGTCGACTATTTTACGGTTTCCAAGCTTTTGCAGAAGCTCAACACTCAAATCCTCCAGCTAGATCTCATCGTCAGCTACATTTTCCAACCGCACATCGATAGGTCCTGATAAGCGCTTCTCGAGATTTCGAGGAATTTAGGACGACGCTCAGGGTGCACTACTATTAGAGAAAATACGGTAGTTTAAAATTAAAACAAATTAATATTCAAAGATTTTGACTATAAATCTATAAGCCATTATTGTAGCTTTAATACTTTTTCTTAAAACTTTTCTTTTTTTCCTTAGTGAGTCAATTTTTCATGCATCAATTGAAAGCGTGGGTTTCTTTGGCTCTTTTCGATCCCATAAATGGGTTCTTTAAATAGTTTTTTTCTAAGCTCTTGTTCAACAGAAGCTTTCAATTTACACTTTACAAGTTTTTGAATTCATTTCACTAATAAACAGAGAGACAGTTTGAACAGTTTTAGCTCAAGAAACTCCTCAAGAAAGTACTTTGTGCTCTCGCAAATTCACACTCTCTGGCATACTTGCTTGCTTTCACTTGATTTCAAATGATCTAGACACGAATTTGGTCATGTTTGCTTCATGTTTAATGTTTGACTTTCTCCGATTAACCTGTACTCAATCAGATCAACTGACCACAAGCATTAAGAAGGGATTCAATCGCAGAACTGACATAGAAGTGGACTGACTGACTGACGGACTGACTGACTGACTGACTCAAGGGTCCTCCACATATTAGTCTGGCTCTGGGAAGGGTGGAAGAATGAAGAAGGGGGCTATGTTTGTCTCGCCCACAGATTTTCCCCCTTTTTCTTCACTCTCCAACACTTACCCCTCTTTCATTCTAGGTGATCAAGAATATTTTTGCAAGCTTGGGGACAATTTCTCAATCCTTTCTATTGAACTCTTCTTATTTCTGATACCTCTTTTATCCCAGATTATCACGGAATGTTCTCAACTCAGTTTAGATCCATCTTATAGAGTTTATCTTGTGCCTCGTTAGCCTAGTAGATAGTGTGCTAGTGCTTCGAGACTTTTTGCTCCTGATTAGTCTAGTAGATAGTGCGCTAGTGCTTCTTTTTGTTCCTGGTTCGAATCCTCCGAAAGCCATTCATGGGCACATGGATGGGTGAAAGTTTCGGAAATCGGAATTAACAAGTCAAACTCTAAAGGTCACTCGTGAGTCGGTTTGGTTTCAAACTTTGTACCATTATTGTACCATTTGTTACTGTAACAGTTATTATTTTTAGCTTTAACAAAGCTGATCTACGATCCAATCTAGCCCTTTCAAATCCCATCCCAAAATGACCACTCCTCCCCCACGAAAAAAAAACAACTTGAACTCTTGGCGTAAATGAGCTCAACCCGATCTACCGCCATCAATCACAAAGGGTTTTTGAGTGGGAAAATGGAAAGAGTGAGAGGGAAAAGGATTCATTTCAAAGTCTCGGGATGTCCGAGAAAGGAGATGAAAAGAGAATGAGAGCATTCTCTTTTCATGTAGCTTCCAAGAGACATCTATCCCGGAGTTTTAGCATGACCTTCACACATTCCGAGTCTCTTTCTTGTTCTCACACTTTTCATTTCTTTTTTTATGTGTAATGAGGACCTTTTTTTTACTCAATGAATTGTCTTTAACTGTTGATTTTTAAAAAATTACTGTATACTTTGTGCGATTTTATTTTTCGTTGATTTTTTTGGTTCTTGGTGGTTTCTTTGCATGGAAATTTGCATTTTAAACGTAAGTTAACCGGAAAAAAACTCGATTAAACTCTCAGTCATCAGTCAAACACATAAGTCAATCAGGCATCAGTCATCAGTCATCAGTCATAAGTCAAACCAGTCATCATCAAAGTACCTTTTTCTATTCTTTTTATCTGTTAGCCCAAGTATTTAAACATTCCGTTTTAACTCCTGTATCTTGATGGTTGCCGCTTTCAAATAGATACTCTTTGTCGTCTAATTGAAGAAAAGATAGCTCAATTTACACTGAATTCTGTTCACGATAATGTTCTCAAATAAACTACGATTTTATGAGAAAATAAGCTGAAAATAATTGCTTATAAGCAACTAGTAATGGAAATGGTTCAAGGTCAGAAAGGAGGCCAAATAAAGAGATGCAAAAAAAGAGCATTGTCCATTTCTTTATCTATCGAGAAACAAGGGTGGAGAGTGAATGGCAATACAATGGATGTTTGTGGAGAGAAAGGGGAAGAGAAGAGAACGGCCAGAATGGGTTGACCTGGTGAAAAGAGAGCACTGTTAGAGTAAACACCTAACCACCTCCTGCTCCAAGATTTGTCTTTCCTTTTGGCAGATATGGGAAACTTTTCTAGGAAAGAGTAATGCTTATTGTCATTTTTGTTGTTTATTATTCTAAAAATCCAGAAAATTTAGTCCCACAGCTGTTTCACAAAGCGACTAAACTTGCCTAGCACATATTTAAGTACTAGATCAAGTACAGAACTTGGGCATAGCGGTCGATAAAAACCCTCTATAACGATAGTTGCTCTTGTCTTCTTGGTTATATTTCAATAGGGCGACTTTGGAAAAGCCAAGGGTCATACTGGGAAAAGCCATGGGTCATACTGAAGATTTTAAGTCATACTGAAGAAGAATGGGGGCTAAGCTTGTGCTAATGCTTCACTCCTGTGATTACTTTCACTTTACCATAACCAATCTATCAACCATATGCCTTATTGGCGTGTGCGTGGTGGATGGGGTGAGTCGGGGGGTGACCCGTGTGTGCCTTGACAACCACAAAGGGGCGCTCCTCTCGCACCCTTCTCGTCCACCATTTACCCTCTCCACTTAGTGACAGACACCCCGGTCTCTTTTTCTATTTCTTTTTCTATCTCTTCCGAGGTCAGTGATCCTCTCTCACTCTTACTACCATCTCACAAAGATTCCATTGACCAATCTTTTTGTTGATTGATTGATTGGTGTGTACTATTTATTACATTGTTAGTGAATTAATTTGAGTTCACTATTTGAATCTTTGATAGCTGATATTATAGTTGATCGCCATGGCTAATCGGCTTTAATAGTTGATATTATAGTTGATCGCCATGGCTAATCGGCTTTAATAGCTGATATTATAGTTGATCGCCATGGCTAATCGGCTTTAATAGCTGATATTATAGTTGATCGACATGGCCAATTGGCTTTAATGGCTAATCGGCTAAGTTTTGGCAGACTAATTGTAAGCAAAATCAAAAGTAGCTTAGAATGTCGGGTCTCGCGGAAGTCTAGATTGAACTTTCCTTTAGAATCTTTAATCTTTTTTATGCCATTTATTTCTTTACACCAAAACTCTTTCTGTATGTTTTCAAATGAAATCACTTTCAAATTAATTCAAATGTAGGGAGTGGGACAAATGCGGCCTTTTTTTTGCGCACCCGGACATTTGCGCACCTTTTTTTCCGCACTTAGCCCATTAGCGCACCTTTTTTCGCGTTTTAAAAAAGCTCTAAAAGCTAATATTAACCAATTTCTATTCCAAAAGTTGTTTTTCTAGGTAATTTGAGGGCGTAGAATCGAAATTTTGACATATCAGAGCTTGTGGAAGCGAACGGACGGAGTTATACAAAGAGAAAAATCAACAATTTTCTGTAATTTGACCTAGCCGGCTTTCAAATTCGTAATTTGACCTAGCTGTCTTTAAAATTGGTTCCACACGCTCTGTTATGTCAAAATTTCGACTCTACGCCCTCAAATTACCTAGAAAAACAACTTTTGGAATAGAAATTGGTTAATATTAGCTTTTTAGAGCTTTTTTAAAACGCGAAAAAAGGTTCCAATACGGTTCCTATTTTGATCTAATACGGTTCCAATACGGTTCCAATACGGTTCCAATGCGGTTCCAATGCGGTTCCAATGCGGTTCCAATGCGGTTCCAATACGGTTCCAATACGGTTCCAATGCGGTTCCAATACGGTTCCAATACGGTTCCAATACGGTTCCAATACGGTTCCAATACGGTCGCCAATAACGCGCGAATGGGCAAGGTGCGGAAAAAAAGGTGCGCAAATGTCCGGGTGCTCAAAAAAAAAGGTCGCATTTGTCCCACTCTCCAAATGTATCATCACTTTCCACTTGACGATCTCGTGCTTTCCCTCAATTATCTTCGCAGCCCAATCAACCTGTTTTCAATTGAAATTTGTTCACACACTTATTTCCCCATCTGTTTTCAATCGAAATTTCCCCCAGCTGCTTTTTCCCATGACTCCTTTCAATGGTAATTTTGCGGGCACAAATCTTAAAATGCAAATTCCGCCAGATGTAGCGATTTCAAAAGAGAAGATTAGGTGCAATTTTCCTTTGTTAGCTGAGAAGACATATGTATCGTTTGTGGCGATCTTCTATTGAAAACGAGGGGGCTCTAAATGGGCATATATTGTGACAGCTGGCGCTAAGAAGTTCTGGAAAGATGAGGATGGAGAAATTGAGAAAAAGAGGACAATTAGAGACAAATTTCTTCTCTTTTAGGATTTAGTTTCAATCGAATACCACTATAAAAGGCGAATAAGGTTAGTTATTTCACACCAGGATTCGTTTTTTTTATGATTATTTGGTGAACAATTAATTTGTTTTCAGTATCTTTTTGTCCACTTATAAGTTCGTAACTTTAAATGATTATAAAAGCGCATCCGTTCCCTATAAAAAGCTTGTACTGCACTTAAGTAAGTATCAGATTTGGTTCAGATTTGATTCGTATATTGTTAAGATTTGGTTCAGATTTGACTCCTATTTGGCTCCTATTTTGCGCTATTTGGTTCCCTTTTGCTTCACAGTATTTAAGTTCTTTTGGTCCAAAGACAGCTGAGAAGCCGATACAAACGGACGGACAGACAGACACTACTCTTTTATATGTCGTAGCCGATTATGAATGAAATTTTTTGGCAAATCTTTCTAGTAGAGCAACCCTTTAATGTATGAGGACAATATTATATCATCTTGTAGCGAATTCAATTCTGCGTCGATTGGTACCAAACTTGTGAGTTTAGGTTAAAAATTGCCGGCGCTACAACGTTTCATTCAAAATCGGCGGGACCCCCGTAGCCGATTATGAATTTCAGCCGATTATGAATGAGTGGGTCTAGGAGCGTCCAACCATCAAGTATTTAGTATCATTCAACGCAGAATCATTGATAATTATGTTAAATTTTTTAAATTAGCAAGATTTGATGAAAAGAAAAAAAATTAGAGCAAAAAAAACTGTTTGTTCAAGAGAAAACTTTGAAGCCCCATAATTTTTTTTCTTTTTATCCAATCTTTCTAATTTAAAAAATTTAACATAATTATTAATGATTCTGCGTTGAATGTTACTAAATACTTGATGGTTGGACGCTCCTAGACCCACTCATTCATAATCGGCTACGACATATACCGTATTTACTCTATTAGTGGGGTCCCCCACTATTTTTTCAATCCCCTTCCAGACGACCCCACTATTAGAGAGGACCCCACTATTAGAGAAATTTAAAAGAACATAAAACCAAAGTTTTAAATTGAAAAGGTATCAATTTTTCTCCGAAATTCTTGACAAAACAAATTTGGCTTCATATTTTATTTAGCTTTAACCGTAACAAAACATTAACAAACAGTAAAAGAACTAATCCAAGAGATCAACAATTGATGTATCACTTTCGTTACCAATATCTTCTTCCAATTCGAGAGGACCCCACTATTTTTTCAACCCCCCTCCAGACGACCCCACTATTAGAGAGGACCCCACTAATAGAGTAAATACGGTATATAGTAGATTGATCTTCGTGCTTGTGTATGAATCTTTATTTAGTGACCCATATTTTATGTTCAAAGTTTCAAAGAATTGTGTGTTTGGTGGAGGCCAATCACGCAACATCGCCTCGACTCGAATAATGGCCCATGTGTGAGAAAATGGAGAGAATAACAACGAGACAATCGTCCCCCCTTTTATCCTTTCTTTTCATTCAAATCTTTCTCATTCAAAGTCTCAAAACTTCAAAATAGCTTTCCAAAGGGAATACCAGAGAAAAGTGATTGTTATAACTAAGGGAAAG
Source organism: Mesorhabditis belari (assembly GCA_958450365.1). Lineage (NCBI taxonomy): Eukaryota > Metazoa > Nematoda > Chromadorea > Rhabditida > Rhabditidae > Mesorhabditis > Mesorhabditis belari. The sequence continues at coordinate 1,875,365 of CAUEEP010000926.1, forward strand.
GGAAATTTGAGCCATTCCTCTTTTTCTCATTTCTTCACTACAACTTGTACGAGATCTTTTACAATGACATAATGTCGTTAGAGTTTACTTTAAAATTCGTAGAACTAACTTTGGCTTTTTTAAACAGGCAAACAATAAATATTTACCTCTGGATAACGGTCGTTTATCCAACTTTGGCCGGAATTTAAGCTCTTTGGCTAATTTCTGGCTTTTTCGCACTTTGGCTTTAATGACGGTGCGGAGTGTTGCGTAGTCTAGCTTTGAACGAGTGTTTCTCGACACTGGTTTATGCTACAATGTTCGTTTAGGTATCAAAAAATAGCTGAAATTCAGGGCTATTTTTCGATATCAACAGACGGAGCATCGCGTAGCCTAGCTTTGAACGAGTATTTCTCGACACTGGTTTATGCTACAATGCGCGCTTAAGGAGCAAAAAATAGCCCTGAATTTCAGCTATTTTTTGATACCAAAGACGCATTTTTTGAAAGTACGGGCGCTTTGAAAAAAATGAAATACTAAAAAACTTTTGCGACTACGCGACTGTACGAGGGGGTTGGGGTACTATTACAGTATTTACGGTATATATTTCTTTGACTTTTCCTATATTCAGCACAGATCTAAGACTGAGAGAAGTTAAAGCTAAGTTTGTAAGTACCAGAGTTAATTTGTATTCATCACAATGTTTCTTCGAATATTCACAAAGAAAATTGAATATTCAATCTTCATCAAAGCTTTGCGTATTTCGATTAGAAACAATTTTTCAAATGTGAATTCTTTGAAGAAATATTTTGAAATAAGTTGGTCGTACCATTCTCGTAGTATCCACTTGAAAATCCTCCGCCAAATATCAAACAAATCATATTTCAAAGAAAACATAAATTCGCCTTTTCTATGATTGAAAAAGATGTGCTCAAATAGTGCTCAAATAGTTTTTTTTATCGAGAAAAACATAAATAAACACTTCCGCTATACAACTTTTTACAGTAAAGTTCTTTTTGACATAAATATTACAATTCTGGTCTTTTAAATCTTTTAGGAAATGGGTTTGGGTCTTTGAAATCTTTATGAAATGCATTAACTGGAAAGTGACACGGATTGTCACTTCTTTGATTTATTCAGAACTTTACTTCTACTTTTAGAAGTTACTTTACTTCTACTTTTAGCATTTCTTCATCTGAACACTCAACAAATTTCTTTACTCCTTCTACTTGATTGTTTTAGTTTTTCTTTCTTTTCTTTCTTTTCTTTTCTTTCATCATACTATTTAGATACCGGCAAAAAGATGAAGGATCGTTTTGTTGAGATGAAAGATTTGGCACACAAATACTTTGTCTTTTCGTTTTTTTCGCTAATACTTGGCGACCAATATTTGATTATTTGCGTCTTAGTGCCGGCGAGGTCTATGAAGTGTGGATAGAGAATGAGAAAGGAGTGAAGGAGAAGGGATGGGGCTGGTTGTTCCCCTGTAGATCAGATCATTTGGTGGGAACATTTCATCCATCACACTTTTTCATTATACTTCAATTTCGATTTATTCAATTGTTTTGGCCGATTTCGCTACCGATTACAGGAAAATTGGAATTTTCAGTTCTAATATTTCAGAAAAAAACAATAAGACTGTACCTGTAACCAAATCTGTAGAGAAAAGGCTGCAAATATCTATCGAAATGGAACTAAATCTGTAGAGAAAAAAATGATGGAAATAAACAATATTGGCAAGTTCCATTGCTCTTGCTGCTTGAGGTCATTTTTAAATTTATTTCCTTTATTTAAATTTGATTCAACTTCTCAAATCATAGCCAAGTTTTGCTTCTTTTATTTGCAATTTCAGTTGACGATGAAAAGAGTTCTCTGCTTTTTTGCAACTTTGCAAACCGTCCTTGAATAGATGAATTTGACTGTTTTCGCTCTCAATTTGGAGCCGCATAATTCCCACTCTTTCCCCTTTAATCTATAGAGTAAACTTTGTTTGTGATGGAAAAGAGTTCAACAACAAACAACACGAAAGGAGAAATGATCGAGGAGAAGAGAACGGTGTTTGTCCGTGCTCTTAGACCCCGACTCAATGTGATCTTTCCTTCACTTTACTAGAAACATTTCATCCATGAATTAGACGTACTTTGAGCTCAAAAACAACTCTTTGAGCTCATAGAAACACAGCTTTTCTGGTGCACTTACACCGCACAAGATTGTTCTCGTTGTTGAGCAGTAGATCTTGATCAACTATGCACTTACAATTATCGCGTAAAAGCACGCCGTCTGGCACACTGTCTTGACTCAATTCAGTTACTCAGTTGGTACGCTTACCCAGTTGGTACGCTTACCCAGTTGGTACGCTTACCCAGTTGGTACGCTTACCCAGTTGGTACCACCAGTTGGTACGCTTACCCAGTTGGTACGCTTACCCAGTTGGTACGCTTACCCAGTTGGTACGCTTACCCAGTTGGTACGCTTACCCAGTTGGTACGCTTACCCAGTTGGTACGCTTACCCAGTTGGTACGCTTACCCAGTTGGTACGCTTACCCAGTTGGTACGCTTACCCAGTTGGTACGCTTACCCAGTTGGTACGCTTACCCAGTTGGTACGCTTACCCAGTTGGTACGCTTACCCAGTTGGTACGCTTACCCAGTTGGTACGCTTACCCAGTTGGTACGCTTACCCAGTTGGTACGCTTACCCAGTTGGTACGCTTACCCAGTTGGTACGCTTACCCAGTTGGTACGCTACCCAGTTGGTACGCTTACCCAGTTGGCCGCTTACCCAGTTGGTACGCTTACCCAGTTGGTACGCTTACCCAGTTGGTACGCTTACCCAGTTGGTACGCTTACCCAGTTGGTACGCTTACCCAGTTGGTACGCTTACCCAGTTGGTACGCTTACCCAGTTGGTACGCTTACCCAGTTGGTACGCTTACCCAGTTGGTACGCTCTCATGAAAGCATACAATGTCTAGCACATCATCTTGAGCTGCTTCAGTTACTCAACTCCATTCACGCAGACGCACAATTGGGTATATTCTACCTAACAATAGTTCTACCTAGCAATAGTTCTACCTAACAATAGTTCTACCTAACAATTACAAATCAACCGACTCGTCTTTCTCTCGAAAATTGAAATATTCAATCTTTTTGAAAATGAAAATTTTGATTTAATTCGATCTCGAATTAAATCTTTTTCTTCTTTTTTATTCTGCTTTTTTCTGAGCCTCCTTTCATCCAATTTTTGCATTTGATATTCGGGAATTCTTACCCGATTTCCGTCAAATTTTCTCACCGATTCTTTTCCATTTTCTCCATTCTCTCTCTTTCAATGTGCCTACTTTTTATGTCAACTTTCCAATTGGATTCATATGTTTTTGTGTGAACTAGATGGAAATCGGGTCATTCATCGATTTTCGATGAGGATTTTCTCTTTTTCCTCTTTTTGAATCATGAATACTTCTCGAGAAATGCAAACTGTTACTCACCTCTGCTTTTTACTAATAAAGTTTTGTTGAAAAGGTTCTGAAGCCGAAAACCGACGCTAGATACTACAAGTTATCCACTAATGACTTTGTTTCACTTCTTTCACTTTATTAGCACACGTAGATTTTAAAGTTCAAAGTGTAAACTTAAAACTGTACTTTATTAGGCGAGACCAACAATGTAAAGCTTTTAAACCAGATAATACAGTCCAGATTAGATTAGACAGTTCTCCGAATCACTTATAATTAGTCTTCTAATCTATGAAGATATAACAAGAGCTAGTTTTCCTGATTCTGATATCTGATACCTTTAGATCAAGGTATCAGATATCAGATCTTCACAATATTCAGTCAGTTAGCCTTCTAATCTGTGAAGATATAACAAGAGCTAGTTTTCCTTTAGATCAAGGTATCAGATATCCGATATCAGATCTTCACAATATTCAATTTCAAACTAAACTTTTGCTTTTAGAAATCACTTCTCAATGTTTTTTCCCAATTGAGTTCTTTTAAAACAAAGCTTTTAAAACTTTTTATGATTTCAAAACGAACCTGCTCATTATTTTATTTTTTGATTTCAAAAATTACCTGGCACAGCCTGGCAAAAAGGGGATTTTTCGGGGATGAGAACAAAAGGAACGTTGTGAACGCTCAGAAAATGTAAAAAAAAAGATTTACGCGCAAAAAAAAGATTCCTTTTCTAAAGTTTTTCTGATATCTGGCGATAAATCGACTCGCGTTGAACTGCTTTTTTTTCGATTCTTTCATCGAATCTCCCGCGGGAAAATCGTCAGAGATTTGACACGATTTGCACAGAGCGTCCTCTCCTTGTCCCTTTCTCTCACTCCCAATCTCTTTGTGCAAATCGTATCACACCCGCGCTTCACACCCTTTTCACTCTTTCATCTACAGATAGTTGTTAACTTTTTCGTCGACTTAACTCCACAATCCTTAACCTAAAGGATATTAGCTAATTCTAGTTGATGTTGATTTACGATAATCTTTTATCTAATTATATTTGATTGACAGTAATCTTTTATTTAAAAGCTCTGAAGGGAACATCCGGCTTAAAGCTCGATTCCTCCCGAGCTCGACTCACTCCTCCCGAGCTCGACTCACTCCTCCCGAGCTCGACTCACTCCTCCCGAGCTCGACTCACTCCTCCCGAGCTCGACTCACTCCTCCCGAGCTCGACTCACTCCTCCCGAGCTCGATTCCTGACTCAGTAGGTAAGAGGCTTTTACTCGATTTCAAACCCTATCAGCTCTATCAGCTTTTTCAGTCTAAATCTTTTTCTCATAGCTAAATAAGCGTATCTCTGCCAATTGGATTTCATCAATTTCCCCTAAATGACTCGAGGCGATTAAGCGGCTTCTCCCAGTTAGACTGGGAAATTCCCATAAAAGAAAAAGAGGAAAAAGAAGCAGGTTCACTTTCGTTTTGTCTTTTTGTTAGTGAAATCTGTTAGAAAAGGAAACGAAAAGGAAGACAATTCACATCAGTTTTTCTTTCCGTATCCATAGAAAACTTTCAACTTTCTAATTGTAAGTTGGGTTTTATTTAAACCAAAACCAAACCAAATTTAAAGATGTTTTTGGTTCTCTTTAGATCTTGTAAAAGATCTTGTATCTTTAGATCTTTAGATCTTGTAATTGGTTGTAAGATTTAGATCTTTAGATCTTGTAAATTCTATTGCAATGTGAAAAGGTTAATAATTCTAAAGTTCTAAAGTTTTGCCTATTTAACCAAATTCCCTTTCTCAATTTACTTGAGTGTATTTGTAGAGTTGAGAGTTTTACGGGAGGAGGAGAAAGCCGTAAAGTTCGTTCGTTTTTTGAAGCTTTTTTTGAAGGGAAAGCGGTATCCAAAGGCACGCGACAAATTTTTTTTTTTTGGAGGCGAAAGGCTGTGGTGGTCAGTTTGGAGGGGGGGAGGGAGGTGAAAAGAGTGCAGACATGGAAAGGGGAAACAGCAATCGGACACCCATCAAGAGGAGTGACCCATCCATCCCATTCTCTTTCTGTGATTCTTCAATGAACACACTTTTTTGGGAGTTGAATTTCTTTTTTTTTTCTTCCAGGGAGTCAGGGAGAATTGCTTTCTTTGGAAACGGCTAGCTTGGAATAGTCAGCTTTACGTTTTAAGTGTTAAATTTCCGTCACCAGAACAGACTGACTTTAATTTCATTTTTTTGTAACATTAGGTACAAAAGATTTGAGGATTTTATCCTTTTTGTCCTTTTTTATCACCATTTCATTCCTGAAAGATAAAAGTCGATTTTTAAGCTGTTTGAGTTAGCTAACAATGTTTGAGACTCTCAAAGTCGATAATTTCGAAAGCAATCTGACTATGTAAGATATAGTTTTAAAGAAAAATGATTCTTCTTTCAGATAAGTGATCAAAATTTGCTTTTAAGGAAACTAAAACTGGTTTGGAGAACAAATTGTAGAAAATTAATACGCGATCAAACCGAAAAATGGTATTGGCTTACAGAAATTATAACAGAAATTTTTAGCTAATACTAAAAAAGTTTTTGAAACCATACTTTCCGTACTTCCAGATTTATATGGTTAACGTAGAGTAAACCATTTAAACCAGTAAACCATTTATGTAACCATTTAAATTTGAGACACTCTTGACTCAATTTTTATTATAGAGACGAAACTACTAATGCGAACAGAAATTTTCCGCCAATCTTTATAGAAATCGTCATGATTCATGTACATAATGCAAATCTGCAAGCTTTATTATTCTTGCCTTTAATTCAACTTTCTTCTTTACTGGCACAACAAGAAAACAAAGCTTAAACAGAACTTAAACAGGTACTTGACTTCATTGCCCAGTTCTTTTAAGTCTTTTTCCTGTAAGTACTCGTTCTTCTAGTGTAGTACCACGTGGTGAGTTCCCCTAAAAAAAGCCCACAAAGCCAGCCAAAGCTCTAGCCATTTTCAGGCTGACCAAAGCAATAAATGTCAGTTATCTGTCTTCTCCTTTATGCAAAGGAATCAAAAGAGATGAAGGGGAGGGGGAGGGAGCAATGGTGGCCTTGGTGCCGGCCGGTCCGTCACCCATCGCCCTCTCGCCGTTTCCCTCTTCCTTCACCCTGTACCTTCTTTGTCTTCTCCCAGCTCGATTCACCCCTTTCCCTTCTCCGTTTTCAATCTTTCAATCTTGATCACTTCTCCGATCGCCTTGCGGGTTTTTCTCGATTATGGATTTCGGGCAAATCTCCCTAAATCTATTTTTTATTTTTTTCATTTTTTCATTTCTGAGCTTTGCTAATCTTATTGTTAATTATTTTATTTTACTGTTAACTATACGATTAACTATTTTATTTTGTTTATTGACCATTATTTTATTAATTCTGATTCATTTTAATCATCTTGTTTTATTTTATAAAGCGAGCCGCGACGAATCAGCCGCTAACGAACATTCGTTAACGGCAGCCGCTAACGAAGAAACGCAGCCGTTACGAAGACGAACGGCAGCCGCAACGAACATTCGTAACGGCAGCCGTAACGAAGAAATTTTCGCTAGCCGTTACGAATGACGAACGGCTAGCCGCTAACGAACATTCGTAGCGGCAGCCGTTAACGAAGAAATTTCACTAGAGTGTACGAAATCTTGTAATTGGCTTCTGCGAACATGGCTAGATTCAAATGAACTTACCGTGTTTTTGGCAAATTTTACGCAAAAAAAAGAAAAGAGAAAAAAAGGGGTGGGACAAATGCGACCTTTGCGCACCTGGACATTTGCGCACCTTTTTGCTGGAAAAGGCCTAGGCAAGGCCGTAGAGCTCGAAAATATTCGAAAATACCCATATAAGGGAACGTATGCGTAGATTCCGAATTTCGACAAATCAGACCCGCTGACACGTCAAATTTGGGCTAAAGGGCAAAAACTGCGGAAAAGCGTTAAGTTGCGTAGTTTTGCCTTTAGTCCAAATTTGACGGTCAGCGAAACAATGTCGAAATTCGAACTACGCAACGATTCCCTTCTATGAAAACTTTGAAGCTCTACGACCTTCCTAAGGCTTTCTAGCAAAAAAAAGGGCGCAAACCAGTGCGCAAAAAAGGTCGCATTTGCCCCACTCCCAAAAACATTTGAAGGAGCATTAAAAGTGTCAAAATACCCCTTGCTGAAAATGGGTCCCCGGGACGAGTCCCCCCATGTTATCAGTGATTTCGGATCATTTCTTTCTGCTTTTTATTATGCTTTGTTTTTATTATACTTGCTATTAATTTGTTTTTCAGGATGAACGTCTCAACCAACTTGACACGTACAAATTTTGAAAAAGCGAACGCAATACTAACGACGAAAAAATACGACGAAAGCGAACAGAGACAACAAGCAAGGAAAGGAAGCGAGAAACGGAAGCGAACGGAGAAGAGGCGAATGGGCACGTCGTTACTCGATCAATGTATTGAGCAACAAAAATACTCTACAACATGGAGATAAAGGAGAGAACGAACAGCCAAAACGAGCGTCAAGAAAGAGGAACCTTCGAGTTTTGACGCAACTCACAAAAGACTGGGACACGCCGGCCGGGACCTGATGTGGAAAGAACTGCGAGGAGATTACACGGGACCAAAGGAAATACCGCAATTGCAATTGCACAAATGGAGCACGAATGGACGAGGGGCCCAAAACCAAAGCCTGCAATAGCCGAGTCATCACAGTAACCTGCACCAACAAATAAACAGTTGTTTATGCATTTTAGTTGATGTTTTGTTAGTTATAAACGTATTATGTTATAAACGTTAATATGTATAAATGTAAATGTATAAATGTTAAATGTTATAAATTTTATTTCACTTGTTGTGATTAATTTGCTGATTTGCGTTTGTATAAATAGTTTGAAACAAAGGCCATTTGAACGAGCCATGTTCACGGAAGACGATTACAATTGTGCACGGCTAGCGAAAAAATTTCATTCGAACGGCTGCCGCTAACGATGTCGTACGGCTGCCGCTAACGGATTCGTTCGGCGCCGCACGAAGACGTTAGCGGCGCCGTAACGAGATTCGTTGGGTTAGGCTACGACATATATGCTTTATTCATGGGGCGAATAGAAGCGAATCAGATAATCATAACTGCATATAACATATTGCTACAATACTCTCACCTGAAAAAAGAGAGAAAACTAAAAATAGTACAGTAAGAGTACAGTTAGGAAACACAGATACAAAAAGATTAAATATAGGGCAGATTTGACATGGCCAGAAGATCTAATTCGTTCACAGATACTTTGAATTTTCCTACAGACACAGATACTTTGAATTTTCCTAGAAGATACCAGACGGGAGCTTATTCCAAACCCTACTAATACGGTTTGTTTGTTTGTTTGTTTCATTTTTATCATCAATCATCTTGTTTTTGAATGAATAATCTATCAAAATCTTTTAAAAATCTTTAAAAATCTTTTAAAAATCTTTAAAAACCTTTAAAAATCTGTTTTTAAATAGATTAATCTATTCTTTTAATTGTAAGGATTCAAACTAGCAATTTCTAATTAAAAATTTGAATTCAAGAGATTAACAAAGCAAACCTAGTCCAATCGTGTATCAAGAATTCACTTTAGATCCTTTTTTTTTGCAGCATTTTCTCTCTCGTAAAACTTGTAATAGTTAGACAGACTGGTCACTTAAAAGTCACTCAACGATCCACCCGATGACATTTAGCATTCGAGTTGTGCAGAAACGATGGGGGTTTCCTCGACAAACCGGTTCAACTAACTCCTTCTTCTTCAAAGTAGTCATCCCTCTTTTCTTTTTTATGCTAAATATGTGAGACCTCTCTCCCACTATCTTTTTTCCTCTTTTTCCCCTTTTTCCCCTTTTCAATTCGTAAATCCTGAGAATTTTGTGGGTTTTTCGTTTGCCTCGAATCGCTAATGGAATCTCAAAGTTATGAGTCTTTTCTTCTAATATACTCTATGACTTTTATCTACAGGGTGCGGCAAAAGTTCCGACACTTTTTGTAAACGGGCAGTTTGACTTGGAAAAAGCGCGATTTTTGAAAAACTAACACCGGATTATAAAAATTCAGATATTTTTACCCCCTAATATACTTTTTTACACAAAAATTGCCATCTAAACAACCTTTTGATGAGGATGTTTAAAGGTCGTTACAGCAGTTTTTTTTGCTGTTGAGATTTGGGTGCCCTTCGTAGAATCGCTTGAAAATCTTTCGTTTTTGAGATATAAAGTTTTTTTTGTGGCTTGTTTTCAAGAAAAAAACTCAGTTCTATCAAATGGTAACAGCAGTTTTTGGAAAAAATTTCATTCTGCAAAGTTTAAGTCAGCTTTCGCAAAAATCTTCAGCGACCAGACCGGGATATGAAAAATTCTCGTCAAAAAGTTATTGAGAGTTGAAATCTTTTTATGAAAATGGCTATATTGGGGTGAAACTACCTAAATTTTTAGAATCCGGCGTTAGTTTTTTGAAATTCACGGCTTTTTGAAGCCAAAAAAATTACTGCTTACAGAAAAAGTGTCAGAACTTTTGCCGCACCCTGTAGTGGCTTGTTTATTGACGATTTTTAACTTTTTTTGTTGAGCTCTACTGATATATTCGTCGATTTTACAATATATTTAGCTTCTATCTAAACTTTAGCAGCTTTTCTCACTATAATAAATCTTTACTTGGCGGCAAGAAACTCATAGATGGAGAGGGATGGACGGGGGTGTTCAAATCAGTGCAATTGTGTGTTTCCCTTTCATGTCATGGCATCTCTTTTCCATTCCCTAAAAAGCATCATTTGGTGAAGGAGGAAGGGCAATCAATCGCACAATTGGATAGAATGGATTGCCCCCGAAAGAGGGATGGATGGGAGGAACCGGAATCGGCTACCCTTTTAAATGAGTATGAGTTTTAAAGTTTTAAATGAGTAGGTATACATTTAAATATTAATCTTATTTCTCAACTATTTCAATTCTTTAGATATGATTTTTTTTAATAAGTAAAACAGAAAAACGAAAGAAACCCTTCTAAAGTGTCAACTTTAAAAGCTACTGTAACCTATATTTGATCTGAGTGTTAATAAATGATAATGAAAGTTTAAAAAAACAAAAGAACGATTACTAAACTAGTTTTGATACAAGACTAGAACTTGAATTTCTAAAATGTATAACTTTCAAAAGCTATCGTAATCTCTACCAGATGATTCTGGTAAAAGAACCCGAAGATCAACTACACTGAATTACAGACAAAGTGGACGACCCTCAGGCAAGTCGTCGACAAGGAAACCAGTTTACATTATTGTCGACCCAAAATATTGGGGTAAACAACCTTCTCTTTCCCCAATCTCGACTCTAATTGTCGAACGACTGTGATAGTCAAAATGTCCTACGAAATTCGATAGAAACCACAATATACACACACAATGAAAAACATAGGAAAACACAAAGTCAGACGCGCCGAAGGGGCGACCACAAATGACTGTAAGGAAGATGTAAAAGGAACAACCAGGGACTTTTAGAACTACAAAATTTGATGGAAGAAAAAGAATTGTTTATAGACTACCGAAAAAACAAAGAAAACTAGGGCAAAGTCGAGAGTGTCTAGGGGGTAGAGAACGGAGTTGACGACCCCTTCCCCCAACCAACTTCCAATTGACCGACAACGGGTTGGTTTAAATATTCATAGAAACGTATAAAAACCACAACACTTAGTAAACAATGTAAAAACAAGAGAAAACCGACAAAGTCGACTACCACCTGAAAGGCCCCACCATAAATGGCATAACTAAGAGTAAAAGTTGAACAACTCAGGGTTACTTTTTCTAGAATCTACATTAAATTTGGGTAAAAAAATATAGAATTTGTTTTTGTAATCTTTACCAGTTAATTCTGTGAGGCTAAACAAAGGGAAAAATAATAACTAATCAGAAAAGCAAGATTACGATGGTTTTTGAAAGAAAATACCAAATTTAGAAAAACACTCTTATGAACTAAGAGTTTAGAGCTAAGAGTTTAGAACTAAGAGTTTAGAACTTGAGAACTAAAGCTTTGCACATTTTCTACGCTCAATGTCACTGTCAGCCTCATCCCATTTCCCTTCTTTGTATAATCATGTCTTCCAGGTATCATTCCCCATTTGATTTCCTTTTTCCCATCACTTTCACCGAGTTCAGTTTGCATAAAGTCATTGCTTGAACTTTCCCCTACTTTTTTCCGATGATCTTTCCGAAGCTTTGCTTTCTTTTCCTCATTTCTTTTCATTTCCACTTGACACTCTATCATTTTGCTTCTTTTTTGATAGAAAAACTGACAAAGGCGTGCTTAGGCAAACTGAAAAAGAAAAAAAAGGAAGGAAACGCGCCTTTCATTTTATAATCAACCCTCAAAAGTCATTGATTAGTTTTCTAGTGGATTAAAATTAAGAAGGCTTATTTGAGGCCTCTTGTCTGACTACAGTATACCTGGGTATTCCGGTAAATGATTATCTTTTTCTGCAAATGAAGCTAAAGATATTTATTCTGTAGTTAAGCTAAAGATATTCAGTCTGTAGTTGAGCTAAAGATATTCATTCTGTAGAGATCAGCCTTTACAATATTCTTCAGCTTTCTCACTTCAGTATATCTGAGATTCAGTAAAAATATTTGGCCACTAAATTGAATGTCTCTCAAACTCTGCAATGTGCTAAAGACAAACAGTGTTAGAGCCGGAATACTCGAAAATACTATAGTTATTGTAGGATCTAAAATACTTTAGGCGCCTAGGATCTTACAGTATCCCATCCCGCAGCTTTCTCTTTACTGTTTACGCTGGATACTTATTCATGAAATCGAAAATGTAAGTTCTGCTGTTAGTGATACGGTAATATAGATTTTATTCTAACTATCCAACTCAGCTAACCAGTTCTTTCTAGGTTAGTTCTCAATGAGTTCCCTGTCCCCAATGGATTGCTTGAAATTTCGATGAAGTGCTCATAGATGGATAGATGGAGGTCATTTGTTCTCTATTCACTTCTCTTGATCCTTCTCCACACATAACCATTCTGTCGATTTCTCTCCCCGATACCCCTTCTATGCCGATCGACCAAATGGGGCGGAAACCATGTGTGAGAAAATCGTTCGCGCCGATCTTCTTTTGCTTTTCATCAAAATGAAGTTCTTTATTCGTTTTCCACAACTTATATCTTTTTTATGCTAATTCTTTCATTTGTTTAGCTGAAAAACACTGGTTTTTCACCACAAATTCGTATAGTCCACCACTTTCAACCAGTGTTGAACCTGATTAATGTGACTGAACTTTCAAGCGCTCGTTTCTAATTTTTCTAATACATCGACACATATCCAATTCCACCAGAATTGGGTCTTACTCATGAGTATTATGCCTGCCAAATTGTACCTAAAGGGGATCATTTGCCTTTCCGAAATTTGCTATCCCTCATTTTTGCTATTTGACAAATCGTTTTCCACAACTTATACCAGTTCAACACTGGTTTTCCAATCAGTTTTGAACTGGTTAATGTGACTGAACTTTCAAGCGCTCGTTTCTAATTTTTCTAATACATCGACACATATCCAATTCCACCAGAATTGGGTCTTACTCATGAGTACTATGCGTGCCAAATTGTACCTAAACGGGATCATTTGCCTTTCCGAAATTTGCTATCCCTCATTTTTGCTAATTTGCTAACTTAAATCATCAACAGATTCAATTCAAGCAAATTCAAATCAAGAACCTGTTCATTTTGGTCTTTGAATCGTGTTCTCTACAAAATTTTTTACTGGGCCAGTCGTTTTTTACTGCCAGTCGTACCAGTCGTCCTGCCCAGTCGTACTTTACTTTAGAAAAATCATCAGCTGATCCGGATTATTTCAAAATGAAGAAAAGGACTTCTTGAATATTTTACTCCCAAAAAAATCTGCTCTCGAATCAAGAGAAGCCGAGTTAATTGGCTCTAAAGATAGTTTAAGTGCGGGTTTTGCATTCACCCTGCTCTCTCACACACTCCGCACTCGTCTCCAGCGTTTTTCCTCACCGGACACACTGATAAGCCATAACGGGGGAAGATGAATGGAAAAAAGAAGAAAAGCTTCGAAGGAACACCGAGTGAAGCCTCTTTCTTCTCCTTTTCTCCTCAATCTCTTACCTCTCTCAATCTTTTTTCTTCTTTTCTCACTTCTTTTCAAACACTGTACACAAATTCGTATAGTCCACCACTTTGCTATCGTCTTCTATCGCCTTTTTTGGATCCTTTTCACCAATCACTTTTATTATATCTATTTGTTGATGTGTATTTGCATAGAGCTTCGTCTCGAGAATTCAGATGATGTTAAATTTGTGTAGCAGATCCGTACTTTTTTCTTGTTTTTTTCTTGAGTAAACCTGTAAAACTAATTTGGATCAGTTAACTTTTTTAAAAATCTTTAGCTTTTACTTTCTATGTTATTTATATTCCACAGTAACTGTTTGAGTGGGTTTTTGTTTTGAAAACGACTCGATTCCTTTTTCATTACTCTCTTGCTTTGAAATCTTCAACTCTTCAAGAAGTTTAAGAAAATTGACACCTATGTTTTTTAAGAGATTAAAAAACCTAACGAAAAAAAACTAACGTAATCAAACCACCAATTTACATTTGACCAGCCCAATTTTGATATCATTGGTTGTGCCTTGTGATTCCTAATCGAATAATATCAAAATTAGGCTGATTAAGCTGATCGAATGAAACTGGTGGTTGGATTACAGTGATTATAAGTTATAGATGTTTTTTAGAAAGCACATTAGCTGGGAGGGACGGACATATTCAATTGTGTACCGAATTTACCCAAATGAACCCTTGAGTATCGCTTCGATTCATTGATCAAATGTTTTTCCTTTGCTTCCCATACAATTCACTGATTGAAAATCTATTTTCTGATCGATGAGTGGGTTGTTGTGAAGGTGGGGGAGGGAAAACGTAAAAACACAACTAGGAAATGCTTGAGAAAAAATTCATGAATCGCTTGTGTCGGACGGTGAAATGAGTCACGAACACCGACCGATCCCCTTTCCTTTTTTCCACTTTCCCCCTGACTATCTTGAAAATCAGCTGTGTTGACTCATTGATTTCGCGCTTTTATCGAGGGTTTTCTTTGAATTTCCTAGATCATTCCAAGAGTTTCGAGTACCGCATTCAACTTCAGTTTTGTTCTTTTTGCAAAAAGTTTTCCGGCAATTGCACGAGGCTTGAGTTGAGTTAACCTGTAAAATCTTGAAGATTTGAATAGGTATCTTTAGATTCCATTCAAAAAAGATTGACTACAACTCACTCCTTGCACTTACCTACAATAAATACTGTAATAGTACCCCACCCGACTCGTACAGTCGCGTAGTCGCAAAAGTTTTTAGTATTTCATTTTTTTCAAACTGATAAAATTTGATCAGCGATCATTTTCACATTTGGACTGACCATTAGACAGCGTAAAAGAATTCTATTACGATTTATTTAAAAATTTATGTGATCTTTCACCCTTTTATTTATTGCCGTACCGTTTTATTGCCAATCGCGCTTTGACAGCAACGTAAGCTTTGCTAACAAGTAAAAGGAGAACTTCTTTTCAGTTTCAGTGCCTTAAACTTGTGCCAATGTACATCGATCTTAAGAACATTCACCAAAAATCGAATTCCTACTAACCTTTGACCACTTATCCACCAAAAATTCAAAATTTTTACGATTCTCTGCAAACACCCAAACATATTCCTTCGCCAGCTGGTGATTTCTTTTTGATAACACAAACTGTTGATGTTTATTTCCCTGTTTTCTTCGCCAAAATGTTCCAAAGATAGCTCAATTTTTTGTTATTTCTTTCAAAAATAAGTTTTTTTATTTTGAAGGCTTATTTTCTTTCAGTCCTTTAAATCTTTTCCCAATCACCCGTGAAACGTCTGAGTCATGGTGTCGGTGGAAAGAGAAATTGTGTGTGTTATCCGTGAACGATCTCCGTTATCAGATTCTAGTGGTCGAATAAAAAAAGATTCTACGCGATTGTTCGCTTTTGGAAACTTTCTGTTTTGTCTAAACCAGACTTGAAATTAGCATAGAAACATTTCATTTGCAAACTTTGATTTTAGAACCAACCTCCAATTTTTTTTACCCCATTCACCAATGCTTTCTACTTTGTGTTTTATCCGTTGATTACTTTCACTAATCGCTTCTTTTTACAGATTCGGTGTATTGCATTTGTCAACAAAAATTCGCCGACCTGCCGTCACTTCCGGATTTTGTCGCGCGCGGCGGACGCGTGGTTAGTTTTGGGTTTAAATTCAATTAATTTTCTTGATTTTAGGTCTCTCCATCGCCGCCGGAAGCCCACAAGAGTAGTCGTCCATCAACACCGACGGCCCTCCCACCGCCGATCATTCGCGACACGTACAACTACGTCAACTATCTCAATCCCGTATATCTTGGCAAAGTGAGTTTATGATCTTGGTTTTATTGTACGCTTTTCTTTAGGGTGGCTTTGCTGCTGTTTGGCGATATAGGAAAGAAGGAACGAGAGATGAATACTATGCTGTAAAGGTTTGCTTTTGATGATCCGTCTTCGAATTTCTAGTGTTTAGGTGGTTGAACGATCACGACTCAGTCGAACATCAGCATATGAGAAGCTTCATCGTGAGATTCAATTGCATGGGTTTGAACTAGAAAAATTGTTCCCTATAATGTTTAATATCTAGTGGTTGCTCCCATCCGAACATCGTAAAGCTTTGTGGATATTTCCAAGATAATTTCAACATCTACATTTTGCTGGAGTTATGTCCTGACGGAACGCTCCTCAATCGGATCTACAATGGAAGAGGTTTTGCTTTAAATTCATTTCGTTTACTAACTGTAACTCAGGTGGTTGCTTAAGTTCTTACGAGTCCTTCATCTACATACGAGGAATTGTGGAAGCCGTTTTGTATCTTTTCACGAAAGGAATTCTACATCGAGACCTTAAGCCGGGAAATATTTTCCTGGATGGAAAGTCAGTGTTGACTACAAGTTTTGTTTTAATCAAAGATTCAGTCACGTGAAACTGGGCGATTTTGGCTTGGCGGTCTCTAAGGGTGGTCATTCAAATCGAAGTGCTTCTGGACTATCTAGTATTTCTGGAACGCCGAATTATCTTGCACCTGAAGTCCTTCACCGTCGAGGCCATTCCGAAGCATCAGAAGCATGGGCAATTGGATGTATTCTCTACTGCATGCTCATCGGAAGACCTCCATTTGAAACTGGTATTTCAAAATGTTGTTTATCATATCTCTTTTCTTTTTAGATAACCTCCAAAAAACCTACAATCGTATTATGAGAGGCGAATTTTCATGGCCAACGATCGATGGAAAGAACAATGTCGAACAAAGAGCTGTGATGCTTGTAAATAGGTATGTTTTCTTTTTCAAATTGTTTTAGCACCTATTAAACTTTAGACTGCTCAGAATTGATCCCGCAAATAGGGAAACCGTTGCCGGAATCAAAACATCTCTCTACTATCAACAATACGTGGAAAATGAACAAAGCGATATAGTAGATCAAAATTCGAATGCTCTATCATCGTTGTCTTTGAATTCTCAGAGGTAAAATCATGTTGCTAAGGTTTAAACTTTTGGTTCTAGAGTGCAACAAAACGGAGCTCGTCACGACTGCAATGGACGACAAGCAATTAGTCCACATCAGCCGGATCGCTGGCATTGGTACTCCCCGGCTTATGCTCCGCAAACACATGATGTGAATGCAATCGAATACGCTGATTCGGACCCTTATGAAGATCAACGCCCTTCAACCGCATATGCAAATGAAATGGGATCGATTGGGGTAGGATTTGTGTTGTGTGCAATATATTTATGATCTCATTGTAGGTAATGGCTCCGCGTCTAACTTCTTTCCACGATTCGGGACTTGGCTCTGACCCTCATTTGCTCAGTCCTCGGAATAGCATTGCTTCAAGGCTTGAACTTTACGTGCACACGTTGAATCTGCTTCTCAAGCAAAGTTCCTACTTGGTTGAAATTCCATTTGGTTGGTTTTTGCATCTTTTTAGTAAATCAATGTTTATTTTAGTTCCTCTTCTCTATGTTTCGAAATGGGTTGATTACACGAATAAGTACGGCTTCGGGTGTATTCTCTCGGATGGGACTGTCTCCGTGCATTTCAATGATGATAGCTTGATTGCTGTTAGGTATTTAATTTAAACTTTTCTTTTCAAACTTATTTTAGCGATGATTTCACAATGGCGCGCTATGGCGACAAAACTTTCTCTTCAAATATCAGACAACATAATGTGAAATCGGCATCTTCGGACATTTTTGAGAAAGTTCGCATTGCAAATGTTTATCGATCATACATGGAGAAGGAATTGACCGGAGCATCCGTTAATGATGACCTGTAAGTGCTTAACATCTTGTAAAATCTGAAAACTGTTCTAATGAGATTTTTGTATAGGCACGACGTACAACAAAATTATAGTGAAGAAAACGGGTACGCTTAGTTTTGTGTGGCCTTTTTGTAGTTTTAGTTTTGCACGTTTTTAGTTAGCCAAACCATCATCCGACAAATTCATTAATCACTTTGTTTTTAGTATTCGAGACTCTTGGAAAAGACAAATGATGCCGAACGGAGAGTTGCCCTATCTTGCCTATGAAACGAAAAGGGATAACTTTGTCTTCATGTTGTTATCAAATGGAACAGTCCAGGTATGAGTCTTGCTCGCGAGCTTTTATAATAGTCGATTCAGGTCAACTTCACCAATCGTCACGTAAAAGTTATATTGACGCCGCCAACCCAAGGAATTTGTCCGTTTGATGGACGAAACTCGATGCTCTTCACGTTGATTGACGAGAGCAAACATATGGCTACATATCGATTGGAGGATTCGATGAATTTGGGTTAGTTTTTAAGTTGTTCAATATTCAATCCAGTAATATTTATTTTATGCGGATCTTGAAATTATTTTGGGGTTTAAAGTTCTGAGCAACTGCAAGGCTGAAATTGACAATTATACCTGCTTTTTAGGATCTACGCCATTCCTGCAAACGAAATTTGTCGATATTCTACAAGAGATGAAGAACATTGTGAACGAGCACTCATTCCGCGTTCGAACACCACCGCTTGAGCCACAGGACGGTGATAGAAATTCTCCTACTTCGTCCAATCAACGTTCTGGAATTATCTCGACTGCCTGTTAGTTTTTTTCTCATTAGTTCTATCTTGTAGCTACTAACCCCTCGTTCATGCTTAATTTTTATGAATTCAACCTTATGCGATTGGCCTTGTCCAAATCCGCTTTTTCATCTAGCCCTAAAGTTCTCGTAACGATTGTTTTTACATTTTTTATCGCGCTTTCAACATTTTTTGGATACTGCCTTTCTTTTATACGCACTATGATTGCCATTCTCCGACTTGCTTTCAAGCTCCTTCCGCTCAATATTATCCACTACATTATAATTCATGCAGGTCAACGTTTCCTTTTCTGAAATTGGTTCATTGTTACGGGTTTTCATTTGTGTGGAATTGTTGTTTTTGGTGTCTCAATTGTTTTCTACTTTTCGCGCTACGTGAATATTCTTGATATCGGGTTTTTGCTAGGAGCATGGTTTTGTTTATAGGTTTTATCGTACCTTGATGAGTGGCAAGCTTTTGGTTGTTTTTGAAATGTCGTCAAGGTACTGCCTTTGTTTTATTTCTCGTCTCGTCCGAATAATAAAACATTATTTTTTTTGGTGTTTAAAGAGATTAGGATCACAATTTACTAATTCGCCACAAAATCAAAACAACCACAATTCCCAACGAAGCCTAGCCGAGGATCGAGTGATACGCATGCAAAAGAAAACAATAAGAGCAAGAAATTACAACTTTTGGTGTCATACAACTCAATTCTACACTCTAAGCGAAGGCGAATCGGTTGAATCCGCCTCGTTTAGCGAAAGCAAATCGATTGTAGGCTCGCTTGGCGAAAGCGAATTGACGGGCTGGCCATCTGAAATTTTATTTTATAATGTATAAATTATAAATAATAATAAATATAAATTTTATTTTATTGTTACTTTAGCAATCGTTCAAGTCTAGTACTTTCTTAGAAGTGGGAAATTAAACTCTTAAATGATTCGAGTAACTTCCTTCCTCAAGAGCCCTCCCCTTTGACCAATTTGCATACATCGGAACGAGATCAACGAGTCCGTGATTTTTCGGGGAGAAAAGGAAAAGAGCTTGCATAATGGATATTGCTTAACTTTTTCACGTGTAAGTTTAGATCGTTTGACGTCAACCCGGAAAATTGTGCTCAAGTTTGATTAAAAGGTCTATTGAGAGTGAACAAACTTTATAATTAGGTTGTAAACTAAATAACCGGACTTTTGCGTTTGCGCTCCTCTCAAAAGAGCCAATAAGAGAAGCACCAATTTTCTGACGTAAGGGAGAACTATAGACTATAGAGGGATTCACCGAAAACTCGATGAGCTCATTTGGAAAGTTTTGACTTAGCCCCTTCTGACTTCTTTCTCTTGAAACACTTCTTGGAGGAAGAAAAGTTTGATGGTCATGCTCAAGTCATAAAAGCACTCAACATCTACTTTTTCATCTAAGAAGTGAATGGCCAGAAGTGAATGTGACCGTTTGAGATGAGTGTTACCTCATTCGATAGATCTCATCATGGATATTGATGAAAATGAACAAAAAAAATTAGCTGCCTAACTCTACAACGAGAATTCCCTTCTGGCCATTCCCTTCTGGCCATTTCCTTCTGGCCATTCCCTTCTGGCCATTCCCTTCTGACCATTCTCTTCTGGCCATTCCCTTCTGGCCATTCCCTTCTGGCCATTCCCTTCTAAGACTCCTCAGTTTTTTTGAGCATGGAATTAGGGATTTGTGCCGAAGATGGGAACAAGTTATTGATAAAAGTGATACCTTTCGAATTAGAATGAATCTATTCATTGAATCCATTCACAATGAATCTATTCATTGCTTTTTGCGTCTTGCGCTTTTTTTTTTGCGAAAGTCCGGTTTACAAAA
The DNA here is from genome assembly GCA_958450365.1 of Mesorhabditis belari. Lineage (NCBI taxonomy): Eukaryota > Metazoa > Nematoda > Chromadorea > Rhabditida > Rhabditidae > Mesorhabditis > Mesorhabditis belari. Next base: position 1,895,800 of record CAUEEP010000926.1, read on the forward strand.
TTAGTTTACAACCTAATAAGATTCAAGTTTCAATCTAGATTCACAATGAATAGATTCCCTGGAAGGTTGACGGATTTCAATTTTAGAATTATTGATATTGATAAAATAAGCCTCTTTGAGCAATGATTCAATAACAATCATTTACCTTTTTGCGAAACCTCGAAGTGCCCTCTTTTCCTCGTCGATCTCCTCATCATCCTCATCAACTGGGGATCGCTTTGCGAATGCAAATCTAGAAATTTAAAATCTCTTTTTTTGAAGTTTGAAGAAAATTTCTCTTTAATAAATCTTTTTTATTTTCCCTTTTTACCTCATCGGACTTCTCTTGGCGAAAGCGAATGAGCGCATTCGTTTCTCAGCTGATGGATCTTCGTCTGTTAGCTGAAATTTTTTATTTTTAAGCAGTTATACCCTTCCAAATCATACCGAATATAGATACATTTAGTTAAGTTAGAATATAGATACATTAGCTAGAATATAGATACATTAGCTAGAATATATATATATATATATATTAGTTAGAATATAGATACATTAGTTAAGAGACAAGACTACGATAGATTCCGAAAGCTGACACGAAAGATGACAAGATTTAGAAAACAAGTTACTTACAAACAAGTTACTTGACTACGATAAAAACTCGAGACAGGATTACGGTAGTTTACAAAATAGTAAACGCTTTTCAAAAAAAAAACGAACACAGAAAAGAAATTGGCTCGATTTAGAAAACGTCGATTTACCTGTTGAGCGAGAACGGCGGCGGCAAGTGTGCACAAAAGGAAGACGAGTGTCGAATTCATACTCTCTTGTATTTTTTCGTACGTATCTGGGGACCCACTGAAAGAATTTTCATTTAGATTCTAAACAAAAAAAAGTAAAGCAATCGAAAAGAAATGTAGAATTTTCAGATTATCATTTACAAAAAGAAATTTTGATTCTGATGGTTACAAAATTCTCATAAAACTCTGAAAAGACTCCAAAAGATCCCCAAAATAAACAAATGCCTTTTTAAACTTTAATAAACCAATAATAAATTCAAATAACCTTTCCAATAACCTTTCCAATAACCAATAAACTTTTAAATACTTATTAAGACAAAATTCAACTTCTTTTGTTGATGGTCAATGGTGTTTTGGATCCGATACTCTGGGATTAAAAGGAAAAAGATCATTGGGTGAAATGAGTGCCGAAGAGAGGGATCTGGATGGGATTTATTATGTTTTTTCATGATAAAAAAATTGCTAGAAATTAAAGATTACTTCTAGCGGGGCGGGGGGATTAGCGATCAGAAAGCAGTGAAAAACATTCAACACTTTTTCAACCTAGAGTCTTTTAAGAGAAAAATATGATAGCACAGGATGTGGCATATAGTGTTGCGCTTAAAGCATCTAGCTTCACAGCTCTAGCTTCACAGCTCTAGCTTCACAGCTCTAGCTTCACAGCTTTAGCTTCACAGCTCTAGCTTCACAGCTCTAGCTTCACAGCTCTAGCTTCACAGCTTTAGCTTCACAGCTTTAGCTTCACAGCTCTAGCTTCACAGCTCTAGCTTCACAGCTCTAGCTTCACAGCTTTAGCTTCACAGCTCTAGCTTCACAGCTTTAGCTTCACAGCTCTAGCTTCACAGCTCTAGCTTCACAGCTCTAGCTTCACAGCTTTAGCTTCACAGCTCTAGCTTCACAGCTTTAGCTTCACAGCTCTAGCTTCACAGCTCTAGCTTCACAGCTCTAGCTTCACAGCTCTAGCTTCACAGCTCTAGCTTCACAGCTCTAGCTTCACAGCTCTAGCTTCACAGCTCTAGCTTCACAGCTCTAGCTTCACACGCCTTTAGCTTCACAGCTTTAGCTTCACGCTGGCTTCACAGCTTTGCTTCACGGCTTGGCTCAGGCTTTGGCTTCACTGGCTTCACGGCTTAGCTTCACGGCTGGCTTCCGGCTTTGGCTTCAGGCAGGCTTCGGCTTTAGCTTCACAGCTTTAGCTTCACAGCTTTAGCTTCACAGCTTTAGCTTCACAGCTTTAGCTTCACAGCTTTAGCTTCACAGCTTTAGCTTCACAGCTTTAGCTTCACAGCTTTAGCTTCACAATCAGCTTATACCCATGGTCTGTCTATTCCAGGCGAGTCGAGGCCGGGCCATACTTAAGTCCTCCAACTTTTCATAGATCATAGATTGCTCTGAACTAGGCCTAAAATAGTTTAAGATTTTGGAGACCACACCAGGCCCATAAAGGCCAGCACTGACCATGTGAAAGCGCTTAAAAAAACTTTCAAAATAAATTTTGAAAAAACTTGTAGCTTTTCATGGTCTAGTGTGACCTGAACTGGCCCGGCTTGACCTTGACCTGGCTTTTCGCTTACAAGAATAACCCTGGCTTATCTTATGGCACATGAACTTAAATTTTCTGACCCATTACAGAGAAACAACAACTCCTGCACTAGCCAGGGATTTAAAATTCAGTAAAGAACTTCGCAGCTAATGTTCAAAAGCTATAGCTTTCCTCATTTCCTTCTCCAATCACTCCCCCATAACCGTTGACGTCTTCCTCCCCTCCATAATTTGATCGTCAAAGTTTTATTTCCCCAAAAACACCACAAAATCACTTGCTTGCCATTTATCCTAAAAAATTATAAGCAAATTGGATCCTACTTCAAATTTGCTCAAAAAATCTTTTCGAAAAATTGGATTTAAGCTGAGAATGGCTTTGTGTGAAAGAATGATCCTTTTTGGAAAAAGAAGAGCTAGGGAATTATTGGATCTTTGAAAAAAGAAAATGAAAGAACCCTGAGAATCAAAGATTTGCCATAATCAAAAATGAAAAGTGGGAGAAATTTTTGAATATTTTATGGGGGAATTTGGGGATTTTTGATTCTCATCGTTCAAGTCCAGGGCACAAAATAAAAGTGATGTTTCAGAGGGTTTTGTTTTTGTTTACTTGTAAGGCTATAAGCAAGATTTTAACTAATTGCACAACTTTTTATTACCGTCAATCAAAATTCAAACGATTTTGGGGTTACGATACTCGTGAGGCTACTTGTGGCTTTGACATTTTGGCGTGTGCTTTGACAATTGAAAAGCACCTCTTCTGGTGCAGTGAATTCCATTTTCATACAAAGCACACGATTGACTCGAAAAGGCCAAGTAGGAAATGAACGGGTTGGTTATAAGGTCACCTACAGTGCAGCCAAGGGTACTGTAGATACTATTGGAGTACTGTACGTATTCTGATAGTACTGTAGGTCATATTATTGAATTACTGTAGGTATTCCGATATAATATGGCTCCTATAGCCGGCTTATAAAGACTAGTATGCCAGAAAGGTTGGGTTTTGATCGAGCAAGGAAAGTAGGGGGAAAAATTGACCAAAACTTGTGTGAGAACTTGAAATTTAGAAAAATGAAACCCTTGAATAAACAAAGAAGATGAATGGAAGAAAGATGATGATGTGGAAGCTCTTCAAGAATAAAGAATTTCAGTGGAGAATGGGAGGGATGGGCGGAGAAGGCCCGCCCATCTCTCCCCATCCCTCTCCTCCTTCACGAGCTTCCTTTCTCACCTCAAAGCCACTCACGCAACTAATCACATCTCATTCTAGTCAGATGAAAAGTGAATTGTAAAGTGAGAGCAAGGAATTATTCATTCATCCTGAAATATTCTTCCCGGAAAAGATTGAGAATCTGATTGAGAATCTGATTGAGAAACTGATCTCGATAAACTTGAAGAGCAAGAATCATCAGTTTTCTGTTGGCTATGTTCTATAGAAACGATTAGAATCGATTGTAAATGATTGTAAAAAAAATAATCTTAATTTGGTTAATAAACAAGTCAAAAGATTGAATCTTTTGTTATTAAAGAAAAAATAAGAATATGACATCGATTTGTTTTTGAATAAGTTATAAAACAGTTCCGTAAAAGGTTTCTAGTGTACCGTATTTCTTCGAATAGAAGACCGGGTAAAGAGTATCATCGCGTACTCCTGCGTAGCAGCCCTTTTTAAAAGTTCTTTTCTGCATAAAAGCTTTCAATCAAGTGCTATAGAGCTGGAAAATGACTCAAAAATCTGTTAGCTCATGTGGTATTTTTGAGTCATTTTCCAGGCCTATAGCACTTAATTGAAAGCTTTTATGCAGAAAAAGAAATTTTAAAAAGGGCTGCTACGCAGGAGTACGCGATGATACTCTTTACCCGGTCTTCTATTCGAAGAAATACGGTATCTTATCCCCGCATTTCATCAGAACGGTAAATCTGATAATTTTGGTAAAATATATCAGTTAATAAGTGGTATTTATTGTATAATGATAAAGATCTATTATATATAAAGGAACTAAGACGCCTGTCTGTCTGTGCGCGCTACTCCTCAGCCCCCAGAGAACCGTTTGTAATAACTTTTGCGTCGTTGAATAGGGAATTACATGTAGTTGTGCAACGTGCGTCTGGATTTTTTAAAAAGCAAAATTCGAGTCTCACGCGGAGGTCGAACCTGGATCGTATGGGCGACAGACCGACGCGCTACCTACTGCTCCACGGAGACAAAACCCGTTGCTGCCCAGAAAATCCAGAAAAACCCGCCGTTAGAGGGGTTTCTCCTGGTATTGATATAATCCGGATACGAGAATCAAAACGACAAGCATCGTGTTTTAGTAAGCATCTGAGACCATTCTCTCGATGTCGCTGTGGCCGAGTGGCTAACAACCTGGTATCTTAGTCACGGGGTCAAGGGTTCAATCCCGCCCTTAGATTATTGCCTCTTTTTTCCATATTTATGTTTTTTCTTACATTTAGGAGTGCTTGTGTATTATAAACACATATTTTGAACCATAAGAACGATAAGAAACCATAAGAAATATATTTTGTAAACAGAATCAAAGAAATGATCTAAGGATTTTCAACGATTCTGTTAAGTTCTCTGCTCCTTCATGCCAATTACCGTATCCCGCGTAGGCGTTTCTCTCGAATCTCAACTCGAGATCAAATAGATGATGACATGAAAATAAGTCTATGCACAGAAAAGGTCAATGGAAAGAAAAGCTTTTAGGAGGTTTGAATTAAGAAAAGGAAAGATGTAACAAGATGTGACATTCATTCGATTTCCTTTCTCGTCATCGTGATTCCTGATTCGACTTCAAAAATAGCTCAAGATGTCTAGAAGATAATGAAATCGATAGAAATTGATAGAAATTGATAGAAATTGATAGAAATTGATTGAAATTGATAGAAATTGATTGAAATTGATTGAAATTGATTGAAATTGATAGAAATTGATAGAAATTGATGGAAATTCCTTTAAATTGATAAATCCATGAAATTCATGAAAATTCCTTTAAATTCATGAAAATTCCTTTAAATTCATGAAAACTCATTTAAATGAAACTATTCACAATCAATTAGCTACAATGATTTAAGAGAATTATTCATTTTTAAGTTTCATTTCAAAATTTGTCATTCAAAATTTATTTTGAGAAAAATAGGGATTAAAACACTCATTTTTTTATTCACCACAAATCTACGTAACATAAAATTTCTGTGCTTCAAATTCATTGAGAATATTTTTCCATTATTTCTTTTGAAAGTGATTCAGCGGGAAAAATGGAGAATTTGTGCGCTTTCATGTGTAAAAATGGAGAATTTAAGATCAAACTATTGAAATGTGATCGTTTGAACGAATAAATGAACGTTTGAAAGTTTTTAAAAGTTCTAGAATATTTGTGTTTTTTGCAGACCAAGAAGCAAGGGAAAACCTTTGAGAATCTCGTGAAAATTTCATCACTCAGGTAAAAGAAAAAGAACGAAAGAACATCAGGTAAAAGAAAAAGAACCTCAAGTAAAAGAACGGTGAATTCTTGAAATTCTTGACCCTTCATAGAAAACACTTAAACAAAGTTGAAGTTGAAGTTTCAAGGTCACCTACAGTGCAGCCAAGGGTACTGTAGATACTATTGGAGTACTGTACGTATTCTGATAGTACTGTAGGTAATACTATTGAATCACTGTAGGTATTCCTATATAATATGGCTCCTATAGTCGGCTTATAAAGACTAGTATGCCAGAAAGGTTGGATTTTGATCGAGCAAGGAAAGTAGAGGGAAAAATTGACCAAAACTTGTGTGAGAACTTGAAATTTAGAAAAATGAAACCCTTGAATAAACAAATCAGCGTGATTGCTGTGATTCAGCGGGGAAAAATGGAGAATTTGAGCGCTTTTATGTGTAAAAATCGAGAATTGAAGATCAAACTATTGAAATGTGATCGAAATGAACGTTTGAAAGTTTTAGAAGTTCTAGAATATTTGTGTTTTTTCTGCAGACCAACAAGCAAGGGAAAACCTTTGGGAATCTCGTGAAAATTTCATTACTCAAGTAAAAGAACCTCAAGTAAAAGAACGGTGAAATTCTTAACCCTTCATAGAATACACTTAAACAAAGTTGAAGTTCAAGTTTCATTGACTTTAAAAAAAAATCACTCGTCTTCTATAAAGGGGAAAATTTGTCGACTTTGTCGGATTTAGGAACTTTTAAATGAAAAGAAAAGCTTCAAATGATTATAACTTTTCCAGAAATAACATTTTCATTTTACTTTTTATGTAGTTCGATAGAAAAGGTTTCTGGCTTTTGAATAAGGTCAAAGGAAATGACTATAAATCAAAGGACTATAAATTGGAAAGGTCAAAGTTAAAAAATTACTTCTTCTATAAAGGGGAAAATTTGACTTTGCCGGATTTAGAGACTGACTGATTACGGAATGACGGACTGACTGACTGATTGACTTTGTCGAAAGTTTCCCCTTTATAGAAGAAGAATTAATTTTTTTTAAAGTTAATGAAACTTCAACTTCAACTTTGTTTAAGTGTATTCTATGAAGGGTCAAGAATTTCACCGTTCTTTTACTTGAGGTTCTTTTACCTGATTTAGGGACTTTTGAATGGAAAGAAAAGCTTCAAATGATTATAACTTTTGCAGAGATAACATTTTCATTTTACTTTTTATGTAGTTTGATAGAAAAGGTTTCTGACTTTTGAATAAGGTCAAAGGAAAGGACTATAAATTAGAGTTCGGCAAACAAAACCAAAACCAAAACCGACCAAAAGCAAAACCAAAACCAAAACACCAAAACTCAATTTGCATACAAATTAAGATGTAAATTTAAAATTGTAAAATGCAAATTTGCCTTTCACTTTTTCTCACTCCCCAAAATCTCGCGGCCGAAAAAAGGACCAAAACACGACCTCGAAATTTCGAAACAAAAAATAGCCTATGGAATAGATTTTTGGACGCTGATTTCAAATCTGCAAACAGATTTTCGCTAGCTCCTCCCAATCGCGAGATATTGGCGAGTTTTGGTTTTGGTCTGGTTTTGGTTTTGGTTTTGGTTTGTTTTGGTTTTGTTATGGTTTTGGTTTTGGTAGTTTTGGTTTTGGTAGTTTTGGTTTTGGTTAAGTTTTGTTTTCCGAAGTCTACTAAAAACATAAGGGGGAAACCGTGGCCGAGTGGTCTAAGGCGCGCGACGTGAATCCCGCGCAAAAGTATGGGGTTGTTGGTTCGACTCTCCCGCACACTTGAGCTATTATTTTGCATATTCCTTAATTGTTTTGAGTGAATACGATACATAGCTACATTGTTCTTTTGAACAAAAAAAAATTTTGTGCAATAGAGAATTTTTCAATTTTCTTAGTTCTTTTTGTAAAAATGTTATAACTTTTTGTAGCGTTGAGGAAATTTGATGATTTTTGTATCAAAATGTTCGTGAGAGTCTCTAGAATAAAAATTATCCCCTCGTTTTTTGTTCTAAATTGTCGAGTTACGAGCCCCAAACTGCGGGGCAAAATTTCCCATACAAAATGACCAAAAAATCGCTAAAACTCAATTTAAAAAATTTCTGTCAAAGGGATTTGAAAAATTCCTTCAGATTCGGAATCAGCACAATTTTTTGCATCTAAAAAAGGTACTCCCAAAAAAATCCGATAGAAAACGCATTTTCGGGTGTTCTTTCTGCCCCCACGTAATCGCTCGCGATCTGGCGCACGTCTTTTGCTTAACCCCCTCCCTCGAACCGCTCATAAACTTACCTGGCTGGGGGGTTTCTCGTGATCATCAAGACGGGACCCCCATGGTGAGACATGGTCATTGCACTTTTGACTGTGTTGACCTGTGTGGCAGCTCCGAGTTGGGGTTCGCTAACAGCTAAATTTTTGCGTGAGGGGCTGCGTTCGCGCGGCCCTGCCAATGATCAATTGAACGCTATCCTGAAGTATTATTTTTGTTCCAATGCAAGTTGAAAAGTTCATGGATCCAGTTGTTTATAATCAAAATTTTCAGCTTAAAAAGGGCTATGGTGTTGGCGGTGAAGGAAAAGAGGCAATCACGAAAAGCTTTTCACTAACAACAACCACTAACAGGCCAATTCTGATCACCGCCGATCACATTGATGATGAAGAAAATGAGAATATGACAACGACAACTGTTATCCCAATGCCTAAAAATCTTTTTTTTTTCAATCAAGTCAAATCCAAGCCCTATTTTCGAACCCAAAGTACACCACCCTAGTTTTCCTCGACTTGTTCCTCTTTTTCTCAATTACCCATTTCCTCGTCCCTTTACGCTAAACCTCCGGTTGAATTTTCGGTGACGTCTACTCAGAAAAGAGTCGTTTCTCATTCGTAATTCCTTCTTCTACATATTTAAAATCATTGGTCGCTTTGAAAGAGGGATGTTCATGTGTATTCGAGCAGACAAATATCGGCAAAACGGCCATTCTCGTGAATATAATGTCCGTCTCATAGAGACACAGTCATCCCAAGAAAAATTCTCTCAAATAAAGTTTCCATGAACACGAGATTATTTTGTTTTTATTGCTCCCGGAAGAAAGATACGGATTAAAATAAGGCTTCGGGGTGGGGGTGAAATGAACGTTAAAGATTTGTAGTCATGAAGTCAGTGACTTCTCACCACTAGAGTCTCTTTCTCTTCTTTCTCAGCTCTTTCTCTTCTTTCTCAGCTCTTTCTCTTTCTCAGCTAGTTCACTTTCATTCATTTCATTCAAAAACATCTATTTTAGAAAACTATTGTTATGAAATTGTCAGTTTCTATTCAATTAAAACAATTTTTATATCATTGACTGAAATCGTGTGATTCCTTGTCAAATGATACCAAAATTAGGCTGATTGAATAAAAATTGGCTCGCTGATTACGCTAGTTTTCGAAAATTCGTGACTTTTAGAAAGGATATTAGCCGAATTCTGCATTTGGACAGACAGCATTTGTCCCTAAAAATTGGTCGAGAAGGCCGGCGCACAAAGCATCGATGAATCACAGGCAGCAACGATTACAGTTTGCGTTAGAACATCAACACTGGTCAATTGAGAGCTGCAAGCATGTACTCTAGTGTAGCATGCTGTAGCATGTACTTTAGTGACAAATGCAAATTTGATTTTTTCAATGCGAATGGGGCTATTATGTAATGAAATGATCGATTGGAGCTTGATATCGACTCGAATACATCAGACCAACGGTCAAGTTTAATGGTGATGGTGTAATGTGTGCTGGAGAGGCTTTGCCGCTCATTCGGTCATCTCGTTCGATCGGTGGAATCATGGATGTGAACCAAAATACAGGGTGACCAAGAATTAACGTCGTATTATGTTATGTGGCCCATTTCACTTTTTGCTCACCTGTTTTTATGGTTTTTGTGTATTTTTCTTATTTTATGATATGATTACTAACTTTCAATACATTCGAATGGTTGTTTTCATTAGTATGGTATGGCTTTTACATTAGTATGGTTGTTTGAATGGTGAAAGCGTCTCCACATTGACAACCGATCCTTGAGCTCAAGCGGCAGCGTGTTCAGGCTCAGCGAGATCTATTTAAGTTAACTTTTCGAGATGGGTTGAATATTTGGTTAAAAGCGAGGCCTTTTCCTGGGTTTCTTTTGAAGAAAGTGCTCAAACTGGGACATCTCCTCCATTTTTGAGTCTCACACTTGTCTCACACACAAACCAAAATCCTACTACGAAAGAGGAATCCGCAAATTGCCTGTAAAATGGGCAGAAGTCGTCAATAATAATGGAAATTATTTGGAATGAATTCATGGTTTTATGTTGAATAAATTTTAGTTCAAAGTCCGGCAGTTTTCAATTCACCAACCCAATAGCAATAGGTAAAGGATTTCCGGTACTATCTGGTTAAACATTCCCATCCGTTTTTGGTGTATCTTATTTGAGAAAAAGTGTGGATAGTTTATGGATCAGATATGTTTAGTTTATAATTTCAGAACCTAGTAGATTGCATCCACATAAAGTAGATAAAACAATATTATTGGTTTAAACTAGATACTTGTTAGGGTATGCGGAGGTATAACCGAATAGAACCGAATCTCGCTGATCCGTGCGAGGTCGCTGATTCGAATCCCTTGGCATTTACCATATTCTTTACTCAAAAACCCTAAAAGGATTAGGCAATAGTTTTTTTTTATTCTTTAAATATGAAATGAGCACAAATGAAAAACTCGACTCTGAAAAGAATTTCAGAGAAAAATGAAAGAAAAGAAAAAAACCCTACCGGTACTCACAAATACATGGATTCATTTTTGACAATATTTCTTCTGATTTGAAAAAATTTCAAGTAAAACTGATAATCACAAAAAGAAAATACCGTAAATACTGTAATAGTACCCCAGCCCGATAATGATGGCGCAGAGTGTTGCGTAGTCTAGATTTGAACGAGTTTTTCTCGACACTGGTTTATGCTAAAATGCGCGCTTAGGTATCAAAAAATAGCTGAAATTCAGGGCTATTCTTTGATACCAAAGCGCGCATCGTAGCATAAAGCAGCGCGGAGAACGGGATGTTTAAAGTTAGACTACGCAACAATCCCGAAAAAACTAGTTTTTCTCGACACTGGTTTATGCTACAATGGGCGCTTAGGTATCAAAAAATAGCCCTGAATTTCAGCTATTTTTTGATACCAAAGACGCATTTTTTGAAAGTACGGGCGTTTTGAAAAAAATGAAATACTAAAAAGTGGCTCATTCCTTTTGCAAATTCCTTTTTTTCCTTTTCCCCTTTTTCAAATTTTTTTTTTCTGTTTGGTTGGGGTTATTTTTTTTTTTCCCCCCCCAACGAGAGAGAAGTTTTTTTTTTTCTTTTATTATATAAAGAGTGTTTTTTTTTTTGTTTTTTTGTTTTTTCTTTTTTGTGTTTTGTTTGTTTTTTTTTTTTTGGTTGTTTTGTTTTTTTTTGTTTTTCCTTTTTTTTTTTTTTTTTTTTTTTTAATTATTTAGTTTTATTTTTTTTTTTAAACTTTTGCGACTACGCGACTGTACGAGGGGGGTGGGGTACTATTACAGTATTTACGGTAATTACTTTGGTCAAAAATAGGTGAAATATTTCGAGGAAACACAAGGCATCTAGTGCACAGATATTTTGAGAAATGAGAATGATTCTAAACTTGAAAGGCACACTCTGAGAGCTGGAGAAGGGACCGTAGTTTTCAAAAATTTTTCATCGATTACAGTAGGCAAATTTACAAAGCACTGAAAAATGAGGAATCTTTCGAAATGAGATTTGAATGAAAACTCGGAATTGAAAACCTAGACTCTGTACACTTTTCTGTATCGAAGTCGATCAAATCCGCCAACTTTTGCCCCAATCTCGCCATTTCTGATCATTTCAATCGTTTTCCAACTGCCTTTTCCCAATAAATCTCTCAAAGTTTGCTTGAAATTCGTCCGAGCCTTGCTGCGGAGACAATACTGAAAAAATGGCTTGATAAATTGAAATTTAAAGAGAATACAGTCGACTCTCGATTTAACGACGACATCGCAGTACTAACAACAACGTATCGTCTTTGACAACGATTTTGAAATTCTAAAACATGCTCTTGATTTCTGCGTAGCTGCCCAGCTAAACGCAATCGTTGGCCGTTTGGGGCAACTACAGAAGTAATTTCTTTTGGAATTGGTACTCCGTAGCTGCCGAGCTAAATGCAATTATTGACCATTCAGATTTCTGCGTAGCTGCCCAGCCAAAACGCAACCCTTTGTCGTTCAGGGCAGCTACGCAAGAAGTTTGAGGTAGGTTTTAGAATTGTTAAATCGAAATTTTTCATCCCGAGCAAATCGTTAAATCGAGAGTCGACTGTACTGTTCGTAAACCAATCCGAGAACCATTGTACTTTTATTGTTAAGTACCAATAAGCCAGCTCAACAATTTTTAAGAACCCTGTCTCTTTATTTGTAATTTAAGCCTAAGTTACTATTGTTTGTAAACACTTGGACTTGATCTGGCCTTACCTGATCCGGTTTTGGACTTAATAGGTTAGCCAGGATTAGGTACTGCTTACTTTTAGTTAGTTAGATTAGTTATAAGTTAGATCTTAAGGCTGATTGGGTCATTTCTTGCCAAGTCTAGTCCAGGCTGTTCAGAAAGTCTTTTCGTTCCTTTTCGTACTTCCGCTTAAAACCAACCAAATGCACCAATTGAACTACAAAAAATGATTCTCGAATTGGTTTACGAACAGTACAGTCGACTCTCGATTTAACGATTTGCTCGGGACGAAAAATTTCGACTGGTTTGTTTTATTAGAAAGGTTAATCCTTTTTCTGTAAAAATAACATTAAAACGGGTTTAGACATGTCTGCATTTTTTTTTTGAGGCGAGAAGTCGAGTAGTCAAAAAAAGGTCAAATAAACACTTTTTCTTTCGACAAAACGATAGGTTAATTGAGTGAATTAGCGTTTTTTATGCTTACTATGCATCCTGCTTACTATTCATCCTGCTTACTCTTGTTGTCTGTACCTGTTTTCTCTCGTTCACTTGCGCCGTTTTGCTCAAAATCGCTTGCTCGAGAGCGATGTCCAAAGAATCTTCTCGACATCTCAAAAAAAAAAAAAAAAATAGATCCATTGCTTTTCGATTTCGATTTTTTTTTCTCGGTTTCTGTCTATCAATAGGTTATGCCATATTTTAATCATCCATAGATGTGTGTAATTAGCTATATAGCTTACCGTAGCTTATTGTAGTCCTATACAGCTACAAAAAGAATGTCTAACCTGTCAAAATGTAATTCGTCAAGATTCGAGTAGGGGCTTGCTTTAGGTACAGTACCGGACAATGAAATATCATATTTGAAAAACGATCGTCACTTTCGCGCGTCTGTAACTCCCTTGTCTTTGAGTTTAAACTATTAACGGTATACATTTTCTGAAAGCTCTTTTCCAGGGCTACACAATGGTAATATTAATATTTAGAAATACGGTAAAGACAAGGGAGTTACAGACGCGCGAAAGTGGCGATTTTTTTTTTTCAAATATGATATTTCATTGTCCAGCAGTGTAGCTATATAGCCTACCGTAGCTTATTGTAGTCCTAGTACAACTAAAAAAAGAATGTCTAACCTGTCAAAATGTGGACAACATTCTCTCAAACGACTGCATTTCTCTTGGATCAAGTTGGCATCCTGAATTCCTTTTAAAAAAAATTAGATTTCATTTCAAATACCCCAAAACATTGAGCACTTTTTGGATAATCGACCGAAAGAATCCTCAACAAAGCGTCATCGTAAAGAGCCGATTTCTCGGGTGGATACGGAATACAAACGGCTTTGTCGAACTTGAAATTATATTGATTTTTTCGATTTTTTTCGAAATCTCTAAATCTTACAATATTTTTATTCTTATCCTCAAGACATTCGCGAATTTTCCCGTTTCTTTTGATCATCAACTCGTACAAAGATTCATAGAAAGGTCGATCGGATGGATCGCAAAGGTCGTCTCCTCTGGAAAAGTGATTGATTATCAGTGATTGATTATTGAATTAGGTAATTAAGAATCGAAATCTTATCCAATCCAATCCCATTCTTAATTAGAATTCAACGAAAGAATGCATTATGTTTGCTCGCCAAACTCTGCGAGTTTTATTCGCTATAAACATAATATCATTTTTCTCATAAGCTTTTCCGATATGATGTATTGTCCACCAATTTTGAGGTTGGACAATTTATTCCAAAAACCAGTGAACCTATAAATTACACTATTGAAAATTGTCCAGAATAAAAATTTGTCAAAAAAATTTTTCCTTTTAAACACGATTACCGTATTCTCTCTAATAGTAGTGCACTGTTTAATAGTATTGCGGTCCGGGGGTTGAAAAAATAGTAGTGCGCACTACTATTAGAGAGAATACGGTAACCACGAACTAGCCCTTGGCGGGTTACGGTAAACAGCTTATAAGAAAAATACCAATTTACCTATACAGGAGACTTTCCGAGCTTTCCGCCAATGACATCAAGATTTTCACCGAAGCGAAACGCCACGCGCATCCATCCAACGCCAAATGCATCTAGAGTTATCATTGTTTCTAATCTTAAACCTACAGTTTCAATAGCTCAGCGATAGAGCATCTACCCGGTAAGCAGAAGGTCGAGAGTTCAATTAGTAAAGAAATGAATGGCAAAAAACCCTTGGTTCCAAATTCTTTGCCATTCATTTCTTTACTAATTTCTTTATGACTAAGCCCACCGTTCTGAAGAACCGGGTATATCCTTCTCTTCCTTCCTTGTCTTTCTTATTTCTGTTAGGGCAAAGCAGGAGCGTTTGGCTCTGCTCAGTACGCTCGGCTCTGCTCAGTACGCTCGGCTCTGCTCAGTACGCTCGGCTCTGCTCAGTACGCTCGGCTCTGCATTGACTGGTCGAGGGTTCAATTCCCCTCTGTCCAGAATTTTTTTGCTATTCATTTCTTTACTTTATTATTGATCATAGACATTACATTCATGGATTACACTATCATAAGCAAGATTTTACAACCGAATTGCGGTTGTAAAGCTGCGGATACCCACCTGATTTCTGCATCTCATGTACAAATCGCATGACGACTCGTTTCGTCCGCCAAATTCCTGCAAAAAGTTTACGTATTAGCTGTATAATATTTGACATCGTAGAACACGTATAGAGGTTTTTCTAACTGCAATTCAAAGTCAAGCCAAGCCAACCCGATCCATTCGTTTGCCTCTAAGTTTTCTAGGGAAAAGTAGGCCAAATCAAGTCTAGACATCGGCTAGCTTTTTTTGACTTTTTGAAACAAACATTTAGCTCTACAGCTCCGCTCAACTCAATTTCCGAAATCAACTCTTGCACCAACATCTTCTCGATCTTTATGCAATCGCTCGACTTCGGCTCGATACCGTTGCATCCATTCCGTGTTCACTGGTGCCTCGTCGGTGTCAGTCTGCAAATTATTCTAATAAGTTTTATTTTTTTGTACAACTTACGACATTCGCTTTGTTGTCAATTTGAAGACTGCCATCACCGAAAACGATTTTCTCGACACCACCTGAATGAAAATCTCCTCAACCTGCCAACTTCACTCACCATCCACAACAATTTTGTCTCCATTTTCCGTTCTTCGGATTTCCGTCCACTGAGTGGGCTCTCCGGTTGTTGGTTGCTCTGAGTTATCTTTCTTTTTTATTTATTTTCAGCTCTATTACCAGTTCCTGATCCCTCGATAGCGCCGGAGCCTTCGACCGGAGTCTCGGTACTGCCAGAGCTGAAAACGTCATTAGATTAGTACCAAGTTCGTCAGCGTCATTAAGTAAAATTCTGCAATGAGCTCTCAAAAGGAATGCACCCTCTATGCCCGCCCGGGGATCGAGTCCCGAGACCGTTGGCTTTTCGGGCAAAAGCTCCACCACTGAGCTATGGGCGTACAGGAGAGGCTCTTAACAGCATTCTTAACAGCCCTCCTTCCAAGTGGCTCATAACAGCATTGCGATCCTTTTACGGTATTGTTTTAGCTCGTAGCAGTGTATCAATCGGTGGGTTTTATCCATAATTCCAATGACCACCAGGTGTGTATAAGCCTACTGAAAACCTTGTAAAAATGGCTTTCTGTAGACTTCTTTCTTCTTCTTCTTCCTTATCTTTCCTTCTTTCTCTTGGCAAGTTAAAGTACTAAATAGCTCAGTGGTTAGAGTAATTGCCTGAAGCGGAAAGAAAGGTCGAGGGTTCAATCCCTTCTCCGGTTCAAATCTACCTTTTCTTGCAAATTCCTTCACTTCTTTATTACAGAAATACCTGCTAAAGTTATAGAGATTAAAGTGATCGAGTAAAGCTTTGGATTGTAGAACAGGATTCTAGAACTAGGCATGCAAAAAGGCAAAACAAGCATGCTGAAGTGGCATTTATCTCTCGTGAACTCACCCGTCGATTCGATCACCTCCACTTCCCTCTTCATCTCCAATCGGTTCGCATTCCATTGCCGCAATCTGCGCATCTTCATCCGGATATTCGGATTCTTCGAAATCTAAACTCTCATTTAGTTTCTTCTGCTCGAAATTCATTCAAATACTAGCATTCGCGCTCTCCTTCAGCAATCCAATATTGACGGTGTCAAAATGGTCGATCAATTTGTCGAGTGCTTGATCGATCTAGAAAATTTTGAGTTTTACAAATAGATTGATCAAGGAATTTTTACAAGTTAATTTACAAGGATATTCTGAACAAATTTCAACGCTGCTTTCCCCCCACCGCTCGATTTTTGTTCCGCCGTTTCGCATCCAAAAGTGTCGCCCGCACCTCGTTTTGCCAATTGTCCAAAAGTCCTAAAATGATGGAATTTGAAAATTTGCATGAATCTTAAATGTTAAATTATTAAATGCAAATTTTGTGATGCCCTTTTGCGTACCTCGAATCTCTTGCATATCGTCGCTGTTTTGATTCTCGCCCAACAGATTTAAGATCTTCTCCATCTAAAAAGGTAAAAAATACGGTTATCTTTAAAATATTTAACTATTTAGCAATATATTATTAAAAATTGTAATCACTTTGAAAGATTTAGTGGCTCGTAGCCGTTTCAGCCCGCAATTCGTGCTCGGAATCGGCGCTCTTCTCGGTCCATCGCTGTTGTCGGGAATGAGGATCATCGGAGCTGAAGTCACTGGAAAAAAGTGACTTTAATTCTCAGTGATTCTCAGAAAGTTTTGCTAAAGTTTGTGGATGTTATTGATCGACAAATTGATTTGACAAATTTGACTCAAAGAAGTTCAAATCCTCGAGAAACCGACAACTTACCAACACCACGAAGCGGACTCTCTGCTTGTCCATTCTCTCCTTCAGTGAAACGAGCTTCTGACCGAACCGTGTCTCCAGCTAGTCTTGATTCATCTGAAATAAGATTCTTCTTGAGATTCTTGAGCTCTCAAGTTTCTTCAACATGCTGACGATGCTGAAGCCGCTCTTCGTTTCTTTGATGTAAGTAAACATTGGGAAAATTATATAGTTTCGTAAACTCTTTTAAAAAAGAAACATAGTTTGTAGTTTGTACACTAAGTTTGTAGTTCCTAAAATTGCAAGATTACAAGGTTTGCAAGAGTGTAAAAAGATCATTAGATGTTATTTCACTTCTAATGATTTATGAACATACATTTTTATTATTTTGCTTTTCAGAATGCTTTCCACCAAATGCCTTCTGATCAGTTTCGTTTTGCAAGAGCTCGACTTGAAAGATCACCCTGATATCGATGACTACTTCTACGATCCAGAGAACCCGTTCAATGATTTTGACGATTAAAGCTGCCGTGTTTATTTGTCGATATGATGGATTTCTATTTCTGGTCATTGAGATTTATGTCGCCAAATTCGGGTGATCTTGCTAGGTCGCTATATTCGCCAGGTCGCTATATTCGCCAGGTCGCTATATTCGCCAGGTCGCTATATTCGCCAGGTCGCTATATTCGCCAGGTCGCTATATTCGCCAGGTCGCTATATTCGCCAGGTCGCTATATTCGCCAGGTCGCTATATTCGCTAGGTCTTCTTTTCTTTTATCTTTTATATTTTCCTCGTAAACCCAGACGATTTGAATCTTATGATCTTTCAAAATAATCTTATAAAGTTGAAATTTCACTCACCAGATGGCACTTCAGCCGCCTTGAAAAGCGAAGAAAGTGTTTGATCGATCAACTAAAAGGAAATTTGCATAGAACTTCTGAACGGAGGGGAATTCGACCCTCGACAAGTAGAGCCATAAGAAGATATTCTGTTAAACAAAAGAATACTCGTTTCTTGGTCACTGCAAAATCAAGAAACAAAGCTGCAGTTAAATGCAAATTTGGCTACGAAGCCAATGAAACCAAGAAAGATCAAATCTATCAAACTTTTTCAAGTTTTTAGTTTAGTTAAGAGATTTGTTAGTTAAAGCATTAGTTAGCAATGTTCAAACCTTAATCTCCCTTTTCCTCGTCGTTTTCATCAATTCCCGAAAATCGCGTAAATGTTCTTCGATGGGGATCTCTCGATCCCCTTGAAAATGAGCAAATCCAAATCTTCGATCAAATCTTCCATCAAATCTTCCATTCCTTTTCATAATCGTCGCTTCTCCATCTGTCCAATTCGCATTCATTTCCTCGGGAATTGTCTCATTTTCTGTGTGAAATCTCACGGTCAATATCGGCCCACCGGACGTCCTCGGAATTGATGTCACCGAATTTGGTGGGAATTTCGGATCGACTTTCAACGTCAATGGGTACTTTTCTTTCTCAATTTTCGGCAGAGTTGTGTTGATTCGAACGAGTGCCGATTTTGAGGCATTTTCTATTGGGATAACACTTGTTGTTGTCATGTTCTCATTTTCTTCATCATCAATGTGATCGGCGGTGATCAGAATTGGCCTGTTAGTGGTTGTTGTTAGTGAAAAGCTTTTCGTGATAGCCTCTTTTCCTTCCCCGCCAACACCATTGCCCTTTTTAAGCTGAAAATTTTGATTATAAACAACTGGATCCATGAACTTTTCAACTTGCATTGGAACAAAATAATACTTCAGGATAGAGTTCAATTGATTCATTGGCAGGGCCGCGCGAACGCAGCAAAAATTTAGCTGTTAGCGAACCCCAACTCGGAGCTGCCACACAGGTCAACACAGTCAAAAGTGCAATGACCATGTCTCACCATGGGGGTCCCGTCTTGTTGATCACGAGAAACCCGCCAGCCAGGTAAGTTTATGAGCGGTTCGAGGGAGGGGGTTAAGCAAAAGACGTGCGCCAGATCGCGAGCGATTACGTGGGGGCAGAAAGAACACCCAGGTGGTCGGGCATGGTTTGTTGCCACGGGCAAAAAAGTTTAAATTCTTTTATTGGAGTTTAAGATACTCAAGCAATGGACAGAATATCTGAAGATTAGTTTGATTTTGGGTTTATTCAACTGGGAACGGCTCCTTTTCTCCCAGAGTTGAATTTTTGTCTCCATAAAGAAATCAAGTAATGTGTGACTAAAATTGGCGGGTTGATAATAAAAAAACATAAACAAAACCGTTGCACAGTGAAGTTAAAATGGATAAATTTGTGGGGCTGCTACAAATTAAATTGTTGACGCCCATTTGCGTTAGCGACCCAACCGGGCGCCACACAGGCAACACAGTCAAAAGGCAATGACCATGTCCACCATGGGGCCCGTCTGATGATCACGAGAAACCCCCAGCCAGGAAGTTATGGCGGACGGGGGGGGGTAGCAAAGAGTGCGCCAGATCGCGAACGATTACGTGCGGGCAGAAAGAACACCCAGGTGGTCTGGGGTGTCTCGTTGCCGCGGGCATTTCCTTTGGGAATTATTTATTGCTGCTTAAAGAATTGCTATTGATTTTGTTCATGAATCCATTGTTGTCCAGATTGTTAGTGATTCCAAGCCCCTTACCGTATCATCGGACGATTGTCCTCGTCCAATAGACAGTCCAAAATCGGCTTCAGCTTCTTCAACTTTGTCGCCACTTGCTGGCACTTGTACCTCACTTGAAGCAGAGCCCTTTCCTGTTGTTCCTGAAAAATTAGTAAAATCTTATTATTGTAAATCGGGCTGAAAAGTTTTCGACCAAAATTTATTTAAACCTGTCGGAAATGAGAGATGTGGCTGATCGAGAAATTCGGGTTCGGGTGTAGTGGAGGGATGAACGGGTTGCCCCTCTTTTTCCAACATCTCTTTCACTTGTTTCTCGTGTTTATCCAAATGATCGAAGATTGCCTAATTGATTTATTGTAAAGTATTTTTATTCTCCGTTACCGTATTTAAATCATTATAACTGGTTCGATTCGCCGATTCCTCTGCATCGACTCGGATTGGAGATGTGGTGACTGTGGTGGCTTCTGAAATGACAGATTGGTTTTGCGTCTAATACAAGGGAAAATGATTTAGTGCTCCAGTCTAATCAATTCTTTATCATACTTGAAACAAACCGTGTTCTTCTGGATTTGATTCAGATTTTTCAGTGGTTGCTGTGGCTGTTGATGCAGGTGTTGTGCTGATATCAGTCACTCTGAAATTGATCACAAGTTTGATTCATTATAGAAAAGCTTCTCAAGTATTGATTTGCCGGTTTCGTCCGTCTTTTTGGAATTTAATTTGAATTGTTTCTCTATTTTTGTCTTTTGACACAAAAATAGGTTTCTGTGACAGAAAGTGCTCAAATCAAAACTTTGATTTTCATCGTTTTTGACTGCTCGAGCCTAAGCCTAAGTCTAAACTGACTGAGATCCGGAAATTGGGGGCATAGCCCAAGCCCAAATAGACTTAGTGCTAGGCGCTAGCCGCTAGCCTTCGCACTAAGTCCAAGCCTAAACCTAAGCCTAAGCCTAAGCCTAAGCCTAAGCCTAAGCCCTTTAAAAAAAATGAACTAACAGAATTTGGTCCAATTGGTGTGAGGAATTTGGTCCAAATTTTACAAACTATCCCCCCTCCAATCCCCTCATTCCAAATGAACTAACAGACTTTCTTAAAGAGCAATTTGTAAATAAATAATAGGACTCTCTGATAAAAAACGATAAATCGATTGGTTCATTATTCATTTCAAAAGTAACCTTTAAAAAAAGCGGACAAAACTCTCCGGTCAATTTGATACAAACGTTAATTTGTAAATTGAAACACTGACGTGATAGTGATTGTCCCAGATGGTGTGAGAATGGATTTCTCTTTCTTTTCATCCTCCATCCCACCATTCGGTTTTTTCACCGTTGAGCGATATTCAGCCAATGGGGGAATCTCGAGACCACGCTAGAATTTGAATAAAATCAGATTAACATAGCAAATCATAGTTTTTTTTTAAATAGTTATTGTTTACACAATTTTTTTGGCAACTTTTGAACTACAGGTTGTTTAATATTTATGGAAACTAGTAGATTGCTAGGTTTAAAGCTAAAAAGGAAACCCATATATTGGAACAAGTTTAAGTCACTTTTTTTTACATAATTATTGCCTGTTGCGGTGTTGCTTGCCCAGAAATGGCTGTGGAATCACTAACCACTAACCACTAACCACCCGGCAAAACCGGTAAGACACGTCGGGCACTCAGAACGGCTTATAATGGCTCGAAGCAAAAATCGGATTTCATAGTTTTTTCCGGGATTTTTAGTGTTTTCAAGGTTTTTCTTTATTCAATCCTTTTAGAGGAGACTGAAACGTGTCGATTGGTATACAAATAGTCGTGGTTTTAGAAAATAACTTTCCGGGTACACCTTTAATGTCCTATAGATTCGAAAAATGTTAAATAGTGAAGACTTTCTCATCGTTAATCAAAAACAACTGGGATCTGGTTCCTTTTGGTCAAATTTGGCGATCGAGTTCCGATGAATCGATTTTGGAAAAAATCTTTTGCTGGTTTTTATAGGTCGAGAAATTCTTACCGTAGTCTAGACGAGTCTAGACAAGTCTAGACGACTCTAGACAAGTCTAGACGACTCTAGACAAGTCTAGGCGACTCTAGACAAGTCTAGACGACTCTAGACGACTCTAGACGAGTCTAGACGAGTCTAGAAAACTACGGTAGAGTTAATTCTGGTATATAAAGGTTCCGTCAAATTTAGTAAACTGTAAAAAATAATCTAGAAAGCCGAGTTTGTTCTAACGCCTATGCAATGCTTTCTTCACGATTCTTTTTTCATAAACCAATTTTGAGAGCGCTAAACGACTTGTGAGCTCAAAAGTTCCCATGTATTTGCAATTGTTTATGACCATTTCATGATATTTTTTGAAAATTTCCTACCTCACAATCATTCGCTCTTTTCCGCATCTCAAACGCGGCCGCTTTAATTCGATCGTATTCGGGAGAACTCGACAAGATCGATTCACATCTAAAACATTAGAGTTTGTTTTATTTTTTTTGATTTTTATAAACTTAGATTTATAAACTCGATCCTATTCATATTAATGACTTACTTTTGGATATTTATTAGCAATAAAACCTTTTATTAAACTTATTTCAGAAAGAAAATGTCACATAAATTCAAAAAAAAAATTATCTAAATCATGTTGTGGCGAATAGCCACTAAAAAGTTACCTAACTCTGATAGCCCAAAAATTGGAAAAGTATTGCGGAAATCCGCGCGCCTTCATTCTATTTCGCGCCCCAAATCATTTATTGTTTTGTAGCTTGTTAGCTGAATATCTTGTGTTAAAGCCTAACTAACGGGCTTTAGCACAGCTATTCAGCTATTCAGCTAAGCCTAGCGGCAACGTTCAAATAATATTCATTTGACGTTTCTTTTCTTCTTTTTACTTTTTTCTGCTTTCCTTTCATCGTGTGAAAGTTTTTTCCTAATTAGGACGAAATTCTTTCTGCTTTTATCGTCGCTTTTAATTCAATTGTCGATTTTGTTTGAAAATTGCTCAAGTGAGAGCCCCAAAGATTCCGAGTCAGTCGGCTATTGAATAAAGTGTCTTAGTTCAATCTCAAGTTTGAGATCAGATATCTCGAAACAAGAAATAACGTGTCATGAGTGAAGAGTTTTCCGGGATTTTTAGTGTTTTCAAGGTTTTTTCTTTATTCAATCCTTTTAGAGGAGACGCGTCGATTGGTATACAAATAGTCGTGATTTTAGAAAATAACTTTCCGGGCCGGAGTACACCTTTAATGTTCTATAGATTCAAAAAAAGCTCCAAGCACGCAAAGAATATTTCTTTACACATGTTTCTTTTGAAAATTTTGTTTTTTAAAACCGCTTTTTGCAAAGAAAATGTATTCTTTCTTATAATTGTTGGCGCAAAAATTAAAATTAAATTAATTTCTGTGAATTTTGAAGATATTAAATGTTTTCTAATGGATCAAGATTGCATTTACCTCTGAGCAACTACTAGTAACGTCTAGTAACAGATCTGAGTTATCATAGATAAATTTAGATAAGTTTTAGTACTAATGTGGATACATATGGATCATTGGAACAGCTGCGACAAAGATTTGTAAGCGCAACATCCCAACCAAAATCAGACATACCTCACTCTCACAAAAACACACCGCTTTCCGTGGGGATTTCCCCTTTTACCCTTAGCCTCCCCTTTCTGCAGTGAGATCAGTGCTATGGCCTGGAAACCTGGAATCTAGAAAAAACGCTGAAATCAAGTCAAGGTCAGTCTTTCTTGGAAAAATCGGAAAAATTCACGCCGATTTCTCTTTGACTGAGTCATTTGGGTTCAAATTGGCTTTATCTGATTGTGAGAAATAAACTTGATTGATTGAAAACGATTGATGGATTTTGAGAAGAGAGATTGGTCAAAAGAAGACTAGATTTCGGTTTTTGTTTGTACCTAGGAAAGGTTTAATCGTGTAAGAGTTTGTATTTCATTTGAATAGATATTTGTACGCATACGCATTATGGTATAAAATGCGAATAATCAGCGTCTGTTACAGTAAACTCCTGGTGATCGAGATTCAAAAGATTCGACGTTCAAGAGTTGCTCAAAATACATTCCATTTCTTGTTGAGATGGCTACTTTGGGTCAAATTTTTTCACTATAACTTCCTTCTAAATGGGTCAACCTTTATGATTTTGATGTCATTTTGTAGAGCTCAATAAGTGCAACAAAATGAAACAAAAAGCATAAAGATTGAGTCACTTAGAAGAAAGTTATGGCGTGCTGCGCAAATATAATGGCAGAAATTAGCCTACCCCCAATAATCTTTAAATAAACCTATAGACGGGATGGTAATTTAATGCTAAAATGCTTTAAAGTCTTTTTTTTAAAGTAGAAGTAGCCACTGTAAGCACCGGCTGTAAACCTACCCAATAACACTCGAGCAACATCGTTTCAATGGTCCACATTGTCTTGTCGTTCTTGCATCGATTCCCGAAAAACAATGCGTCGGTACATAGTCGATCGTGCGTCCACGAACGAATTTTGGTGTATTCTCGGCGATTCGTGAACAAGAAGCATTCTAGAGAACGCTTTGAACCGTTAATGAACTTTCAGTTGCTTAGTTGAATATCTTTATCTTTGTTTTTATTTTTAAATTTCAATTTCTTAATCACTTTTGCTGAAAAGTTGGATTTTTCCGTTTTTTAAATGAAAAAAAGCGTTCTTCTTTCTCAATTATCACTTTTTTGAATAAATGATTAGAAAAAAACTCTTTTCGTTGACTTTTTTAGAACTAGCATTCCCCAACTTGATCCCATTCTAAAAAGAGTCATCCAAAGCAAGAAAAACGATCTTAAAAATAACAAATTATCCGTTTAAAAAGTTTTCAAATATGCGCAAGATAACGTGCTTTTAAATACAGAAAGATATGTTTTAAAAGCTTCTCTCACAACAAAAAGTTCAGCAACGCTTGTTTATATTCGAACAACCTAATATTAAGCAATTTAACTAGCGGAAATGATTGGAAAAAAAAAACTCTTTTCGACTCTTTTCGACTCTTTTTAGAACTAGCATTCCCCAACTTGATCCCATTCTAAAAAGAGCCAGCCTTGATGAAATTTGAAAAGAATCTTGATCATTTGAAAACAATTTTGATCATTTGAAAGTCTCACCTCATTTTGTGTGCCGTTCTTTTCAAGCGTACACGAAGTAAACGCTGAGTCGAGTTCCACCTCCAGTAACTCCAGCTGAAATCGGAAATCACTTTTAAAAAAAAACTACAAAAATTTAAAGCTACCCGTTTATAGTCGGCTTTCAGCTTCTCGTGGCACTCGTGCGGATCATTTAGTTGGGGTAACCAAAAGGGTCTGTAAGGCATTGCAATACCGTAGTAATTCGAATAAAAGCAAATGTGCTTCAATTTTTCAATATCCCAAAATCGGCTGACCAGAAAGTTTTAGCTTTAGATCTCTCTATAGAGGGTCTAAAGTCAAGTTTTCGAAAGATTTCAAGGAATGTTGTTGTTGTTGCTGTTTTTGTTGTTGCTGTTTTTGTTGTTGCTTCTATTAGAATCAATCTATTAGAACCTTTTGTTGTTGCTTCTATTAGAATCAATCTATTAGAACCTTTTGTTGTTGCTTCTATTAGAATCAATACGCTACGTACGTCAATTCTTTTGGATACTTGTGCCGCGTATGCACGCCATTTTTGTTTAATATTTAATATGAGTTAAAGTATCGAAAATAAGAATTGCAAGTACCGTAAATTGTCTTGCTATAGTTTAATGTAGATTTTAAAGTCACCTCTTCCGTGAGTTCCCTAAACAGAGTCGTTCCTCCAACCGCGCCACCGCCACACATTCCGTGTACAGGCTACAGTACTCAGCCTAGTAATAGGTATATAATAGAATTTTAACAAATACACTACTATGCTAATTTATTGTCTCTTTTTAATTTGATTAGGTTTATAGCGGGTTTCTAAAGAGGGCAACGGAATTAGCCGAGAGGAACACTACAGTAGGCATGGGAAAATTCCAAACCCAAACCTAATTCCACCTTCGTTTTCTCAGCCGTCTCTTGGCCGATTGTTCTGAAATTTTGTCGACAAGCAGAGAATGTCAATTCCTATTTGTAAACAAAATTTCAGAGTAATCGGACAAGAGACGACTGAGAAAAGGAAGGTGAGATTAGGTTCGGCTTCGAATTTTTGCCCATGTCTACACTACCAGCAAGTAGGGCTTGTAAAATTTCGACAATATCTCAATATTTCGACAAGCTCACCTCAACTTGTATCACTCCAATGAAAAGCAGCAAAAATGGGCCCAACCTTGTGGGCATCCTTTTTTGTGGACTGTTTTTTTCAATGGACACCTGAAAATTTCCCTTTTTTTTCCACAAAAATTGCGACTTGTTTCATTTCGGTTTTTCGAGAGAAAAAAGAAAAAAGAAAAAAACGGGATGAGTAAATTAGCGGAATGAAAGGGAAATTCCCCTTGTAATTCTCTGTTTTATTTCGAGATTGGGCAAGAAAAAGTCTCCCCTGTTTTCTCCCGGAAAAAAGAACTCGAGAACTCGATTGGAAAAAAGAGAAATGGGTAACAGAAAGGAAAGAATATTGGAAATACGAGAATAAATAGTAATGCAAAAGTTGGATCTTTTCATTGTCACAGTTGAACAGAAAACAAAATCGACTTTGAATTAGAATTCTTATGAGTTAAACGAGTCTCAAGCTCAAGCTCAAACTCAACAAGTCTTTCAGAGTTCAGGAACAGCTATGGGTATTCCTAGTACTCGAGAACTCGATTGAAAAGGAGGGGAAAGAGGGGAAATGGGGGGAGCTTGTCAAAGTTGGATACTTTTTTCAAGTTAAACAATTCAAAAACAATTCGAAATTTACTAATTCACAGATTGAACTAGAGTCTAGAGCGCAAAATCGATTTAGAGTTCGAATTCTTGAGTTGAGTTAAACGAGTCTCAAGCTCAAGCTCAGAGCTCAACGAGTCTTTCAGAGTTTAGGAACAGCTATTGGTATTCCTAATACGCTAATAGCTATTGGTATTCTCGAATTCGAGTTAAACGAGTCTCAAGCTCAAACTCAACGAGTCTTTCAGAGTTCAGGAACAGATCTGAACAGATAGTTCAGGAACAGGTATTCCTAACACGAAAAAGGACAATATCGATTTCTAATAGCTTTAAAATGAAAAATGAACAACACTGAAAAAAAAGCAACAAGAGAAAAACTTTCATCTAAAGCTGATGGGCAAAAAAAAGGAAAATCGTTTTTTCATTTGACACGAGGTGAATGTGAAATTGCGAGAAACGCCCCAAAGAGAACGAAAGAACGAAACGAAGAAGAAAGACACCGAATTTTAACAATCTCAACACCTGAGGTTTACCATTAAGTTTGGGAAAAAATGGGGAGGGGATTCTTTCCGAGATTTTTCCAACCCTCCTCCCACAACTTTCACTTCAAAAACGGAAATCATTTTCAATAAGTTATTAAACAATCTCCATCCAAGTCAATGGAGGATCAGCTCTTTTCTGAAAAAGGTCGACATTGCTTTGTTGAGCCTCGAGCGGTTGAAAAAGAAACAATTTCAGTATTAGCAGAGTTTCGAACTAAATCAAAATGCTGTCTTATGTCTTATGAACTTTTTGACGATCTTGTAAAAACAAATTGGAGTCAGGAATCGAACCAGAAACGCAAAGCTTTGAAAACTCGCACTCTCCCCCGCTCCGCCATTCAGTCATTCATTCAAAAATCAAGTATTCTATTGGCTCAAAAACGATTTAGTGTAGAGCCGCTCAGTCCCATGTAGGGCAATGTGACACGCCATATCTTCGCATCTCAATCTAACCCAATACCTCGCCGGCTTCCAGAAAAAAACCTTTTGATTTCTAAAGGAAAGATGGACATAAATTCTCATAGACATCAAATGATTCTAAATGAAGAATTGTAGGGGTCATAGCTGAAAAGAGAAAGGAGAAAGGCTCTCGAGAAGGGGGAAAGGGGAATCTCCATCCAAGTCAATGGAGGATCAGCTCTTTTCAGAAAAAGGTCGACATTGCTTTGTTGAGCCTCGAGCGGTTGAAAAAGAAACAATTTCAGTATTAGCAGAGTTTCGAACTAAATCGACTCCTCTCGACCTCGAGGGTGAGTGAAAAGAGTACAGGGTTCTAAAAATTTCAAACAAATAAGCAATTGCTGAACATTGAAATACAATGCATTTTATTGAACTTGGCAAATTAATGGTTTTTAAGGTTAAAATCTAATTACTGGCTTGTTGATAAGATGCTGTTTTGAGCTTTCATTCTTTTAACAAAATCCTATTCTCAAATGAGTCACAGATAAAGCAGTTATCGTACCAAATACCAGCATTTTAACCTTAAGTTTCCAAGAAAAGAAAGCGTTTACAAAAACATAAAAAAGCTGAACTCAAAGTTATCAAGGAGCAGGCCCTAGGGTCCTCTAGGGTCCCTAGGGCCTGATCCTTGATAACTTTGAGTGATGAGTAAGATCAGACGCCAGGGGAAGGTTTGGCATCTGATTTGCTCTAGTAGATCGAATCTGAGCAGATCAAATGCCCAGCAAACCTAGAAACTTTGTGAGGCAGGCTAGAAGCCAAGCCAGGCCAGGTCACGCTTTGCTCAGAAAAAAACTACCTTTAAAACAACCGTAAAAGTGAGAGTCTTTCCATCGTCTTCAATATAAATCATTCATTCATTCAATCATTAAAAATCAGTTAGAAATCAGTTAGAAATCGATCACTCAATATTATTATAAATTTAGCGTTATTTTTCTGGCAAGCTATTCAACACTTTTGAATAAATCTTCATTTCTTTTCAGGTGTTTTCAAGGCCGATTCTTCATACAGCTGTAGTGCATAAGGTCCGTTTTCTCTGCAGATTGGTGTAATCGAAGGGCAAAGACCATAACGAAAGGGGATTAGCTGGGTGTTGTATAAAATGGTCGACCGACTCAAACTACATCGATTTTTGTACAATTTTTGTACAACTCTTTCAGAAGAGACTCAATTGAGAAAAAATACCGAAATTCTACAGTATCCATCACTTTTTTCAAGTAAAATTTCCCAAAATCAAATTTCAAAACGATAATCTTCCCCCAGAAAAAGTGAAAGTCGAAAAGAATTTGGTGGACTCGTTTTAATGAATAGCCGTTTTTTTGTGTGACTTTCTCTCAACAAAAAAAGATTCCCGAAAAAAAAGGGGAACACTAGACGAAAAAAGAGGAGGATTTTTCTCAATTTTTCTCAATCTCACAAAAAGCACAAAAACAAAAACTCATAAAAAAGTTGAGGGATAACCGGGGAAAACCTCGTAAACAAACCACAATAAGAGAAAAAAAAACGTTATCAGTGAACGAATTGAGCGAGACAAAAGGAAATATATCCAAATTGAAGGGAAAGGATATCGAATGGGAAGCTGAGATGAAAAGGTTCACTTTCGATTTTCGAATTCGAGTAGGGATTTGCTTTAGGTACAGTACTGGACAATGAAATATCATATTTGAAAAACGATCATCACTTTCGCGCGTCTGTAACTCCCTTGTCTTTGAGTTTAAACTATTAGTGTTATACATTTTCTGAAAGCTCTTTTCAAGCTCTGCACAATGGCAATATTAATATTTAGAAATACGGTAAAGACAAGGGAGTTACAGACGCGCGAAAGTGACGATCTTTTTTCAAATGTGATATTTCATTGTCCAGTAGTGTATGTTAGTATGTTAGGTAATCTCCTAGTGATCTGCTAAGAAACGGGTGAAGAAAACGATGATGAAATTGGGCTCAGTCTGGAATTTTCTATATCTAAATTATAGCAATTGACAGCAGTAACACTTTTAGCAGACTATTTAACTTCAATGAAAATCGAAGAAGATAGTTTTTCCTGTCAATATTGTAGTCCTGTAGGTACTGCAAGTGTCGTAAAGTATTGTACTTTATGTACATATGTCTATACATAGGTTGGCAATAATGAAACCTTTCATAGTACTTTAATTATTTCATAGTACTTCATTTATACAGTACTGGACAATGAAATATGATATTTGAAAAACGATCGTCACTTTCGCGCGTCTGTAACTCCCTTGTCTTTGAGTTTAAACTATTAGTGTTATACATTTTCTGAAAGCTCTTTTCAAGCTCTGCACAATGGCAATATTAATATTTAGAAATACGGTAAAGACAAGGGTGTTACAGACGCTCGAAAGTGACGATCGTTTTTCAAATATCATATTTCATTGTCCAGTAGTGTAATTCTTTATGGATTTTATGTTGAGTGCATTTTCAATTGTGTCTAAAGTATGGGTAATATCGATAAGCTACCGTAATCTTTCCATAATTTTATTATAATTCCATTCGCTTTACAGTTTGTCTCCTCATCGAGTGCGATCGTAATTAAGTAAATGCGAAGGAAAGATTTACGGTAGTTTAACAATTGTTCACTTTTTTAAAAAAACGCATTACTCTAAACACCAATTATAGTTATAACGATTCAAACTATGAGATCACATATAAAATAAAGATTTCACGAAAGGTTGTTGAGAAAAAAAATGCTCGAAGGGGGGAAAGTGTTGTCTTCCTTTTTCGGCTTTTTTTTGAGATCTCGTAGCGAAACGAGGCCATTCCCCTATTTTCCCCTTTCCAAAAATCTCCTCCCGCCTTTTCTGCACCCATTTTATCTCCAATCTGTATTTAGCATTCAAAATGGTTGAACTAGAATAGAAAAAAAACATTTCAATGACCAAGAAATGCATTTTGGAGGTTTTTGGATGAGTTGAGCGTCTGCAAAAAGAGAAATCTAGATCTAGATCTAGAAAGGAAAACTGGCAAAAAAAAAGCTATAATTTTGCATTTTTTAATGCAAATCGCCATCTAAACCATCTTATTCTTAACTTTTCAAGATTTGAAGAGTTCAATCTCGATTTAGAAACATTTTGGCACAATTTGAAGCTCCGACGCCACAGTCTCCACTATTATGATCGATCTCGAGAAAAGTGCCTTTGCCGCAAATTGCCTTACAATGTTGTATTTGTTAAACCTAATTATCTTTTGAAACCCCAAAAATTCTTTATTAAGTATATACCAAGGCAAAATGTAAATAAACCTAGATAAGTGAATGCTATAAAACACATCGAAAATGCAGTAACCTCCAATGTAAATCAAAAAAGAAATAATAAATGCAAAAGGTAAAATCTAGCTCATGGTATCTAGAGGTTAGCGACTAATTTGTACTCGGAGAAAACAAGTTAAAGAGGAGTTAGTTAGCTTCAAAACTTCTATAGAAAAAAAATGAATTCACTATGCAAGGACTATGTGAGAAAAAGAGAATGGGACTAGAGTAGATATTAGTGTGAAGAGACTCAACTATAAGAAGATTGACTTGTTAATACTCATCGATGATTGATGGAGAGCTGTGTCCCGACTAAAATAAAAGATGTTGCTTTAAAAAAAAATTTTTTAATTAGAAGGAAGAACAATCAAAATCCAACCGTGTTTGGTGATCGAAGTCCAAAATCACAGCAGACTCTCGCAAAAACTTGATGAATTGCAGCTTTATCCTCCTTGCTAAAGAAAAATTGGATGAGCAAAAGGGACAATGTCTTTACGTGAGATATGGATCAGCAAAAACAGCAACCGACATGATTGTCGGATCTCGAGGAGCAGCCATTGCCATCTAAATTTATAGTTTCGTAACGCAACATGATAATTTAGTAATGAAATCAAGTTTTCTAATGTTAAAAACAACATTATTTCAAGGTAGCTTGACTATAAAGTCACGTTTCCAAAATACCCACTTGTTCTGGCTGCACTCGACATGCGACAAGTTGCTCTTTCGGTTTCTTTGTGTCAAAAAGTAGAACTTCTCCAGCTGGATGTCGTTTGCCATCAAGTCCTCTGTTCAAATTACGCAACTAGGTAAGAAAATTGAAAACGGCAAAAAATATGGGCTCACCAAAATCTCAAACTTTACGCCCGGCAGCTCCTCAGCTAGCGCTTCTTCGAGAGCACTTCGGATCACCCACTAAAAAGTACAATAGAATAAGTTAAGAAACTTTTTTTGGTTAGCATGCTATCAATCCATGTTAAGCAATCGAAAGCAGAGTAGGACGCTATGCAAATTAGTAATGCTTTTGCAAAAAAAACGTTCAAAATTGCAAAAAAAATGGCAGAGGGTTTACTTTGAAAGATTCGCTGTGCAACTCGATTGATTCCTCAGCAATCCAAATCTAAACGAGAATATGTTCACCTAAACAAAATAATACTAGCAAGAATGGGAGTTTTTGAAGAGCAGTTTAAATAGACTTAATAGATAACTCGTGCAATGCCTTCACCACCATCGTGCAGCAAAAACGGAAAGTAAAAAATGCCACCAACCCGCGGTGTTTGTTGTGGAGAAAAATCTTCACTCTCGACAAGTTTTGGAATATCTCGCAAGTGGATTTTTTCGAGAATTTGACGAGCTTCCACCATCTCAGCGCTTGTCGATGGATGATTCTCAATCTAGATAGTGATTAAAATAAGTTTTAAAAAAGCTAGCTTATTACCATTTGAATCACGGCATCGTCGGTCTTCAAAAAAGCGCTCATATCATTGATCGTTTCACTCAGTTTGAATCTAAATTATAATTTGATTAGAAACTGCTCTCAAAAGTTTGCCTTTTCCCATCGCTTCCTGTAAAAGTGAGATGTTCATCGGCCAGCAGAAGAGCGCGGATTACCCTAAATGAATAAGTATTGATGAAGATAACGAGTAGAGGGTCTAGTATTTGCAAATTTTTTGTAAGCTTGAAAGAGAACCTTTTCTCTTTCTTTTTCATTTTTTAGTTTCTTCAAAAAGTGTCTAGCTCTCAAAGGTCACGTAACATGCATGGTGTTTGTCACTCCTCAAACAACAACAGCTGTCGCCCGAGGCACTTTGATTATTCGTAAACAATTATCCAGACATAAGCTAAACTCTCCCAACGGTCTTGTTATCCAAAACAAAAAATGATCCACCGCTCAATCAAGGGCTGTTGTTTACAAAATTCATCTTTTTCCGGGCTCGCTTTCTACACCAAAAGTGCACCTTTTTCGAGGCGGCCGTAACAAAACGCGGATTCCGAGGGTAATTATCCCTCTTTCGATCTGTCTATCCCTCTTTTCCCTTTTACATCCTTCGTCTCTCATAAACACATTGCTGAACTTTAAAATATACACAATTACCGAGAAAACCCCTCGACAAAACAAACTGTCCAACAATGGGCGGACCTAGTCGAAGCGTATAAAATGAGACTCAGAGATCAACAGGCAACCACCAACCGATTCCTATTTCACTGATCACTCTACACTTCAATCTTCAACACAATGTCTCGAGTTTTGCTCGCAATCTTCCTCGTCGCCCTCATTGCCACCGAATATGTGGTAAGAGTTGCCGCTCAATGCGGTTAGATTTCGAAAAACTAGTATTGGATAAGTAGAAGATTCTGCATAAGTTTCAAGTTTAAACTATTTGTTCATTTGAAAAATACTTAAATGATAGGCTTTCGCAAAAGCAAATCTTAAACTGAAATTTCTAGCATGCCACCGAGGTTGGGGACAAGGCCAAGAGTGCCGCCGAAACAGCTGAGGGGAAATTCAACGAGGGCAAAGAAGCCGCTCACGAGGCCAAGGACACTCTCGGTGAGTTAACAAGAGTTTAATAACTACGTATAATTAAAATGCAATCAACAAGCTTTAATAAAAAGAAAGTGCTATAGCTGAACGAATAAAGACCGGCTATGAGGAGGGCAAAGCCATGGCCTCGGGAGCCAAAGATACAGTCGGTTAGTGAAAGCGTGCCAACTCGAATGAGCTAATAAAACTAACTGCTGCCGCAAATCATCGCTAACTTATAACTAATCCAATTTATCATAGTTTGGCTTCTAAAAGTGAATCCCTTTCACGATCAGCAACTTTTAGGCAAGAAGGTCGAAGACGCGGGTCAATCAATCCAAGACTGATTCGACTTTGCCAACAATATGTACAGCTCCCATGCATAAAATTGGCTTTAATTTTTGAATAAAATATTCAATCAATTAACTTGAAAAAGAAAAACAATCAAAACTCACATTCTTTCAATTGCCCGACAAGTGTAGTGCTGGTAGACAACCCTGTGCATAAGTTGTCGAGAGTCACCAACGGATTGCAAGTTGTTGTGCACCTAGAACAGAAATCGTTTACGAACAGTAATTAAATTCAAAATTTCAATTTCCAAAAAAACAAACCTTCTTCGCATAGGCAATTCGTCTATACCCTTTCTTTTCATCCATCAAAACACGCATGTTCGAGCGCAAACGACGAAGACTGGCCTAAATAGAAGGAAATTTTTTTTACATTTGCCGATTATCACACGTTGTTTTTAATAGAAAGAAACAATCTGGGTAACCATAAACTTACTTGTCCAAAAGTGATATCAACGTGACAAAGGAGTGCATCTCGCAGCAAGTAGTCGTACTTGTCAACATCATGACCGTCTTCTTCATTGGAAACTAAATCAATTAGATAAACATGGACAAGTAAATATAACCAATCAATTTTAAATTTATCAGTAACATTTTAAGCATACCGATATCGTAGAGATAGGATTTGTTGCTGTCGCGGCCCTCCAAAATCCATTTGCCTTTCTTGTCCACCTACTTTTTAAGTTTCAGATCAATTGCTTAAAAACCCACTTTTTGCGTTGGATGAATGAGTTCTTTGATAAATTGAATATTCCGCTCAAAATGAGCTCCACTTCCCAAAAACGGCAAGAAGGCTTCCTAAATGTGAAAACAATGACAAAAAAAATAGATGCACAAATACCCTAATAGATTTCTTCGAGAAAAGACGACCAATCAGTTTTCCGGATCCCATTTCATGCTAAATGCACATAAAATAACATGAATTTCTTTTGAAGTACTTACTGTCCACGTCGATTTTGGGTTCTTTTCTTTTAGCAATTCATTGTCGAACATATGACTGAACGGGCCATGTCCTAAACATGATAATGCTTTTGCTTTATATTAGAGATAAACCAATTTTTAAAAACCAAACGTTTTACAGCCTAAAATATAAATAAAAGAGTTACCGATATCATGACAGAGAGCTGCAATCGAAACACACAACATATCTTCCGAAGTGATGCTAAGTGATGGATCGGATTCCCTCAATGCCGACACAAATTCGAAGGCCAAATGATAACAACTAAACAACACGGCATCATTTTCAATGGGATATTTAATTTGCAGCTCCAGCAGAAAAAAAGTGAAAACGTGATTACGACCTATTTTACGACTTTATAAAAAAGATAAAGAATTAGAATTCGGGCTAAATTGTATTTTACGGTCTAGATCCAAAATGCATTCAAAACCAGTTTTTATGCTTTACTATGCCTAGTTATGCACAAGAAAAGACAAAAATTTTTTAATTTTGACCTTTTGGACCGTCACGTTCAATTTAGCCAGAATTCGTTCACTTTCAAGCATTCAAGCGCTCAAAAAACGCTACCCAAGGCTGTGCGTGAAACGCGAGTGCTCGGCCGATGGGTACACGTAGTTAGCCATTCCAACCTAAAACGAATGTTTTTTCGAAAATACGTAGTAGAGCTGGAAAAAAATTACACATATGAACTAGGGCATACCTGTTTGAGTCGCCTTAAACGCTGAAATTCGGCACTGTCGACGAGGTGCTCGAGGGGGTGAAAAAGTGGAATCGAGTCGTGCACCACACATGAGATCCATCGTACCTAAAAAGATTTTGATAAATAGATTGAAAATTCGGTCATTAAACTTTAAAATCTGTATCTTCATGTATTTACACAGGGAAAGAAAGTAAAAACTACCGGCTTTTCCACCTCGGGCAGTGGCCAGGCGACATTTTCTTGAGATGCGTGCTGAAGCCTCGGGCCCATCCGTTGAGCCGCTAAATCAAAAACGTTGAAAACCATCGAATTCGAATTCGAATTCGATTTCAATTTTAATAGCAATCTGTCTAGAAAATAAAGATCAGCCGGAACAAGTTCGCGGAAAAGAAGTCAGATTATTTTCGCAAAATCACGGGTTTATACATGAAAAAGCGTGGCGTGAGGTTGAGGAGTGAGGGAATTTCGACGGCAATCTTGTCTTAAAATCTCTCTGTTCGGACGGGGTCACCTCATAGCGATTCGAAAGAAAACAAAGGTCGAGAGAAAGGGTGCAGCGAGAGGAGTGAAGCTGTGTAGCATTGTTCTCATTAGTAGGTGAAAATAAGAGGTAATCGATGAGGTGCGTGCGTTCAATTACAGCGAATACTAAACGTTGCAAGGCAAAACGAATAATAAACGAATAATAAACGTTGGCGTTAATTCGAGAAAATTTGAGATGAATTTGTGCAATAATCCAGAAAAGGCAATTTAAAATGGCAGAATCATTTTCAATAGAGGCAAATGGTGGGAATTATTCGGAAATTTTTCTAAATTGAATTAAGATTGAGATTAAGATACTGTCATTGAGATACATATTGAAGCTTCGATTTCAAACCACAAAATGGTTTCGGTTTTGAAGCCGAACTTTCCGATACAGGCATTGGCAAAATCTCAATATAAAGATGCTTCAAAGAAAAATTGCTTGGTAGAGCAAGCTCAAATGATCAAAATTTCAAAAGGCTAATAGACAGGGAAAGCTAATTTCTCAATTACCAGAAAAGGGCTGTCTTCTAGACCAAATATGGGCAGACCCGAAGCTTCTCCCCAGCTGCCATTTGGCGATGAAAGTGCAAGAGCCAAAAAATTTTTACAACTCCTTTTCCGGCCCCTTTCTCCTTGGAGTGTATGTGAAAGATCGCGTTGCGATTAGGCACGATTCGGGGATGACTCATCCTCTCTCCGAATTTGCGGGGTGAATCGCTGAAACCTTATTGGTCTTGGAAAAGTTACATGAGCAAAGATAGCACAGTCTGGCCCAAAATTGTTTATATTTCTTCCCGCGAATATTTTGATGAAAACAAAGGGGATTTTTTTATATTAGCGTTATCAAGCGTTTTACAATTAAACAATTGTGATGATAAAAATAGCCAAATTCAGCAAAAGCTGTGCGAAAACATTGACCGAGAGTGGGGTTGTTTGTTTGGTGGGTGACAGTCAGCTGTTGGGGGTGCTTGGGGTGGTACCAACCGAGTACCACCTTGGGTCTCGATTAGACACAAATTTGTGAGACTAATCCGTCACTGACTGCTGAGCTAAAATAAAACTCAACCTTTTAACAGAATGCTAAGCACTTTTACAAAAAAAACTTACATTGGCTGAACGCCCTGTTAAAATTGAAAACCAATCGAATCGAAGAAATCATTCAATCGCAAATAAAATTTTGTTGCGCTATTCTCTCGAGTTGAAATTAAATGCAAATTTAACACACCATAAACAAATTAAATATTACAATCTAAATTTAACTAAACAAAAAAAACCCATAGTTTTTGCGCATGCAAATTTTTTCAGAAAACGTACAAATTATGCCAGTCGTAAGGATTGAACTTAGAAAAAGCCCCAGACAAAGCGATTTTCCGTTTCTCAGAGTCTCCACTTTTTTCAGCTTCTTTCTTTCATGTTGGGCCATCTCTCATGGAGGATTTCCATGCTTTTCGTTTTCATCCATGAAATAGCCGTCCGTTTAGCTTTTCGTGCCCTATATATTGAAAAGAAGATTCGATAAAAATTTGTATATTTAATCACAAACAACAAAAATGAAAACAAAATTAAGAATATCTGCTACAACTTGTTATTTTCCTTTCTTTGCAAATTTGTCATGTCGCAACCAGTACTGATCCCACCACGTCTTGGTCTAAATTTAAGAAATTTAACAAAAAAAGAATGATTACATCTTATTGGTTTAAGTTTTTAATTTTTTTCCAAAAATGCTCTTGAAAAAAGAGTCAAGTTCAGACTAGAAATAAACTCGTTTCTACCTACCTCAGGCTTGAAGGCATCAAACTCAATTAGGGGATCTGGATGAATGTCGGGTAGAGTTAGACCACCGCGTGAGACCTATACAAAATATAAAGAAATTTTATACTTAAAAATACCTGGCGAGAAGGTTCTTCAGTCCACCATGGATAGTATTGACGATAGTCGAAATTTCTAAAAGATAAACTAAATACGAAAAAAGATATACTTTCTACCTAAATTCTACTCCAAATGTTATTTTTCCGTGTTCCTTAGCTTTCAATAGTTGTGCCTGAAAATAATAAAAATCATCGTCTATTATAACTTCAGAATACCGAAAGAAGGTTGTATTGTTCTCGACAGAGCCCAGTTTTTAGAATATCTAGTGGTTGCACAGTGCCATCTAAAAGTAAAAATGAAGACAGTAAAAGAAAAATAAGATAACCTTGCAAAAATTGTAGTATTAGTCCCGGATTTCTGAAGTCGAAAAATAAATATTCGTCTCTGAATTTCAAATAAAGCTGTTGAAAAAAATTGCATTTACCTGCAAATGGGGCAAGCGTGATTTACATTGAATCGTCCATGTTTGTCAATGCAAAACAATCTTGGTGGCGGTTGAAGCATGTATTGACCCTGAATTTGATTTAATCATCAAACGCCAAACTATAAACAAACTTTGAAATTTCTTTTGTACGACCGA
The DNA here is from genome assembly GCA_958450365.1 of Mesorhabditis belari. Classification (NCBI taxonomy): domain Eukaryota; kingdom Metazoa; phylum Nematoda; class Chromadorea; order Rhabditida; family Rhabditidae; genus Mesorhabditis; species Mesorhabditis belari. Next base: position 1,934,019 of record CAUEEP010000926.1, read on the forward strand.
TGGACCGGTAATCCTTGATAAGCATCCAAGTAAGCTAAAATTAAACTAAATCGTATTAAAAAAGGATATTTACCTTTAGATTTCATATAGGAAATCTGCTCTTCGATATTGTGCTTTGGTTTGTAGAGACCTTTCTTTTTCTCGACGTGATTAAAGGCCCAACCAGCTTCTTCGGGAGTCGGAAGGGTTTCCGTTTTCTAAAAATAAGCTCCATAAGAACTTTATCCACGTTTTTTTTAAAGTTCTATCGGTCTCAACTAAAACCACTTTGCATTCAACACATAGTTCATTTTACTAACATTTAACAAAATAAATTGATTGACGACCAGAAATTGACAAACCTTTTGACCGGCAGATAGCTGACTGGTCGATATCAGTCGTTGACTGATACTTCTACCACAGCGCAGCATGGCACCTGCAAATCTCTGAATGAAATAAATCCAAGCTAGCACCAAAAAGTAAATATAAGAGTTGTTCATAACACACTAAAAGTCAGTATTTTAATAAACATTTTATTGAAGTTTTGGACGCAAAATAAAATAAAACAACAACGAGTGCAACAAAAAACAGTAACAAGAAATTCTTCAATTTTAAAGATTCAAGTCATCATCAGGATCACTATCATCAAGATCATCGTCTTGATCGGGAGTATAAATGACTCGGCCACCAGCTCGAACTTTTCTCCCAGAGCCCATACGAATATCGACCAAACCTTAAAATGTCATAACTCATGCAAAAGAAAATGTAAGTCTCACCTTGCTCGTTTTGCATTTTTGTAAAAGGAAGCTCAAGCGATTCTTTAGCAGCCCTAGAAACATTGATGCTAAGTTGAAAGTATTGTTTACCTTTCCGATCTTTTAAGATTAAGTCCAATATCAAACGATGTACTGAGCGATGGTTCAGGTGCGGACTCCACCTAATACACAAATTTTTTTAAGTCAAAAATTGAATGCTACCGTTTCCAAAAGCGATGCTTGATATTTTCGGAATTCTAGTCGAAAAGGTTCACTCTGCACGGAGATGATTTCTTCCTGAATTAGAATAAACATAACTGTTTAGCTGGTTTGATGTAATTTTGGATTTATATACTTGAAAAAATCTCGTAAGACCAACCCGCTTATTGACTTTTCCGTTTCTTTCCCATCTGGTAATGTTTGCAATCAAATTTGTATCTTCTCGTCTCAACTCTATTGTGGCATCAGCTACTGAAGCAACGCGATTCCATTCCATAATCTTCTCCACGTCAGGCAAGACCAATAAACATATACAAATCGATTCTAAAACATAAATAAGCAATTAAACAACTACAATAATAAAGACACCTTTAAACTTGCTGAGATTCCTCAGTGTTAAATCTAGTCCATATTCTAAAACCATAAGCTCTATCCAATTAAAAAATAGAAGTCGCTTTGACGAGACTGAGGTACAAGACGCTAAAATCGATCCCAGTGGTGTCGTGTTGATGAAAGGAACTAGAGACCAACTAAACAATCATACAAGTTATGAATGAATATAATTTACTTGGGTTTTCTCGAAAATCTTGCTAAATCTTCACATGGCGTAGTCTCAAAGGCTTCTGTACCTTTCGAGGCTAAATAACGCACCAAATCTGAATCACTTCCATCGTCAAGTCCTAAAATATCGACTGAAAAAAAAGCAATTTAAGTACCCTACCTCTGATAACTATCAATCCACCCAAAGGTATAGCTTCCATTTAATCGACCTGGAAACTTAACTGTCAGTGTACAACCAGTGGGATTTCAAAGTTGAAAGCTGCAGAAATGTTTTCAGGTAGTTCATAAGGCCTTTGCACTTTTTAATCGTGCTTATGTTCAAATTTAGAAAATTTATGCTGGACAATGACAAACTCAGTAATCACAACAAAGTTTACCGAACACCAAAATAATACGATGGTAACCAATCAATAAATATCATTCAAGTCATACAGAAAATAGTATCAATTTCAAAATTCAAACGAATAAATTATTCCTTATTAACCGAAAAGTCCATAGGTTCGTCCTGGGCGGCTGGCTCTTTTGCTGGCGCCTTTTCGACATCGGGTTTCGTTTCCTCGACTTCCTCCGCTTGCTTCTCTTGTTCAACATCCATTTTCTCCACTGTTGCTTCGTTTTGCTCGGGTAAATTGCCGGCACCATTCTCCTTGCCTTCTTGATCCGGATTTGTCTCCTTTGTTTCCTCACTTTCCTTCTCATCCTATAAATGATTCCATACATGCTTCTTTTAATTAGACTACCTTTCCATGGAGAGCGGCAAACTTTGGTTGTATTCCCGAAAGTTGTTGCCCGATCGTTGGTGTCACAAACGGTCCGGGTTGAGGCAAAGGACTTTTACCAGCTACAGCTTCCAGATCCTTTGTGGTCAATCGCTGAAGGATACTAAATGTCAAGTTACAATTACAAAATTAAGATAGCTACGTACGCTCTTTCCGTCATACCAAGCCTATTCGTCACCGGTCGTAGACGAGCAAGAGTAGCTGGTAACCGTGAAACATCAGCCTAAATAAGAGTTGTCACTATTTGCGGCCTATATTGCCACCTTCATATCAGACAGAAGTTCTTCGAGTTGGGTGAGTGTCTTGTGCAATATGACGTTGGCATTTTTGTTTCCGCCAGACGATTCCCTGGCAATAGTGGCATTTGAATCAGCAAGATTTTCAATATCAGCAAATCTAAAACAGAGTTGATAGAAAAACTTACAACAAATAAGTTCCAGTACAAACTACAAACACCCACCGTTGCGCCAGTTGTTCAGTTCCGTCGTTTGTGGGTTGATTTATGATATTTAAATGTGCAGCTCGACGTAATTGTTCTTCGATGATAAGGGCTTGCTCAAGTAACTAAAAAAAGCATAATTAAAAATAAAAAAATAACCCAATACCTTGAAGCGTCTCTGCAAAAATTTGTTCTTTATCTCAGAAAAGTTGCTTTTGCCCAGTTCCATCTTGAAAGGTTCATTTATGATACCGAAGCGAGTGTCTAGAAATAAAATATAAAATATTTGTTTATTTATCACTAACCAGCTTGAATGTCCTGATATCTTCCATAGCCGTAAAGGACAATTCCAGATAGCAACCAATAGTCATGTCGTCGATGCCAAATTTCGAATTCGTTTCCAGGAACTGCTGCCTTTTCCTGAAAGAAAATCGTATAAGCAACAAAAAAAATTTATAAACTTCGTTGATCCATAGAGTATGAAGCTCGGTGAAGCCTCCATCAGCAATATTGAATTTGAATGGAGGGCGATTTTGCTTTGTTTGATCGGTTGCCAATTGTCGAATTGGGTCTTTGATGTCCGCTTTCGAAGTGTCGGCTTTCGAAGTGTCCATCTTTTCGACATTCCCATTTTCTTCCGGTTTCTCACCATTTTCAACCACTTCTTCTTTGGGAGGAGCTGATTGACTTTTCTCGTCGTCCGGAGGAGCTGTGCTCGCTTCTCGGCTGTTCACTTCACTGTTATTCTAAAACTTAGTGCTTATTTAAAAAATAAAAACAACAAACCTCTGTTGCTCCAGCAGTGGCCAAAATGAGATCTCTTAATTCAGGAATTGACCAATCGCCGTTAAACTAAACAAAAGTAATAATTTTATTGAAAAACTAATATACCGCCTCAAATTCTTGCACTTTTCTGCGAATGAGGCTCATGATTCCAATGCGACTCAAAACTAAAATGAAATTAGTTTGTTTATAAAAATAAAACAAAGAATGTCACACGCAATACGGCAGTAATACCGCCAAGCATCCAATTTACTCACCATCATGACGCTTCATTCCTAAAGTATAAAGTTTTGAAAATTCTCAAATTCTATCCAACCTTCACGCGGGACACCATCATTGAACGAATCTTGATTTTCTGCACCAGGCTCACAAAGATGGCGCATAAACAAAGAGGTGTACGCCCGGAAAGCACGCTCAGACTTCCCCTTCAAGTCGCGAACCTATAAAAAAGTTTTTATTTAAAGCAACTTCTTATACTCACCAGCCATTGACTGACATGCGAATCCTGAGGAGGCATGCCCCATCGCATGATACCATTGTAATAAGCCCGTCGTTGTCTTGGATTAAATCCAAGCACTTCCAATTGACCATTAACCTAAACGCCACTAACTATTGCACTCAAAAATCCACTAACTTTAGCCAGCAATGGAGGCAATTTTTCGCCATCACGCTCCTTTCGTTTTCGGTCTCCCTCAAATTCTCCATCGGTGCCTTCTCCGTCAGAGTGCCCGGATTCGCCAGAGTACGCAACAAAATCCTCGTCGTCATTTTGTTGTTTCTGTAAATTCATAAAAGGTCTAGCATTTAAATGAAACTACCTTATTCCAATCAGCGCCCATATTCTCGGCTGCGTAGTTGACTTGCTTGCGGATACGCTTTCCTTTGCCAAGTTTTTGCGCTTCCGTTTCTTGTTCTTGCTCGAAGTGATGCCGCAACAGTTTCTCCCAGTAATCGGGGTCTTCTTCTCCACCTTCTTGCTAAATTTCATAATTTAGCACAAAATTGCAAGAATATGCTTCTACCTTAATGACTTCTGTATCATCTGGCTCTTCCTCCTCCTCTTCGGCTTCTTTTGTCGTGTAGGTAGCAACCTAAAACAGCGTTTACGGTGAAAAACGCAGGAGTATATACCTTGAATGAAGAAAGATATTCGTTGGTCCAATGTTCTTTCTTTTCGCCCTCTTTCTCTTTTTCCTTCTTTTCTTCATCTCCTCGAGTTCTAAATATATATTTTTAAAAAACCCATACAATCATTGCACCTATCAAGCAGCATTTCTACAGCTTCATCGGTCCAGACAATTTCGTTATCTCCCGGCTTCTTCTCCCCTCCTTCTGCACCGCCTTCTTCTCCATCATCCTTGAAGAGTTCTTCTGTTCCCCATCGAAGCACATCATCTAACTCGTTCTTGCTCATTCCTGGTCCTTTCTGACCGATTCCAGCACGAACAACCTAATAATGGTTGCAAATACTGCGTGTGGCTGATTAATTACCAAGTGAGTCAGAAGCATCTTCTTTTTCGCTACTGTAGTGACACGTTCTTCAACAGAGTTTCTGGTGACAAAACGCTGAAAATTATGGGTTATTAAGCAATTGTTCATAGATCACGTACATAGATCATCACTTTGTTCTGTTGGCCAATACGATGCGCTCGAGAAAAGGCCTAAATTAAAGTTGACTATGCAAAGCTATTTGCCGACATACCTGGATATCATTATGCGGATTCCAGTCCGAATCATAAATGATAACAGTGTCCGCGGTGGCCAAATTAATTCCAAGACCTCCAGCACGTGTTGAAAGAAGGAAAACAAATTGGAGAGCACCAGGAGCTAATCACAAAAATAAACTTTTTTGATATCAGTTATATACCATTGAATCGATCGATAGCATCTTGTCGTTGTTGTCCTGTGATAGAGCCATCGATTCGTTCATATTTGTACACTTCATTCTCGCAAAAATCTTCTAGAACATCCAACATCCGAGTCATCTAAACGTGAACATAGTTACTTATTCATTGAAGCTTTCCTCGTACCTGTGAAAAGATCAAGACGCGATGACCGCCATCTTTCAACTTTCTGAGCATCTTTTGTAAAAGAACCAACTTTCCTGATGATTTGATCAAAGCCGCACCTTCATACATGCCGTTTTTAAGCTTTGGAGCTTCGATACTGGCCTAAATTGAGATGTAGCGATAAAATAACTTAACGCACCTTAGGAAAAAGGTATGGATGATTGCAGCATTTTTTCAACTCCATTAGAATATTGAGAAGAGACATCTGAGATCCGCCACTCTTTACGGAAAGCGCTTCGAAGTTCCGTGTAAGAATAGCTTTGTAGTATTTCCTAAAATTTCTTTGTAATTAAAGTTCATATTGAAACATACTTTTGCATGGAAGCAAGTTCGACTCGAACAATAAGTTCACTTTTGCTAGGCATTCCCGCAAGTACATCAGCTTTGAGTCGTCGAAGCATGTGGGGTCCGAGAAGAGCATGCAACTTCTGGATTTGGTCTTCTTTGGAGATTTCGGCAAACTCTTGAGTAAATGATTCCAAATCACTAAAGAAAATTGTTAAACGTCACCAAAACAGTTGCTAACTAGAAGCGATCAGCAGACAAAAAGTTGAGAAGATGAAACAGTTCCTCCAAATTGTTTTGTAGTGGTGTTCCGGTAAGCAAAAGACGATAGCCAATCTAAAATAATTAGAATTAGTAATAGCAGAATATGTAAATTGATACCCTGAATTCTCGTAGCGTTTTGAAGAAAGTGGACTGGTTGTTCTTTAGACGGTGTGCCTCGTCGACCACCAATGCTCCCCATTCAATAGACGAAAGAATGGCCTAATAAAGTGATTAACTTGCATGAAAAATAGACAACCTTATCGATGTTGATCAATTCATATGATGTGAGAAGCACATGGAATTTGATTCCCTGCTCTGTTTTGATTCGACTAGCCTTCACTCCAGTCTAAAAAACGTTTAGCTAATAACTGAAGTAAATCGCTACCCTCACAGCCCCTTCCATAAATGAGAATTCGTGTTCGCGAATGACCTAAAAGAAAAGTTTATGAAACATTTGAATAAAATGAAACTGACCATTCGAGAATCTTTGTCTCCAACATAGGTGACGACGTAAAAGTCGGGACACCAAAATTCCATTTCTCGCTCCCAATTGATGATTGTAGAAAGTGGTGCCGCAATCTGAAAATAACAAAATTGCCTGAGCCTTTCAAGTGTTGCTCTATATGGTGCAATACTAACCAAGAATGGTCCCTTTGAATGACCTTCCTTCATCAGTGTATAAAGGAATGTTGAGCTTTGAACTGTTTTTCCAAGACCCATCTCATCGGCAAGAATTGTATCCGTGCCATTTGACCAACTATGTCGCAACCAATTCAGTCCTAAAGCGTTTTATACAACAGCACTAGTTTGATACCAACCTTCCATCTGATACGGATGCAAAGTTCCTCCAGTCTCAGTGACGAAATCGGGCTGTGCATCGTATTTCTTACGGATGTCCACCAACGGTTTATCCTAAAGAAACTTTTTTCTTAGATTGAGTTGAATAAATTACCTTCTTTTTCTTATCCTTTTTCTTTTCGGTTCCTTCTTCTTCTACAGGAGCGAGTCCCTTTTCCTCTCGTCGTTGAGCAAGAATCTTGCGAATGAGTTTTGGTGGAGTGTCGCCATTCATTTTCTCACTGAACACAGTTTAAAATTTTCTTTCGATGGCACTCCTACCGATGAGCCCAGTATTTGATAATGGCGTCTTCATATCCCGCAATATCCATATCATCTCGTTCCCATGTCGCTTGTTCATAAACGAGCTCCCTCCATTTGACCAAATAGTCAAACTGCGTCTTGCTGTATTCTTGATGATTGATGATGCGATGTACCTGAGTTGAAAATAGCAAAGAATCACTCTATTACCATACTTGCATCCATTCCGGTTTGATTCCATAGCGATAGAACTTTTCTTCCATATTATGCGGATCGCTTTCCTTTTCTTTGTTGTCGATTCTCCCTGTGGTCATATCTTCCGTAGATCCATCATCGATTTCCGGTGGAACCTAATTGCATTTATTTAATATTTAAGACTCTCTTTTACTTCTGGATCAGCTTTTCTCCAGTACATTCGAAGAGTTTGCGGGTACCAAACGTCGAGGACCATTTCATTGACCCATTCACAATGCCAATATGACCTAAAAAGATTTGAAAAATTTAGACGGCAATTCTTATGTACAAAACAAGAAGAGGAATGTTTACACTCACATGTACTTCCATTTGATAAAAAACTCTCGTTCCTTGCGAGGAGCCATCTGTCGTGGGGGACGCAAACGAGGCTCTGATGGGTCGACATCGGCAGGAACCGTCTAAAATTACAACAATATTACTAATTATATTATTCAGTCAAAAAAAGTCAATAATTTACCTCTGGGTCAGGGTAGCGAACAACAACCCAGCGCCACGAGAGAATCCTTTCTGGCCTTTGCTTTGGTTGTTCCGTTAGGCATCTTGGACAAGCCCATTCTTCATCATCTTCGGGAAGCTATAAAAGATAGATAAATTTGTTTAGAAGAAGATAAAACTTACCGCATCAGGTACAGGATTCATGCAGAATGGATGGTACGACGAAGGGCAATGATCACAGAGCAACATCCCTCCGCCCTCTTTGCAAACACGACAATATTCCAGATTAGCTCTTCCTGCTTCATCCTCTTTCTCGGCTGGTGGACCATGTTGCTCGCAATGTGGGCATGCCCAAACACCTTAATACACACGAGTTTAGATTTTGCAAAAAAAAAATTGATACCATCAGGAGGGGTCTCCATATCTTGATCAACGCAAACCAAATGGTATGCCTTTGGGCACGTATCACAAAGTAAAATCTCCCCTCCTTGCTGGCACACTTCGCAATAGTCTTGATGTTCTTCATCCAACTAAAAATCATGTTAAGCAGAAAATAAATTGTTACTAACTTGTCCTTCTTCACGTTTCTTCTTTCTGACAGCAGCGACCTTTTCCAATTCAGCTTTCTTGGTTGCGACTTTGGCAACAGCACGGGCGTGTTTCTTCTCCTCCTTTTCTCGGTCCTGGTCATCGAGTTGCTTATCGTGTTGTCGTAATAATTTTTCAAATTCTTGATCCGAGTTTCCTGAAATTAATAAGCTAAAGTTTTGCAAAATGGAAATATTTTACCTCCGCCCTCCTCATCATCATCACCACCACCGCGTCGACCCTTTTTGCGAGCCGAAATGCGAATTTTGATTGGAGCCACTTTTTCTGCAGAAGCGGGTGTAGGTGGTGCTTTCACACCAGTCTTCTTTGCATTGATAGCTTTCCCAGAAGCACGAGCTTCTTCCTTAAACCATTTATTACTTTTACCACCAACAGATAATAAATACCTGAAACTCTCGATACTTGGCATTAATCAAGGGGAGAAGCTTTGTTTGATTGATGCCCGGATTTGCCTCCATTACTCCGGTACGATAGAGATTCACCCAAGCCTGGAAAAAATTTTTGAATTAATAAATTAGAAGAATAAACCTTTAATGAAGTAATGTTTGTAAAATCTTCCTCCGTGTAGTCGATGGATGGGTCGGTGTATCCGTAGTACGCAGCAATTTCAGCGGCAGTCGAAGTTGCTGGATCGGGAGCGGTGTTGTCGTGCGACTTCCTTCCTTTCTTGCCTTTCTTTCCTTTGAGTCCCTTCTTTTTCCTCCCCTTCGCTGCTAGAATATGAAAAAGATAAAAATAAACATGAAATTTGCTAACCAGAAGAAGAGGCATCAGCCTCTTCGCCGAAATCCTCGTCAGCCTGCTCATCAACTTCTTCTCCGTCGTCGTTGGTCAGCATCGATTCATCCTCCATAGGCTCATCTAAAAATGGAATGCATTCCTGAGTTTCCAAATAATAAATAAACTTTTGCGATAACTTTATGGGCAAGTTGATTTACAGATCAAATAAGACACATTTCAGCACAAAGTTTCATAACATATTAGGCTGGCCGATAAGTTTCGTAGAATTTTTAATCAACTTTTAAAGTGTAATTTCTCAAAAGCAACTATCAATCTTTCTGAAAATTATACAGTAACTTTTAATAAAGGTGAAGGGTTTTGTGCCAAAAGATGAGATTTCCTTTCCCGTATAACTTTTTATAAAAATTGAAAATAACAGTTTTTAACGTTAACTTGATCTCATTTTTTTCACCACTAAAACCTCATAAAAAAAATGAAACGGCTACCACAAAACCATGTCAAAATCTTATTTAAAATTTTTAAAATCACATACTTTGGGTAAAGGCCCATTTGTTTTGCTTTTTTTGAGTTTTCCATTTTTACACTGACATTTCAAAAGAAAAGTGCGTTTTTTAAAACTAAAGCTTTATATGAAAAACGGTTCCAGAAGAACCAGAAAAATTTCCAGTTTTGTTTACTTCATTTTGTTTTTGGGTTTATCTTTTTATCTAAAAACTGGACTTTGGAAAGTTCAATTGAAGACAGCTCCCTCAAAAGGCGCCAGGAGCCAATCAACTAATGAAATCTTCGAAACTAACCATATGATTGGTCTCATATTTTGGAAAAAACTTTTCAATGATAGGTATATTTGCTGTAAAATTTTTAGAAAAATTGATGATGGGCTTTTTGAGAAATTACTTTAAAAGTTGATAAAGAAATTTTAGGAACTTATCGGTCAGCCTAATAAATAAACAGCCACGTATGCCTTTGAAAGCCTCACCTTCATTTTGATCTCCAAGATCCGGATGGTCCGAAGCTGAAGCCATCAAAACTAAAATATAAAGTTAATACCACAAAAATAGGATAAATTCACAAGAAAACGAAAGCACGGTTTTGCAAATAACGAGCTCTTAAAGAAATAGGTATGGAGGGTAGGGGCCTTGAGAAATGAGAAAAGACTTCGAGCATCGAGAGAGCGCTATTAAGTGAGAGGTGAAAAGAAAGAAAGCGAATCTGGCGCGGGTGAATCGAGGTTGTGACGGGGTCCAAAAACGGGTGTTCGGATAAGAGAAAGGACACCTCCGTACTCCCCTTTTGGCGCCCACCAAGCCCTTCCCCCCCTTTTTTTTGCTAATAAGTACCCATCTGCTCTTTTATGGATACAACTTTAAACTTAACATGCGAATTGGTGGAGTGATCGTGAAATGGCTTGAGTTTGCAATTTGCACAGTTAAAGCATCGGATAGAGTTCTAAGAGTTTTGTAATTTTTTACAGTTTTCCCTGCTAATAAAACTTTAAAGGCTTAAGCCTTTAAAGTAACTCCCAGGTGGTAAATCTATCATTATACTACTTGATTTTCACAATTTAAATAAAACTTTTTTTGAATGCAAATGAATTTGTTTCTTCCGATTGGAAAGGTCCAAAGAGCAAAATCACTGAAAAACAATCAAAAATTGTCCGGTTTTTAAATGAGCACAGAAAAAGATCGATATTTTGCCCACGGCAACTTTAATATAGCAAGTAAAGTAATCGAAAAAGTCGCAGAGAAAAGGAGGCAGAGAGAATTGTCGAGTGAACAATTGGATTTCCGCTCATCTTTTCGGGCAGATGTACAAGGGGGAAGGGGGGGGGGGTCAATCGATTGATCCACTCTTGAGGGGTTTCACCACAGGCCTACAGCTAGGTATGCTTTTTAAACAAGATTTCTCTTTTGTTTGCAACACTAACGCCTGTATATTAAAAGCGAGTTAGCCTTTTAAAAAGTGAGTAATCTAGAAAACTATCGTAATTTTTCCTTGAGCTTTGCTGGATTTACTGTAAATATGTCCTCATTCGAGAGGAATCCAACTGTGAATGGAATGGGATCAAAATTAAGCAGACAGTTTACTATTAAGGAAAGAATACGGTAGTTTTCGAAATTATCTCCTTTTTAGCAAATACTAACGACATCACAGAAACTTTAAAAGTTTAACTTTCAGTTGAAGATGAAGGAACCAACTGCAGCTCTTCGATTTTTCAAAACACTGCTCATCGCCTTCGCTTTCCTTTTGTTCGTGGGATATGGTAACTAAAGAAATGAGCACTCAATAAAATGACAATATTCAGGTGGACTGTATTGGATCGGCAATTTTCTTCACAGTGACTCGATTCCCCTTGTCCATTATGGTGTTCTTTGCATCTTCTACTTGTCACTGTACAAAATTTCGAAAAAACTCATTTGTGATTGTGTGCATTTATTGAAGGGATTAACATTGAAGGGCATTTAAACATGTATACACTTTAACACTTATTGAGATCTAGTTTTCCCTCTGTTGGAAGGTAATATTTTCATCTAATCTGATCCCATTGAATTGTCCAGCCACGAAATCTGAAAACAATTTGAAAACAATCTGAAAAGAAAAGGTTTTAAAGAATAACACACTCTAGTGGGAAATTGAAGCTACAGCACTTGGAGCAGAATTTATAATTAGTAATCTAGAATCAATTTCTCATTAAAATCTAACTTTATTTTATACGTTTTATACGAATTTATAAATATTTCAATAAAAATCGGACAACAATCTAACAAAAAATATAAACAAAAACTTTAAAACAAACATTTAACTTTCCACTGTCCAAGAGAAGCACATCGATCGCGATCCACTTTACAACGTTTTTCAATCGTTTTGCTCGGCTTATTTTGTGATTATCAATTTCATTTACATCAACTTGCGGTGCAAGGATTTGATTCCTTATAAAGTGCAGGGATAAATCCGTATAAAACTAATATCTATCCCATTTATATTGGACAAAAATGCAATAGTATCGTGCTCTGTAAAAGTTCACTGAAATTACTTTTTTTCCAGTAGAAGAATTTCTATGAAAGAATGTTTTGGTACTTTAGGCTTTGGGGGGGGGGGCACTTTTTTTCACCAAAACCATTCTTCCCGGGTAATTGATGATGCTGGTCACGAAAAAGTTAATTTTAAGACAACTTAGCAATGGAAAAATGTCCGTTTTAAAACTCAAGGTGCTATAGTAGTTGGCGGATTTTTTTTTGTCAAATGATCTGATTTTTTGCATCCAGAGGTTTTTGGCTATGCTGAATCGATTGACTATGGTTTCACACAACATTTCGTAACTTTTAACAACATTCAAGGCTCCTATATTTACTTAGGCTTTTACTCCACACCCTAGATACACGTGTCTCCTAGGCTATCGCCTGATTCTCCTACGGCTGAGGTGAGTTTCGAACCGGAAGCACGTGACTTCTAGCTGGAACGAAACTAAACTCAGTCGTATGAGAATCAGGCGATAGCCTAGGAGCCACGTACCTCTAGGGTGCAGAGCCAAAGCCTAGATAAATATATGCGCCTGTGAACAATGGAGTGGAGTAAACAATTCGGTCAGTCAAGACGTCAAAAGGTATTGCTTTAATTTAAGCTACAAGTACAAAAAGACTATTTTTCGTCTGAAATCTATGAACTTGTAAAGAAAAACTCGAAAAACAATTTATTAGCACATATTTAAGAAGAGTTTATTATTGGATCTTACGGACCATTCTGGCACGGTGAGAAGCCACAACCATTTCCGGTTTTTGCCTAGAATCAACAGCTTTTCAATGCAGTTGTCAACGGGCAGCTTTTCTCTTTCTTTTTCTTTTCAAGAACTTACCGTGATCACTTCACAGAGAGTCGCACAAACCACCCAAGTTGGTAGCATGTTTTCCCATTGTCCCAGCGGATACGTGCCACCAGCTGGATCTGTGGACGCAATGTAGAACTGAAAGAAATATTTTGATCAGAGCAGAGCAAATACAAAAATTGGACCTATTGTTTACCCGCAACCCTTCACCAATAAGTTCAAATCAATGCAAGTTCTTTTATATTTTAAGAGCTTATTTTTATGTTCTACATTCACGTTTACAAATTCTTAGTTAGTCACAGTTTTATGCGTGCTCTCAATTCGGATCTAACAATACCGTTGCACTGCTGGCTGCATCTGTTTCTGCTGGACTGTTTCCGTTTGGCTCTCCTGGGGCCCAGTTTCTGAAAACGCCGGATAAAAACACGGAAAATGTACAAAACCGATAAGTCGAGTTGGCACCATTTGACCAGGCAACCCCACTCGTCGTTGTCACATTGTTAATTCCCAATAACATTTGCTAAAGCTCAAAGTTAAAAAGAAATTTTGAAGACAACTCACACTATAAAAGAAATTTCCAAACGTTGAACATTGAGTCTTCAAAGCAGCTGGTACAAGATCTAAGACCTATTTTCAAAACAATCACCACTCAATCACTAACTGGCAACTCCTGTATTCTCCGAATCACATCGAATCGTGCCCAAGTCAGCATTGGGATTCAATGCCTGACATTTGGCTCTAGCTCCACCAATGTAAGAGTCATTGATGAAGATTGCTTGATAACACGATCCACCGACATCAATGAAGCCACCACCAACAGCTGCACAATCGGCATAGGTTGTGGTGGGTACCTGGAGATGTTGATCCTTTTGCTTTCAAATAGGCTAGAGCCATTCTTGAGAAGCTACTTAAGCAACCTCATTTATTATGTGAAACATAACAACCTAATTGCCTATATTCTGTTTACCGAAGTTGTGACACATGGTAGCGCTGGTGTCGTTGTGGTCGTAGTTGTGGTTGTTGTCGTTTTCTTTGTGGTTGTCGTTTTTGTCGCCGCGGTACACGGCCGCAATCCACAACCAGTTCCCGTCTTTGCCTGAAATCGAATGGTACTGGGTAGACTTGTCTAACGGTACTTAGAGTCCACTTAATTCAATATCTTTGGGTTTTGTTTCGGCGACTCACCGTGATCACTTCACAGAGAGCAGCACAAACCACCCAATCTGGTGGCGTGTTTTCCCATTTTCCCAGTGGATACGTCACTCCACCAGCTGGATTTGTTGACGCAATGTAGAGCTGAAAGAGGATTTTTGATGATAACAGAGCAAATACAAGTGCTAGTTCATTACAACTGGTACAGTTAAAGTCCTTTAGAAAAGTGTTAGTGTCGATACCGTTGCACTGCTGACTGCATCGACCGGACTTCCGTTTGGCTCTCCTGGGGCCCAGTTGCTAAAAAACTTTCACAAAAAGCACTCGTAAATGTGAAACCGATAAGTCGTATTGGCTCCATTCGTCCAGGAAATTCCACTAGTTCTTGTCACATTATTGATTCCCAACAACAGTTGCTAAAACTCAGTTGCTAAAGTTCGATCGCACTTGCTAATCGACTCACACTGTGGAAGAACTCTCCAAACGATAAACATTGAGTCTTCAGAGCAGCCGACACAACACCTAGAAGCCATTTGAGTGAATCAAAGACTGGAGACAAACCAGAAGCTCCCGTGTTCTCCGCATCACATCGAATCGTGGCCAAGTCCGCATCCACATGAGCAGCCTTACATTTGGCTCTTGCTCCAGCATAATCGGCATTCACATAAATTGCCTTGTAACACGATCCACCAACAGCTTTGAAGCCAGCACCAACAGCGGCACAATTCGCATATTTTGTGGATGAGGCCTAGGAAGAGATGTTTTTGAGAGACTTCACATCACTTACATAATGAGTGAAGCACGGTAGAGCTGGGGTCTTTGTGGTCGGCTTCTTCGTTGTCTTCGTTGTGGCCCTTGTCGTAGCCTTTTTGGTTGTTGTCTTAAATAGTTCTTTAGCTACAAATTAGTGTAGGTTAGTTTAATGGGGAAAAGTAAACAGTGTACTCTAGTAAACAGTGTACTTGTAAGTTGCAAGTATGTGTAACCATAGAACTCGGATGCTTTCAAATGTTTCCCTAACTCTTCCAACAAACCGTGCATAAGGGCATTTGCAAAACGGGATCCTGGGGCAGGCCGACACCGCAAAGCCTTTTGCCAGTCACAAGATTCGTCACCTAATCCAAAAAGTGATTGGCTCTTAACATAAGGCTCCTAACCGCTTTTGTGTCCAATGCACACACATCTCCTGGACAGGCGAGTTTGGGACAATGAATCGTTCTTGTTGAGGAGCCGCTAAATGAATGGAGATATTGATGGATGTTAGAGTCGGAGTGGTAGACGAGGTAGAGTGAAGCGACTTAAAAACTCACGTGCATTTGTGGCCTTTGCTTTGAGACAAGCAAGTTCTGTTCTGAGTGACCATTCCGTTGAGTCCACAGGTTGCCGTGCATGGTGCCATCGATTTCCAGCCACTCCAAATGCCAAGATTTGGAAAAGCACAGTGTGCGAGGACTTCTGAAAGCATTTCTTTCAGATCTACCTTCAATGTATTACTTGTGATTCGACACTTTGGCATCACATAGTCACTCGGCAGAGACACATTTCCACAGAGAACTTGATTGAGTTTGGAGTTGGGGTACTGAAATGGTAAATTCTGTCTTTTTAGCTGTCTGGTAGAACTTTAGCCAATAAACGAAAAACTTACGAGTGAATATCCCTCAGCACAGGCATTCGAGCCATCAGGACATGGCTTCGGAGCACATGGTCTTGTTCGAGAATATGGTCCCCTGGAAAGATTTGAATGGTTGTTTTTTGTTCAGTTACTCACTTGCATGGACATCCCCATTTCCATGAGAGACACGTCCTCTTTTGAACTTTTCTTCCGAATAAACCACACGTGCCTGTACAGCTCGTATAGTCTTCCCACCTTGACCAGTGGCCTGGAATTTGTTGCTTGATCACTTGTTGATGTTTTTGTTAAGTTTAAAAGATTTACCAGCTGCTGGACACTTTGAACAAATGGGGAGAGAGGCTAGCGTGGTGCTTGCTGAAAGATCACTAACATCGCTGTGTTCATCTTGAGTTGTAATTTAGCTAGCTAAGGAGAATAATCAGAAGTTAACTTCAAGTTACTTACACAAAGTCTGGTGTACTGCTTCAGTTCTTCAGTAACCCTTGAAACAAGAGTTACTTGCAAGTTACTTTCTTACTTGTTACAAGCTTTTCAGAACTGACGATAGATTACAAGTTGCATATTTAGATGACACTACAATTATAGTGTCTTATGTTTATAAACAAGCTGTTCACCTCAAAACCTACCATATAGCCCGATCACAGCACAGATGATGAGCATGTTGGAATGAGCAATAAGTTGATCGAGTGACTCTTGTCTAGGTGACTCTGATGACTGATCTACATGCCTTTGACGCCTTTCACCCCTTTTATAGATGAATTCGAAAGAGATTTTGAACCTCAATAGCAAATTTGATTCAAATTCAAAGTCCATTGTTATAAAGTCCATTGAAAGGGACTACAATAGCCCGATCAAAAGTCGAGGTGATCGATTTTCGATCAACGTGAATTTTGAAACTGGAAAATTTTGCTTCCCAGTCAGGACAATGACTTTTATAACAATGGAATGAAAAGGAACAATTGATTTTTTAAAAAATTCAATCGGAATGGTGTAATTTCAGCGCCAGGATTGACCAGGAAGGAGATTTTTCATCGTGCAAGCTTCTACGGACTGTCAAATAGACTGGGACATTGTTTGAACTCACGCAGTCAATGGATTTTATGAAAGACTATAGACATTTGTGTTCTATCTTTTGCTAAGGTCGCACTTTGATAACCGGGAAAGCACCCAGAACGAGAATCTTAAATGTCGTTGATTAAACGATAAATTTAATTTCAGCCATATATGCGCTGTTATGTTATACTATACGTCGGCTGTTATACTATTCTTTGGTGTCCACGTTCAAAGCATCACCACAATGGATCAACAACTTCAAGAGGATTGCTGGAGTCGTACCCGCCGCGTTACCGCAATCAAGAACTTCCGGGCAAAGGCGGACATAGAAGGTGAGGCCAACAACTTTGTGAATAATGTGAGGGCCGACCTTCAAGCAAACGTCGTCCTACGCTCCTGTCTTGCCAATGCCGATCAATCAGGCTTTTTGAAAGAACAGCACTCATCTCGATCCCTAGCCTACCATGGAGAGAAGAAAGTCATCCGCATGATTGGTGCATGTAATAAGATTTGATTGGTGCATGTAATAAGATAAATTGCGATAATATGCCGTACATTCGTTGTGCTTATTGTCTGAATATATTCTCCTTCCTTCATTTTGTCGAATCTTTCCACCGTTGTTGAATTGTTTGTTATTTCTTAGTTTTAAATAAAGTTTTGTTATCCTCACCTTTTATGGTAAAAAAAATCAGAATTAACTTTGAGAAGCGAAAAAAATAGAACGCACATTAAAAGTTTTGCAAAAAAAGAAAAACTTTTGGGGTGGAGCCGAATCAGCGACACTCGGACTCGGTCGCGCTCCTAACCACTCGGCCACTCGGCTAACCTGTGAGAGTGCCTGTGAGAGTTCCCTTTAAAGAGTGCCGTGCAAGTCCCAAAAATGTTTAAGTTTAAGCTACTTTGAACTTTGAACTTTGAAACCTTATATTTCAGTTAGTTCTGGCATTTAGCAGCTAAAAATCTCAGAAAATTCTTCTTTTGTGATGGTCTTTCCCCCCTGTAATTTTGGAGTCGATCTGAGGTGGTAAGTAGTTGTAGTTCCCTCGTTAGCACTGTTGTATGATCAACCCCTAACTCTTCTCCCAATTCACGCGATGCCACCCGATGGTCGTTGATAATGAGTTCGAGTAATTTGGAATCATCCAGTTGGGGTGCCGCTCCACGACCGTCTGCATCTTTCAAAGATCTGTCCCCAGAACGCAACTTGGTAAACCATACTTGCCACCTCTGTCTGTCATATGTTGATGACACTTGCCTTTATCTGTTTTTGAGTGTTGGCAGTAGCGGCACCCGAGCCGACGTATAGTATAACATAACAGCGCATATATGGCTGAAATTAAATTTATCGTTTAATCAACGACATTTAAGATTCTCGTTCTGGGTGCTTTCCCGGTTATCAAAGTGCGACCTTAGCAAAAGATAGAACACAAATGTCTATAGTCTTTCATAAAATCCATTGACTGCGTGAGTTCAAACAATGTCCCAGTCTATTTGACAGTCCGTAGAAGCTTGCACGATGAAAAATCTCCTTCCTGGTCAATCCTGGCGCTGAAATTACACCATTCCGATTGAATTTTTAAAAAAATCAATTGTTCCTTTTCATTCCATTGTTATAAAAGTCATTGTCCTGACTGGGAAGCAAAATTTTCCAGTTTCAAAATTAGCGGTGATCGAAAATCAATCAAATTCTAGACTCCTTTTCGGGCTATTGTAGTCCCTTTCAATGGACTTTATAACAATGGACTTTGAATTTGAATCAAATTTGCTATTGAGGTTCAAAATCCGTTTCAAATTCATCTATAAAAGGGGTGAAAGGCGTCAAAGGCATGTAGATCAGTCATCAGAGTCACCTAGACAAGAGTCACTCGATCAACTTATTGCTCATTCCAACATGCTCATCATCTGTGCTGCGATCGGGCTATATGGTAGGTTTTGAGGTGAACAGCTTGTTTATAAACATAAGACACTATAATTGTAGTGTCATCTAAATATGCAACTTGTAATCTATCGTCAGTTCTGAAAAGCTTGTAACAAGTAAGAAAGTAACTTGCAAGTAACTCTTGTTTCAAGGGCTACTGAAGAACTGAAGCAGTACACCAGACTTTGTGTAAATAACTTGAAGTTAACTTCTGATTATTCTCCTTAGCTAGCTAAATTACAACTCAAGATGAACACAGCGATGTTAGTGATCTGACGAATCTTGTGACTGGCAAAAGGCTTTGCGGTGTCGGCCTGCCCCAGGATCCCGTTTTGCAAATGCCCTTATGCACGGTTTGTTGGAAGAGTTAGGGAAACATTTGAAAGC
This sequence comes from Mesorhabditis belari, assembly GCA_958450365.1. NCBI lineage: Eukaryota > Metazoa > Nematoda > Chromadorea > Rhabditida > Rhabditidae > Mesorhabditis > Mesorhabditis belari. The sequence goes on from CAUEEP010000926.1 coordinate 1,953,256, forward strand.
ATCCGAGTTCTATGGTTACACATACTTGCAACTTACAAGTACACTGTTTACTAGAGTACACTGTTTACTTTTCCCCATTAAACTAACCTACACTAATTTGTAGCTAAAGAACTATTTAAGACAACAACCAAAAAGGCTACGACAAGGGCCACAACGAAGACAACGAAGAAGCCGACCACAAAGACCCCAGCTCTACCGTGCTTCACTCATTATGTAAGTGATGTGAAGTCTCTCAAAAACATCTCTTCCTAGGCCTCATCCACAAAATATGCGAATTGTGCCGCTGTTGGTGCTGGCTTCAAAGCTGTTGGTGGATCGTGTTACAAGGCAATTTATGTGAATGCCGATTATGCTGGAGCAAGAGCCAAATGTAAGGCTGCTCATGTGGATGCGGACTTGGCCACGATTCGATGTGATGCGGAGAACACGGGAGCTTCTGGTTTGTCTCCAGTCTTTGATTCACTCAAATGGCTTCTAGGTGTTGTGTCGGCTGCTCTGAAGACTCAATGTTTATCGTTTGGAGAGTTCTTCCACAGTGTGAGTCGCTTAGCAAGTGCGATCGAACTTTAGCAACTGAGTTTTAGCAACTGTTGTTGGGAATCAATAATGTGACAAGAACTAGTGGAATTTCCTGGACGAATGGAGCCAATACGACTTATCGGTTTCACATTTACGAGTGCTTTTTGTGAAAGTTTTTTAGCAACTGGGCCCCAGGAGAGCCAAACGGAAGTCCGGTCGATGCAGTCAGCAGTGCAACGGTATCGACACTAACACTTTTCTAAAGGACTTTAACTGTACCAGTTGTAATGAACTAGCACTTGTATTTGCTCTGTTATCATCAAAAATCCTCTTTCAGCTCTACATTGCGTCAACAAATCCAGCTGGTGGAGTGACGTATCCACTGGGAAAATGGGAAAACACGCCACCAGATTGGGTGGTTTGTGCTGCTCTCTGTGAAGTGATCACGGTGAGTCGCCGAAACAAAACCCAAAGATATTGAATTAAGTGGACTCTAAGTACCGTTAGACAAGTCTACCCAGTACCATTCGATTTCAGGCAAAGACGGGAACTGGTTGTGGATTGCGGCCGTGTACCGCGGCGACAAAAACGACAACCACAAAGAAAACGACAACAACCACAACTACGACCACAACGACACCAGCGCTACCATGTGTCACAACTTCGGTAAACAGAATATAGGCAATTAGGTTGTTATGTTTCACATAATAAATGAGGTTGCTTAAGTAGCTTCTCAAGAATGGCTCTAGCCTATTTGAAAGCAAAAGGATCAACATCTCCAGGTACCCACCACAACCTATGCCGATTGTGCAGCTGTTGGTGGTGGCTTCATTGATGTCGGTGGATCGTGTTATCAAGCAATCTTCATCAATGACTCTTACATTGGTGGAGCTAGAGCCAAATGTCAGGCATTGAATCCCAATGCTGACTTGGGCACGATTCGATGTGATTCGGAGAATACAGGAGTTGCCAGTTAGTGATTGAGTGGTGATTGTTTTGAAAATAGGTCTTAGATCTTGTACCAGCTGCTTTGAAGACTCAATGTTCAACGTTTGGAAATTTCTTTTATAGTGTGAGTTGTCTTCAAAATTTCTTTTTAACTTTGAGCTTTAGCAAATGTTATTGGGAATTAACAATGTGACAACGACGAGTGGGGTTGCCTGGTCAAATGGTGCCAACTCGACTTATCGGTTTTGTACATTTTCCGTGTTTTTATCCGGCGTTTTCAGAAACTGGGCCCCAGGAGAGCCAAACGGAAACAGTCCAGCAGAAACAGATGCAGCCAGCAGTGCAACGGTATTGTTAGATCCGAATTGAGAGCACGCATAAAACTGTGACTAACTAAGAATTTGTAAACGTGAATGTAGAACATAAAAATAAGCTCTTAAAATATAAAAGAACTTGCATTGATTTGAACTTATTGGTGAAGGGTTGCGGGTAAACAATAGGTCCAATTTTTGTATTTGCTCTGCTCTGATCAAAATATTTCTTTCAGTTCTACATTGCGTCCACAGATCCAGCTGGTGGCACGTATCCGCTGGGACAATGGGAAAACATGCTACCAACTTGGGTGGTTTGTGCGACTCTCTGTGAAGTGATCACGGTAAGTTCTTGAAAAGAAAAAGAAAGAGAAAAGCTGCCCGTTGACAACTGCATTGAAAAGCTGTTGATTCTAGGCAAAAACCGGAAATGGTTGTGGCTTCTCACCGTGCCAGAATGGTCCGTAAGATCCAATAATAAACTCTTCTTAAATATGTGCTAATAAATTGTTTTTCGAGTTTTTCTTTACAAGTTCATAGATTTCAGACGAAAAATAGTCTTTTTGTACTTGTAGCTTAAATTAAAGCAATACCTTTTGACGTCTTGACTGACCGAATTGTTTACTCCACTCCATTGTTCACAGGCGCATATATTTATCTAGGCTTTGGCTCTGCACCCTAGAGGTACGTGGCTCCTAGGCTATCGCCTGATTCTCATACGACTGAGTTTAGTTTCGTTCCAGCTAGAAGTCACGTGCTTCCGGTTCGAAACTCACCTCAGCCGTAGGAGAATCAGGCGATAGCCTAGGAGACACGTGTATCTAGGGTGTGGAGTAAAAGCCTAAGTAAATATAGGAGCCTTGAATGTTGTTAAAAGTTACGAAATGTTGTGTGAAACCATAGTCAATCGATTCAGCATAGCCAAAAACCTCTGGATGCAAAAAATCAGATCATTTGACAAAAAAAAATCCGCCAACTACTATAGCACCTTGAGTTTTAAAACGGACATTTTTCCATTGCTAAGTTGTCTTAAAATTAACTTTTTCGTGACCAGCATCATCAAGTAATGAAACTTTCAGTAACTGAAATCTACGAGGGGCAGATTTTATATGCATGTAGTTTGTGAATTAAGGATTTGATATGGACAGAGTCGAAAGTTTTAGCAAAATCTAAAAACACAGCTTCAAGCTGATAGTTGTTTTTGATCCACGGCCTTAAAGAAATCTTGGTAAGCTAAAATAAGCTGGTAACTGGTGGACCTATTTTTAAGGAAACCAAATTGATAGTCGGAGATAAGTTCATGCTTATCAAGATGAGCTGTAATTTTATCTTTGATAATAATTTCAAAAAGTTTGGATACAGGGGAGGTTAAAGAGATGGGACGATAGTTACTGAAAAGTTTTTTAGGAGATTTTTGAGAAGGGGAATAACTAAAGATTGTTTCCAAAAAGAGGAGACATCTGAACTGAGAAGAATTTTGTTTTAAGAGAGGGTAGGTAAGCACAAGAGTTTTAAGAGAGGGTAGGTAAGCACAAGAGTTTTAAGAGAGGGTAGGTAAGCACTCTAGTAGTTTCTTAATAGCAAAAGCTGAGAGGTTATCAGGACTAGACGACTTTTTAGGCCGTAATTTAGTAAAAGCTTTTTCAATGTCCGCTACACATATTAAGAAATCTGGCCACACGTCAATTTGCTTTACCGGAAAGGCCGGACACTGTTCGTTTCTATCTGTAATCGTATATACACTATGAAAGAATTTGGCAAACTCAGTGACGATTGTACTGGGATTGGAAATAAGTTTAGTACTGTCTAAGGGGTCAACGAAAGAATTGGAGACTATCTTTCGATCTTTTGTTTTAGAGCCTAAATAGGAGAAGAAAGACTTGCTGTTTTTCGAATAAACAGCTTTCCTTTCAATGTTTGACTCAAACTTTTGACAAAATTTCGAGAGCTTGCGCTGTTCTTTGATTACTAGTGGGCCAACCAGAGGATTTGCGTAATTAGATCTTTCAAAAAATGTAGAAGTCTTGCTTTAGCTCTCGTAATATGTTTTGGGGCTAATTTTACAGGGTGAGTGCAGGAGTTTTCTATGGCAAGGAGGATTTTCGAACAGAGAAAATTATAGTCATCATCTATAGAATTTGTCCTAGCGCAGAAAGGAGTCGAAAATTGGGGGTAGGCTAATTTCCGCCATTTTATTTGCGCAACAGTGTCATTTGCGCATCATTCAAAGGCACTTGCAACCGTATTTGAATGAAGAGGCCATGCTTCAAACGGTAAAGCGAATTAAAAAGAAAGAATCGCTCACTAACTGGCCGCACAACATTGACGTTTCTTTATTTGGTAGGGATTTAAAAAAAATAACATTTACATAATCATTTTTATTTATTTAGCGACAAAATTTCTACGAAAGGATACATGTTCCCAATTCAAAAAAGGAGATGCAAAAGCCTTGAAGATATTTGGGCACGATGTCGGTCTAGCTTTACTGAAGCAGGTTGTCCTTACAATTACGTGCATTATTTTTGTAGTAAATAAATTTAGAATAAGCTCTGGGCAGCCGATGCAACGTTTTTCTCGTGCCCCAAGAGCCCCAAGAACTTTGCTCCACTTTTTATCATTGGAGTGCAGGTTTGTTGAGTTTTTGTAATTCAAACATTGGCTTTAGTTGGATCAATTCTTCATTCCTTGCCTCTTTGCCTACATTGGAAGCAAAGAAGCAGCAGTTTATCGATCGGTTTTCGAATATCTCATCAGTGAAGGAATAACTCCTCCAAGAGTATTGATGACTGGTATATATATGGGCTTTTGAATAACATTTTTTGTTTTAGACTTCGAATTGGGTATGTATGCGGGATTTTGTCTTGCTTATGGCCCTGTTGAACATCCAGAATATTCTCCGACGTATAAAAGTGGATGGCTTTTTGCTTATCCAAATGACTGGTATAATATCAAATTTCTTGACTGTAGAAATATGGTCTACATCACGAGGTGCAGACGCCTTTTGGGAAAACTCATATCCAGGGTGTGATGGCACTTGCCTACATTGATCCATTAGAAGTCGATCGCTATTTCCAAGAACTGAAACAGTCCGCAAATGTAAATGCGGATGCACAAATTCTTCCAAAAATCAACAGTTTGTTTTTCGAAATAGACTGAAAAATGTTTGCTCAGTGTTTTACAAATCGTTCGAGCGATCATATTTGGGACGTTTTACGATCCCAGGATTTCGTGGGCCAGCGAAATATGAGATAAATAAGTGGAACGCTTATGATCGTGTACTTCTTGGTCAACAGATTGTAAACTCTGCTCAAGAGGGATTTCACTCTTTATTGAAGGTTTGCTAGAAAGCTTTCTAACCTTTTAACTCAGACTTTTTTAGAAAGGACCCAAGAATCCGCATCCATCGTATACTGCGGTCAGACTTTACGAAGAAATGACGCAAATAATCAACCGTTTCAAGCTTTCATCGGCTATCAATCTCACTGTTGGACAAAACTACACACGGAAGAAAACTGTATTGGCTCGACAAAAGCAACGTTTTACTGCTATTTCTAATGGTCGCTTGCCCGGTTGCGATTTTGTGCAACATCTTTCTCAGCTTTTGACTTATATTAAAAAAATTTGATTTTTATTGTTGTCCTAAATTTCATTGCTATTGTTGTCCTAACTTTCATTGTTATCGGTTGCACTTTTTTGCTAAAGCGATAAAATATTTTACTAATGGTTATTAGCTCCTAGAAAGGACTAATTTAGGTAAATATTGGAAGATGTGCATTGTTCAAAAAATTGGAAGATTTCATAAAAAATAGAAGAAAATAAAAAACAATAAAAAAAAGCTCAAAAATGAAAATAATAATTAAAAACTCGAGTGCTTAATACAGTGTTAAAGTTGCGCAAATGACCCTTGTTGCGCAAACGTACTTGCGCAAATGACCCTGTTGCGGAAATTAGCCTACCCCGAAAATTGCAGTCCTCCAATTTTGAACGTGATCCCATAATGGTCAGATCCAGGAAGAGGCTCCAATCGCTTCAGCTCCATGATGGTATCAGGGGAATCAGGCAAGACCAGATCTAAAATAGAAAATGAACGGCAGAAGGTAGCAAATGTGTTTAAAATAAATAGAGAGCATGTAATATGGAAATTTTGTAGCAAAATGGTGGGATGGTGGTACTTATCGAACACAAATTTGTCATTGGAATAAGTCACATGAAAATTTAAATCGTCTAGTAAAATGTTGACTTCTGAATCATGCAAGAAAAGTGACAAATGATCAAAAAGACGAGAAGTATCAGCATAATTCACGCTAGGGGGCCGATAAACGACAAGAAAACAAACCTTTCTGCCAAGATAAACATCTACAATTATAATTCCACAGTTAAAGATGGAACTGCAGTAAATTACATGGTGGGTACAAGACTTAAGGAGCAAAAACACAACCCCGCCATCATGCGATTTAGTGGAAGACGCTCTATCACATCTAATAATATGGTAAGAATCACTAGGGTCAAGAATAGAGGAAACTAGAGAGTCGTCTAGCCATGTCTCGGTAATAGCAAGAAAAGAATAAGATTTTGTACGAGTCATGGTCTGGAAAGTAGCTAAGCGTTTTTTGCTATTAGTAACTATGCTATGGGCATTGGCAAGAAAAACACTAGGGGAAAAGAGAGCATCAAACTTGGGAAAGCGATCCGAGTAATTTCTCCTGTGTAGAATGCGAGATTGACTGATTGACTTTGTTGTTTGAGGAGTTTCTTTCCAATCCTCCGTTCCGATGGGTGGGTGAAAAAGGCACCCTCATCGTTTTCTGTTTTATCTCGAAAATTCTTTGCTAATGGTTCGTTCACATCCGACAAGGAGTGTGCTTTGCGCAACCCAGGCGGGTCAATCTTCGTAGAGTTAATCCTCTTTGGAGGTCGGCCCTTCTTGACTGGAGACATGCTTTCCATTGTCGTATCCTTTTGCGCAGCCATGCCAACAGTCGTTTCGGAAGCAGTCACATTGATACCAGCCACATGCAGGGCTACAACCTGGCCCTGAGATGCACTCCTTGTCTTATTCACGTCGAGGTGTAAAAGGGGAGCATGTTGAGTTGAAGGAAATGTCTCCTGCCTCTCGCTCTTGTAGCGACTTGGATCCGAGGTCCGTTTAAAACTTGGGACTTGGGTCCGTTTAAAATAAACTTTCGAGTTCAATGCTTGGTCATAGCTAAAAGTAGAGTAAAAATGCTCAAAAATACTTGTGTCAACTTTTTATAGCCTCTCGGAAAGGTTCCTAAACTTGCGTTTGAAAGTTGTCACCCAGGAGCCGCCAAGACTTTTGACCATGACTGTATTGTAGAATTCGCACCTTATACAGTCATGCACAAAAGTCTTGTAACATCCAGTTTAGCAAATTTCAAAGTGTAATAACTTTTTTGCAAAGAGGCGAATTCGCAAACAGTTTTTGGTTTTCAATTGTCAAAAATTTCTATTTTTATATGCAAGAAAAACTTTATTGAAGCGATTAACAAAAATTAAAAAAAACAAAAAACGGGCGTATTTTTGATGCTCAAAAGTCTTGTAACATTTGGAAAAAAACATAGGAATTATCAAATTTTTAATACTTGCTTGGTCCACTATAGCTTTGATGACTCCCTGGATTCGCTTTGGCATTGAATCAACTAAATCGCGTAGAATTTGGGCTCCCAGGGATGACCCGGTACGGCGAATGAAGAACCAAACCCCTATCTTCGAGTTGAATCGCTTTGACTTCAAAAAAGCCCAAAGATGCTCAAGGACGCTCAAATCCGGGCTGTATGGAGGAGCTGAGATAATTTGAACACGATTTGCTTTGAACCATCCTGGAAGACGAGCTTTTCCACCATTTGCGAGAGTGACGACCCGGCCCATTAGCAATTGACTCTTGTGGCAAGCGGCATTATCCTGATAAAGCAGCCATCCAGGGCCCATTTTTGCAATTGAAAATATCAGAAGATGATTCTGGAAAACTGATTTGTAGCCTTCAGCTTTGAGCGTTGAGTTTAGTAGCACTAGCGGACCTGGTGAATTTCTCGATATTGCACCTGAAAGACAGAGTTGAGAGTGTCCGGGCGAAAAAGATTGACTTTTGACTCATCAGTAAAAATCACATTTGCTCAATCATTTTGTCATACTTCTTTGCAAACTCCAAACGAATCTTCCGATGCTTGGCATTCATCAAGGGCTTCTTGGCTGCTCTTCTTGTCACCAACCCACCACGAATCAAGCGTCGGCTCACTGTCATTCGTGATACATCCTGGCCGAATTGACTCTTCGTCATGACGACTCCATCGCTCGCATTGAGATCCTTGTTATTTTGGTGAGCTTTGACGAGCGCTTTATTCTCTCTGGGTGTTGTAATTGGTGGACGGCCTGATTTTGAAGCTCGGTGAACAGATCCAGTCGTTTTGAACGTCCCGACAATTACAGATACCGTTTTTTCACTGCATTTGAAGAGAGCTGCCACATCTTTCCTCTCAATTCCTTTCTCTCGCGCTTCCACAATTTTTTCTTTGTCCCGAGTTGACAAGTATTGTCCAGGCATCTAAAAAAAATAATTTTTTGTTATATAAAAAGAAAATAAAAACAAAAACAAAAAAAAAAGCAAAATACTTCAAATGTTACAAGACTTTTGAAGAATAATCCAGCGATCAATCCGGAAATTTCGATGGTTAGTCTGTGTACCTGCATCTAGTGTATTCATGAAGGCCTAATCAGCGACCTAAATTTTCAGGAAAAATCACGAATGACCACTAAAATACCATTCAAAACACATTCAAACGCTGAAGGAAAGCATGCTGTAAAGACGTGAGAAATAATTCAACTATTGAAATCTATATTGTCTATTGTTTCGCTGAAAGTTAATCAATTTCAGTGATGGATTCGTTAGCGGAAGCTCGGAGACACGGGAGAATAAAAAGATGAAAGCAAAGGCTCGATTTGGAGACTATGAGGATACGGTAGCGAAAAGTGACACCCAAGTAGGCTAAAAAAGTTCTGAAACGCTAAAAAAGGCTGATGTTTTCACTTTTTTGTACTCCGATACGTTATATTGTTATTTTATACTCTCAAATGATCGAAACAAGTGAAAAGCAGATAAAACAAAAAAGCAAAAGAGACATTTCGGCTTGGGACTCGAATAGACGAGCTTGGATTGGCTTCCAGCGCCTTAAGCCAGATTATGAAGAGAACTTGCTGCCCCTTGGCTAGTGTTACTATCGCTGGGGCCAAGATCAGTCTACTAATGAAAAATCATCAAAAAATTGTACCGTAACCCCAATTTTGCTCTACTCTATTTGCTGAGTTTTGACACTCAAATTTTTCTGCCGTTTTTCGGCAATTTGGTGGAAAGAGGGAAAAGCGGAAAAACGATAACCCTGCTTTCAAATAAGATTTCCACAAAGATTAATAAAAAGCTTTCAGAAAAAGATGCAATATAATCCAAAGAAGAAAGAAAAACAGCGAACATTTGGAGACTATGAAGACACAATTTCAGAAATGGATTTAAAGGTGAATGAAATCTTTGAAGATTGATCAGGAAAGATTCTAGAAAAAGGGAAAGCCTAGTCACAAAGAAGCACAAAGTAAAGATTCGAAGCTCGAGTTTGGGGACTATGAGGAGAATGTATCAAGAATTGATCTTCAGGTAAAACTACAAGTTTCTCAGAAAAGAAGAATCTTGTGCAGCTAAAAATAGAAATTTTAGAAAGCTCACAAGTACTCTGGGCGAAAAGGAGGATCAAGTGAATCACGACAACGAGAGCAAAAACCTCTAGGTAAGTGATGAGGAACTCATCAGCATCTCAAAGTACTATGAAGCAATAATTTGATCCAAGAGTCTTCAGAATTCAAAAGCTACAAAGACTTTTGCGAGTTGTTTTCAGATTTGAATGAAAAGAAGCAAAACTTGGAACTGATTTCGGAGTTCGTTCCGATTGGGCATGATACAAGTGCCAAGCAACGCTTGCGGACTGGAGTTCATAAGAAAAAGTGAGATTTATGAGTGAGATAAGATCATTCTAGAATTTAGATTGCTAAATCCTGCTCCAAGTACTGTAGCTTCAACTTCTCACTAGAGTGTGTTATTCTTTCAACCCTTTTCTTTTCAGATTCCGTGGTTGGACAATTCAATGGGATCGAATTAGATGAAAATATTACCCTCCAACAGAGGGAAAACTAGATCTCACTAAGTGTTAAAGTGTATAAAGGTTGAAGTTAATCTCTTCAATAAATGCACAAAAACTTGTAAAGAAAAAGTCGAAAAACAATTTATTAGCACATATTTAAGAAGAGTTTATTATTGGATCTTACGGACCATTCTGGCACGGTGAGAAGCCACAACCATTTCCGGTTTTTGCCTAGAATCAACAGCTTTTCAATGCAGTTGTCAACGGGCAGTTTTTCTCTTTCTTTCTCTTTTCAAGAACTTACCGTGATCACTTCACAGAGAGTCGCACAAACCACCCAAGTTGGTAGCATGTTTTCCCATTGTCCCAGCGGATACGTGCCACCAGCTGGATCTGTGGACGCAATGTAGAACTGAAAGAAATATTTTGATCAGAGCAGAGCAAATACAAAACTTGGACCTATTGTTTACCCGCAACCCTTCACCAATAAGTTCAAATCAATGCAAGTTCTTTTATATTTTAAGAGCTTATTTTTATGTTCTACATTCACGTTTACAAATTCTTAGTTAGTCACAGTTTTATGCGTGCTCTCAATTCGGATCTAACAATACCGTTGCACTGCTGGCTGCATCTGTTTCTGCTGGACTGTTTCCGTTTGGCTCTCCTGGGGCCCAGTTTCTGAAAACGCCGGATAAAAACACGGAAAATGTACAAAACCGATAAGTCGAGTTGGCACCATTTGACCAGGCAACCCCACTCGTCGTTGTCACATTGTTAATTCCCAATAACATTTGCTAAAGCTCAAAGTTAAAAAGAAATTTTGAAGACAACTCACACTATAAAAGAAATTTCCAAACGTTGAACATTGAGTCTTCAAAGCAGCTGGTACAAGATCTAAGACCTATTTTCAAAACAATCACCACTCAATCACTAACTGGCAACTCCTGTATTCTCCGAATCACATCGAATCGTGCCCAAGTCAGCATTGGGATTCAATGCCTGACATTTGGCTCTAGCTCCACCAATGTAAGAGTCATTGATGAAGATTGCTTGGTAACACGATCCACCGACATCAATGAAGCCACCACCAACAGCTGCACAATCGGCATAGGTTGTGGTGGGTACCTGGAGATGTTGATCCTTTTGCTTTCAAATAGGCTAGAGCCATTCTTGAGAAGCTACTTAAGCAACCTCATTTATTATGTGAAACATAACAACCTAATTGCCTATATTCTGTTTACCGAAGTTGTGACACATGGTAGCGCTGGTGTCGTTGTGGTCGTAGTTGTGGTTGTTGTCGTTTTCTTTGTGGTTGTCGTTTTTGTCGCCGCGGTACACGGCCGCAATCCACAACCAGTTCCCGTCTTTGCCTGAAATCGAATGGTACTGGGTAGACTTGTCTAACGGTACTTAGAGTCCACTTAATTCAATATCTTTGGGTTTTGTTTCGGCGACTCACCGTGATCACTTCACAGAGAGCAGCACAAACCACCCAATCTGGTGGCGTGTTTTCCCATTTTCCCAGTGGATACGTCACTCCACCAGCTGGATTTGTTGACGCAATGTAGAGCTGAAAGAGGATTTTTGATGATAACAGAGCAAATACAAGTGCTAGTTCATTACAACTGGTACAGTTAAAGTCCTTTAGAAACGTGTTAGTGTCGATACCGTTGCACTGCTGACTGCATCGACCGGACTTCCGTTTGGCTCTCCTGGGGCCCAGTTGCTAAAAAACTTTCACAAAAAGCACTCGTAAATGTGAAACCGATAAGTCGTATTGGCTCCATTCGTCCAGGAAATTCCACTAGTTCTTGTCACATTATTGATTCCCAACAACAGTTGCTAAAACTCAGTTGCTAAAGTTCGATCGCACTTGCTAATCGACTCACACTGTGGAAGAACTCTCCAAACGATAAACATTGAGTCTTCAGAGCAGCCGACACAACACCTAGAAGCCATTTGAGTGAATCAAAGACTGGAGACAAACCAGAAGCTCCCGTGTTCTCCGCATCACATCGAATCGTGGCCAAGTCCGCATCCACATGAGCAGCCTTACATTTGGCTCTTGCTCCAGCATAATCGGCATTCACATAAATTGCCTTGTAACACGATCCACCAACAGCTTTGAAGCCAGCACCAACAGCGGCACAATTCGCATATTTTGTGGATGAGGCCTAGGAAGAGATGTTTTTTGAGAGACTTCACATCACTTACATAATGAGTGAAGCACGGTAGAGCTGGGGTCTTTGTGGTCGGCTTCTTCGTTGTCTTCGTTGTGGCCCTTGTCGTAGCCTTTTTGGTTGTTGTCTTAAATAGTTCTTTAGCTACAAATTAGTGTAGGTTAGTTTAATGGGGAAAAGTAAACAGTGTACTCTAGTAAACAGTGTACTTGTAAGTTGCAAGTATGTGTAACCATAGAACTCGGATGCTTTCAAATGTTTCCCTAACTCTTCCAACAAACCGTGCATAAGGGCATTTGCAAAACGGGATCCTGGGGCAGGCCGACACCGCAAAGCCTTTTGCCAGTCACAAGATTCGTCACCTAATCCAAAAAGTGATTGGCTCTTAACATAAGGCTCTAACCGCTTTTGTGTCCAATGCACACACATCTCCTGGACAGGCGAGTTTGGGACAATGAATCGTTCTTGTTGAGGAGCCGCTAAATGAATGGAGATATTGATGGATGTTAGAGTCGGAGTGGTAGACGAGGTAGAGTGAAGCGACTTAAAAACTCACGTGCATTTGTGGCCTTTGCTTTGAGACAAGCAAGTTCTGTTCTGAGTGACCATTCCGTTGAGTCCACAGGTTGCCGTGCATGGTGCCATCGATTTCCAGCCACTCCAAATGCCAAGATTTGGAAAAGCACAGTGTGCGAGGACTTCTGAAAGCATTTCTTTCAGATCTACCTTCAATGTATTACTTGTGATTCGACACTTTGGCATCACATAGTCACTCGGCAGAGACACATTTCCACAGAGAACTTGATTGAGTTTGGAGTTGGGGTACTGAAATGGTAAATTCTGTCTTTTTAGCTGTCTGGTAGAACTTTAGCCAATAAACCGAAAGCTTACGAGTGAATATCCCTCAGCACAGGCATTCGAGCCATCAGGACATGGCTTCGGAGCACATGGTCTTGTTCGAGAATATGGTCCCCTGGAAAGATTTGAATGGTTGTTTTTTAAAGGTACACAAAATTGTTCAGTTACTCACTTGCATGGACATCCCCATTTCCATGAGAGACACGTCCTCTTTTGAACCTTTCTTCCGAATAAACCACACGTGCCTGTACAGCTCGTATAGTCTTCCCACCTTGACCAGTGGCCTGGAATTTGTTGCTTGATGTAATGTTGATGTTTTTGTTAAGTTTAAAAGATTTACCAGCTGCTGGACACTTTGAACAAATGGGGAGAGAGGCTAGCGTGGTGCTTGCTGAAAGATCACTAACATAACTGTGTTGTTCATCTTGAGTTGTAATTTAGCTAGCTAAGGAGAATAATCAGAGGTTAACTTCAAGTTAAGCTGACAGCTGACATAGCTATTCTAAATCTCAGGTTACTTACACAAAGTCTGGTGTACTGCCTCAATTCTCCAGTAACCTTTGAAACAAGAGTTACTTGCAAGTTACTTTCTTACTTGTTACAAGCTTTTCAGAACTGACGATAGATTACAAGTTGCATATTTAGATGACACTACAATTATAGTGTCTTATGTTTATAAAGAAGCTGTTCACCTCAAAACCTACCATATAGCCCGATCACAGCACAGATGATGAGCATGTTGGAATGAGCAATAAGTTGATCGAGTGACTCTTGTCTAGGTGACTCTGATGACTGATCTACATGCCTTTGACGCCTTTCACCCCTTTTATAGATGAATTCGAAACGGATTTTGAACCTCAATAGCAAATTTGATTCAAATTCAAAGTCCATTGTTATAAAGTCCATTGAAAGGGACTACAATAGCCCGATCAAAAGTCGAGGTGATCGATTTTCGATCAACGTGAATTTTGAAACTGGAAAATTTTGCTTCCCAGTCAGGACAATGACTTTTATAACAATGGAATGAAAAGGAACAATTGATTTTTTTAAAAATTCAATCGGAATGGTGTAATTTCAGCGCCAGGATTGACCAGGAAGGAGATTTTTCATCGTGCAAGCTTCTACGGACTGTCAAATAGACTGGGACATTGTTTGAACTCACGCAGTCAATGGATTTTATGAAAGACTATAGACATTTGTGTTCTATCCTTTGTTAGGGGCGGACTTTGATAAAGGACCCGGAACGAGAACCGGGAAAGAACCCGGAACGAGAATTCAAAGACAAGCCTTGCCCAGGAGACTTGCTCAAGACTTTTTGGTGAAATGGCCAAGAAAAGACCTTTTCTTGGTCTTTTCTGCACATTTTCTTGAAAACTACCGTAGCCAAACGATCAATTTTCACTATACAACAAAAAAGGCACAAGTATTCAGAAAGGCAGAAGTTCGTTTCTCATGAATTAGTCACATTTCACCAAAAAACTATTGGCAGGTTCCACTATCGTGACAATCGCCAATCAGCAAGTGAAGTTACACATGATAAAGTTAGTTGACCTAATCGTCTGTCAGATGTTGATGACACTTGCCTTTATCTGTTTTTGAGTGTTGGCAGTAGCGGCGCCAGAGCATACGTATAGGATAACATAACAGCGCATATATGGCTGAAATTAAATTTATCGTCTAATCAACGACATTTAAAATTCTCGTTCTGGGTCCTTTGCCGGTTATCGAAGTCCGCCCCTAACAAAAGATAGAACACAAATGTCTATAGTCTTTGATAAAATCCATCAAACAATGTCCCAGTCTATTTGACAGTCCGTAGAAGCTTGCACGATGAAAAATCTCCTTCCTGGTCAATCCTGGCGCTGAAATTAAAATATCCCGACTAAAATATCCCTTTACATTCCATTGTTATAAAAGTCATTGTCCTGACTCGGAAGCAAAATTTTCCAGTTTCAAAATTAGCGGTGATCGAAAAGCAACCAAATTTTAGGCTCTTTTCCGGGCTATTGTAGTCCCTTTCAATGGACTTTCAATTTGAATCAAATTTTGCAGAGGTGGCAAGTATGGTTTACCAAGTTGCGTTCTGGGGACAGATCTTTGAAAGATGCAGACGGTCGTGGAGCGGCACCCCAACTGGATGATTCCAAATTACTCGAACTCATTATCAACGACCATCGGGTGGCATCGCGTGAATTGAGAGAAGAGTTAGGGGTTGATCATACAACAGTGCTAACGAGGGAACTACAACTACTTACCACCTCAGATCGACTCCAAAATTACAGGGGGGAAAGATCATCACAAAAGAAGAATTTTCTGAGATTTTTAGCTGCTAAATGCCAGAACTAACTGAAATATAAGGTTTCAAAGTTCAAAGTTCAAAGTAGCTTAAACTTAAACATTTTTGGGACTTGCACGGCACTCTTTAAAGGGAACTCTCACAGGCACTCTCACAGGTTAGCCGAGTGGCCGAGTGGTTAGGAGCGCGACCTAGTAGTCCGAGTGTCGCTGGTTCGGCTCCACCCCAAAAGTTTTTCTTTTTTTGCAAAACTTTTAATGTGCGTTCTATTTTTTTCGCTTCTCAAAGTTAATTCTGATTTTTTTTACCATAAAAGGTGAGGATAACAAAACTTTATTTAAAACTAAGAAATAACAAACAATTCAACAACGGTGGAAAGATTCGACAAAATGAAGGAAGGAGAATATATTCAGACAATAAGCACAACGAATGTACGGCATATTATCGCAATTTATCTTATTACATGCACCAATCAAATCTTATTACATGCACCAATCATGCGGATGACTTTCTTCTCTCCATGGTAGGCTAGGGATCGAGATGAGTGCTGTTCTTTCAAAAAGCCTGATTGATCGGCATTGGCAAGACAGGAGCGTAGGACGACGTTTGCTTGAAGGTCGGCCCTCACATTATTCACCAAGTTGTTGGCCTCACCTTCTATGTCCGCCTTTGCCCGGAAGTTCTTGATCGCGGTAACGCGGCGGGTACGACTCCAGCAATCCTCTTGAAGTTGTTGATCCATTGTGGTGATGCTTTGAACGTGGACACCAAAGAATAGTATAACAGCCGACGTATAGTATAACATAACAGCGCATATATGGCTGAAATTAAATTTATCGTTTAATCAACGACATTTAAGATTCTCGTTCTGGGTGCTTTCCCGGTTATCAAAGTGCGACCTTAGCAAAAGATAGAACACAAATGTCTATAGTCTTTCATAAAATCCATTGGCTGCGTGAGTTCAAACAATGTCCCAGTCTATTTGACAGTCCGTAGAAGCTTGCACGATGAAAAATCTCCTTCCTGGTCAATCCTGGCGCTGAAATTACACCATTCCGATTGAATTTTTAAAAAAATCAATTGTTCCTTTTCATTCCATTGTTATAAAAGTCATTGTCCTGACTGGGAAGCAAAATTTTCCAGTTTCAAAATTAGCGGTGATCGAAAATCAATCAAATTCTAGACTCCTTTTCGGGCTATTGTAGTCCCTTTCAATGGACTTTATAACAATGGACTTTGAATTTGAATCAAATTTGCTATTGAGGTTCAAAATCCGTTTCAAATTCATCTATAAAAGGGGTGAAAGGCGTCAAAGGCATGTAGATCAGTCATCAGAGTCACCTAGACAAGAGTCACTCGATCAACTTATTGCTCATTCCAACATGCTCATCATCTGTGCTGTGATCGGGCTATATGGTAGGTTTTGAGGTGAACAGCTTCTTTATAAACATAAGACACTATAATTGTAGTGTCATCTAAATATGCAACTTGTAATCTATCGTCAGTTCTGAAAAGCTTGTAACAAGTAAGAAAGTAACTTGCAAGTAACTCTTGTTTCAAGGGCTACTGAAGAACTGAAGCAGTACACCAGACTTTGTGTAAGTAACTTGAAGTTAACTTCTGATTATTCTCCTTAGCTAGCTAAATTACAACTCAAGATGAACACAGCGATGTTAGTGATCTTTCAGCAAGCACCACGCTAGCCTCTCTCCCCATTTGTTCAAAGTGTCCAGCAGCTGGTAAATCTTTTAAACTTAACAAAAACATCAACAAGTGATCAAGCAACAAATTCCAGGCCACTGGTCAAGGTGGGAAGACTATACGAGCTGTACAGGCACGTGTGGTTTATTCGGAAGAAAAGTTCAAAAGAGGACGTGTCTCTCATGGAAATGGGGATGTCCATGCAAGTGAGTAACTGAACAAAAAACAACCATTCAAATCTTTCCAGGGGACCATATTCTCGAACAAGACCATGTGCTCCGAAGCCATGTCCTGATGGCTCGAATGCCTGTGCTGAGGGATATTCACTCGTAAGTTTTTCGTTTATTGGCTGAAGTTCTACCAGACAGCTAAAAAAGACAGAATTTACCATTTCAGTACCCCAACTCCAAACTCAATCAAGTTCTCTGTGGAAATGTGTCTCTGCCGAGTGACTATGTGATGCCAAAGTGTCGAATCACAAGTAATACATTGAAGGTAGATCTGAAAGAAATGCTTTCAGAAGTCCTCGCACACTGTGCTTTTCCAAATCTTGGCATTTGGAGTGGCTGGAAATCGATGGCACCATGCACGGCAACCTGTGGACTCAACGGAATGGTCACTCAGAACAGAACTTGCTTGTCTCAAAGCAAAGGCCACAAATGCACGTGAGTTTTTAAGTCGCTTCACTCTACCTCGTCTACCACTCCGACTCTAACATCCATCAATATCTCCATTCATTTAGCGGCTCCTCAACAAGAACGATTCATTGTCCCAAACTCGCCTGTCCAGGAGATGTGTGTGCATTGGACACAAAAGCGGTTAGAGCCTTATGTTAAGAGCCAATCACTTTTTGGATTAGGTGACGAATCTTGTGACTGGCAAAAGGCTTTGCGGTGTCGGCCTGCCCCAGGATCCCGTTTTGCAAATGCCCTTATGCACGGTTTGTTGGAAGAGTTAGGGAAACATTTGAAAGCATCCGAGTTCTATGGTTACACATACTTGCAACTTACAAGTACACTGTTTACTAGAGTACACTGTTTACTTTTCCCCATTAAACTAACCTACACTAATTTGTAGCTAAAGAACTATTTAAGACAACAACCAAAAAGGCTACGACAAGGGCCACAACGAAGACAACGAAGAAGCCGACCACAAAGACCCCAGCTCTACCGTGCTTCACTCATTATGTAAGTGATGTGAAGTCTCTCAAAAACATCTCTTCCTAGGCCTCATCCACAAAATATGCGAATTGTGCCGCTGTTGGTGCTGGCTTCAAAGCTGTTGGTGGATCGTGTTACAAGGCAATTTATGTGAATGCCGATTATGCTGGAGCAAGAGCCAAATGTAAGGCTGCTCATGTGGATGCGGACTTGGCCACGATTCGATGTGATGCGGAGAACACGGGAGCTTCTGGTTTGTCTCCAGTCTTTGATTCACTCAAATGGCTTCTAGGTGTTGTGTCGGCTGCTCTGAAGACTCAATGTTTATCGTTTGGAGAGTTCTTCCACAGTGTGAGTCGATTAGCAAGTGCGATCGAACTTTAGCAACTGAGTTTTAGCAACTGTTGTTGGGAATCAATAATGTGACAAGAACTAGTGGAATTTCCTGGACGAATGGAGCCAATACGACTTATCGGTTTCACATTTACGAGTGCTTTTTGTGAAAGTTTTTTAGCAACTGGGCCCCAGGAGAGCCAAACGGAAGTCCGGTCGATGCAGTCAGCAGTGCAACGGTATCGACACTAACACGTTTCTAAAGGACTTTAACTGTACCAGTTGTAATGAACTAGCACTTGTATTTGCTCTGTTATCATCAAAAATCCTCTTTCAGCTCTACATTGCGTCAACAAATCCAGCTGGTGGAGTGACGTATCCACTGGGAAAATGGGAAAACACGCCACCAGATTGGGTGGTTTGTGCTGCTCTCTGTGAAGTGATCACGGTGAGTCGCCGAAACAAAACCCAAAGATATTGAATTAAGTGGACTCTAAGTACCGTTAGACAAGTCTACCCAGTACCATTCGATTTCAGGCAAAGACGGGAACTGGTTGTGGATTGCGGCCGTGTACCGCGGCGACAAAAACGACAACCACAAAGAAAACGACAACAACCACAACTACGACCACAACGACACCAGCGCTACCATGTGTCACAACTTCGGTAAACAGAATATAGGCAATTAGGTTGTTATGTTTCACATAATAAATGAGGTTGCTTAAGTAGCTTCTCAAGAATGGCTCTAGCCTATTTGAAAGCAAAAGGATCAACATCTCCAGGTACCCACCACAACCTATGCCGATTGTGCAGCTGTTGGTGGTGGCTTCATTGATGTCGGTGGATCGTGTTACCAAGCAATCTTCATCAATGACTCTTACATTGGTGGAGCTAGAGCCAAATGTCAGGCATTGAATCCCAATGCTGACTTGGGCACGATTCGATGTGATTCGGAGAATACAGGAGTTGCCAGTTAGTGATTGAGTGGTGATTGTTTTGAAAATAGGTCTTAGATCTTGTACCAGCTGCTTTGAAGACTCAATGTTCAACGTTTGGAAATTTCTTTTATAGTGTGAGTTGTCTTCAAAATTTCTTTTTAACTTTGAGCTTTAGCAAATGTTATTGGGAATTAACAATGTGACAACGACGAGTGGGGTTGCCTGGTCAAATGGTGCCAACTCGACTTATCGGTTTTGTACATTTTCCGTGTTTTTATCCGGCGTTTTCAGAAACTGGGCCCCAGGAGAGCCAAACGGAAACAGTCCAGCAGAAACAGATGCAGCCAGCAGTGCAACGGTATTGTTAGATCCGAATTGAGAGCACGCATAAAACTGTGACTAACTAAGAATTTGTAAACGTGAATGTAGAACATAAAAATAAGCTCTTAAAATATAAAAGAACTTGCATTGATTTGAACTTATTGGTGAAGGGTTGCGGGTAAACAATAGGTCCAAGTTTTGTATTTGCTCTGCTCTGATCAAAATATTTCTTTCAGTTCTACATTGCGTCCACAGATCCAGCTGGTGGCACGTATCCGCTGGGACAATGGGAAAACATGCTACCAACTTGGGTGGTTTGTGCGACTCTCTGTGAAGTGATCACGGTAAGTTCTTGAAAAGAGAAAGAAAGAGAAAAACTGCCCGTTGACAACTGCATTGAAAAGCTGTTGATTCTAGGCAAAAACCGGAAATGGTTGTGGCTTCTCACCGTGCCAGAATGGTCCGTAAGATCCAATAATAAACTCTTCTTAAATATGTGCTAATAAATTGTTTTTCGACTTTTTCTTTACAAGTTTTTGTGCATTTATTGAAGAGATTAACTTCAACCTTTATACACTTTAACACTTAGTGAGATCTAGTTTTCCCTCTGTTGGAGGGTAATATTTTCATCTAATTCGATCCCATTGAATTGTCCAACCACGGAATCTGAAAAGAAAAGGGTTGAAAGAATAACACACTCTAGTGAGAAGTTGAAGCTACAGTACTTGGAGCAGGATTTAGCAATCTAAATTCTAGAATGATCTTATCTCACTCATAAATCTCACTTTTTCTTATGAACTCCAGTCCGCAAGCGTTGCTTGGCACTTGTATCATGCCCAATCGGAACGAACTCCGAAATCAGTTCCAAGTTTTGCTTCTTTTCATTCAAATCTGAAAACAACTCGCAAAAGTCTTTGTAGCTTTTGAATTCTGAAGACTCTTGGATCAAATTATTGCTTCATAGTACTTTGAGATGCTGATGAGTTCCTCATCACTTACCTAGAGGTTTTTGCTCTCGTTGTCGTGATTCACTTGATCCTCCTTTTCGCCCAGAGTACTTGTGAGCTTTCTAAAATTTCTATTTTTAGCTGCACAAGATTCTTCTTTTCTGAGAAACTTGTAGTTTTACCTGAAGATCAATTCTTGATACATTCTCCTCATAGTCCCCAAACTCGAGCTTCGAATCTTTACTTTGTGCTTCTTTGTGACTAGGCTTTCCCTTTTTCTAGAATCTTTCCTGATCAATCTTCAAAGATTTCATTCACCTTTAAATCCATTTCTGAAATTGTGTCTTCATAGTCTCCAAATGTTCGCTGTTTTTCTTTCTTCTTTGGATTATATTGCATCTTTTTCTGAAAGCTTTTTATTAATCTTTGTGGAAATCTTATTTGAAAGCAGGGTTATCGTTTTTCCGCTTTTCCCTCTTTCCACCAAATTGCCGAAAAACGGCAGAAAAATTTGAGTGTCAAAACTCGGCAACTTGGAATAGGGTAGAGCAAAATTACGGTACAATTTTTTGATGAATTTTCCAATAGTAGACAGAGCTTGGCCCAGGGACATTAGCACTAGCCAAGGGGCAGCAAATTCTCTTCATAGTCTGGTTTAAGGCGCTGATAGCTAATCCAAGCTCGTCTGCTCGAGTCCCAAGCCGAAATTCTCTTTTGCTTTTTTGTTTTATCTGCTTTTCACCTGTTTCGATCATTTGCCTAAGCCTAAGCCTTAGCCTAAGCCTGCGCATAAAATAACAATATAACGTATCCGAGTACAAAAAAGTGAAAACATCCGCCTTTTTTAGCGTTTCAGAACTTTTTTAGCCTACTTGGGTGTCACTTTTCGCTACCGTATCCTCATAGTCTCCAAATCGAGCCTTTGCTTTCATCTTTTTATTCTCCCGTATCTCCGAGGTTCCGCTAACGAATTCATCGCTGAAATTGCTCAACTTTCAACCAAAAAATAGACAATATAGAATTTAATAGTCAAATTATTTCTCACCTCTTTACAGCATGCTTTCCTTCAGCGTTTGAATGTGTTTTGAACGGTATTTTAGTGGTGATTCGTGATTTTTCCTGAAAATTAGCTGATTAGTTGATTGTTTAGGCCGCTGATTAGGCCTTCATGAATACACTATATACAGGTACTCAGACTGACCATCAAGATTTCCGGATTGATCGCTGGATCATGCTTCTCTAAAGTAGCACCATATCCTTTCAAATCAGCATTAGTTAAGTGCTTGATTTTGCTCCCGAAACGGTTTTTCCCTGCCCAATGCTGTCGATCTGAAAAATAGAATTCAATGAGCAATAAATATTTCTTAACTATAAAACTTAACTTAACTTTACTACAAAAATCGGGTACTGTAGCACATTATAAGTTGCGAATTCTGCAATGATACCATTTTTCACTACTCAAGGCAATACCCGAGTAACTATTCGGCCATTTACCGTAGAAAGCGTTCGATTGTCGATAAATTGGATTCTCTGGTCGTCTGTATTTCCATTGTGAATCGCTAAAGAACTGATAACACTAAATAGAAGGAAATTTGTCTCACGAATTGTAGTTGTACCCCCAATTTCCATAGAGCTGCCTGCTGGAATCTTGTCGTGGATAGGTGTAAGCTGAAATGTTTAAACTCAAATTAAACGCTTTAAACTTTTGAAAAAACACCAAAGCAAATTATCTACTAGATTTAGCAAACCTACTTGTACTTTGACTACCCCTTTCCTAAAACGTACCAACTTTCAAAAATACCGTAATCTCGCCGCTAATTTAGGCCCTTACATGGCTGGGGGGCTTTCGTCATCACAAAGACGGAATCCCTATGGTGAGACGCGGTTATTGCACTTCTTGACTGCGTTGACCAGCTCCGATTTGGGGTTCGCTAACAGCTAAATTTTTGCGTGAGGGGCTGCGTTCGCGCGGCCCTGCCAATAGATTGATGTAAGCGAGATAAACGATCGTGGAATCTGGAGGGCGCTAGTTGGGAAGGCACGACCAACAAGGAGAGGGGTATTCCACATTCATCTCATCCCACCGCTCAAATGCTACAGAAGTGGTGTGACAAAAAGGAGTCGATCTTCGTTTTCCCTCGTCGTGACAAAGGAAAACATTTGGACAAACAAACGGCTGCTAGAGCGATCGACGACCTTTTCAAAAAGTTGGGATTTCAAAGCTTCTCTTCACATTCACTTCGTGCTGGAGCCACAACTAATAGAGCAGCTGATGGTGTACCTCTCTTGAACCCCTTCAGAGTCGTGGGCGCTGGAAGTCGTTGGCCGGATGCATCCCTAAGTGCACGAATCGAATGGTGCTCAAACAACAACAACCAAGTTGGATTAAGAATTGTTTTTTTGGTTAATTTGTTAATCGACCGTTGTATTGCTGTTGCTTTTGCTTATTGTTTTTCGGTCATTTATTGTTGTTGACGTGGTCATTGCACTTTTGATTGTGTTGACCTGTGTGGCAGCTCCGAGTTGGGGTTCGCTAACAGCTAAATTTTTGCGTGAGGGGCTGCGTTCGCGCGGCCCTGCTAATTTAATTTTGAAGATTAAAATATTAAATCTTTCCATAGGGGCCTAGAAGAGGAAGGGTCTGCGGTCTATCCCGTCCGATCTGCCAAGTTAAGCAACGTCGGCGCGGGATAGTCGTGGGTTCGACTTTTGTGGGTTCCCCTCCGAGCGCCCCAGCCCGGCCATCGGAGTATCATCGGCTACGACAACTACACTTCTGCCTCAGTACCCTGCTCTCTTCCGGCATCAAGGGATCAAGCAAAGGCCGAGAGGCGATCCAATCTCGGGACATCAGCTATCCCATATGGAGCTGCTATGCCATATGGCTAACGGACCAAGGAACGGAACACGACGACAAAGCCCAAACCTTCGACTCTGCACTTTCAACGCCAGGACAGTCGCCTCGCAAGCCGATAAGACCGCACTCCATGAGATGAGCAAGAAGATCAAATTCGATATCACCGCCCTCCAAGAAACGAAGGCCAAAGACGACTCCAGGAAGACACAGGCGAATGGCGACCTGCGCGGACACAAAGTCACCAACAAGAACATCGGAGGAGTAGGCTTCCTGGTCAACAAGGACATCGTGCCACTCGTCGACAGCCATGAGATCATCTCTCCACGACTCGCAGTCCTCCACCTCAAGCCGCCGAGAAACCGCGACATCGCCGTCTACAGCTGCTATGCCTCCGCAGCCGCGGAAGACGAACGAGAAGCCTTCTACGAAGACCTCGATGCAACACTCAAGAAAGACAGGAGCTTCTACAAGTTCGTGCTCGGAGACTTCAACGCGATCATCGGGAACAGCGGTATCGGGAGGGTCGGAAAGTTCGGCACACGAAACGATAACGGCGACCGTTATCGTTTCGCTACTATGGTCAGCAAGACTCACTCACGGGAACTCTCAGTTCAAGAAGAAGACCTCAAGGAAATGGACGCTTCTAGACGTCGGCGTGGTGCCCTTCATCACCGGCTCCGACCATCGACTCGTGCGAGCAAAAGTGAAACTGAGCGAACAAATGGCAAAGAAGATCCTCCACCGACCACGAAAGGAGAAGTAGCTCGCCCACGACTTCTCGACACTACCACAACTCCTCAGGGATAAGGATTGGAAACAATCGGGAAACCACAACGAGAACTACGACACCCTGGTCAAGAACCTCAAGGAATGCGAGAAGAAGTGCAGTGTACCACAGACCAAAGACCAGAGGATCTCAGACGCGACCAAGGAGCTACTCAAGATGAGGATCCACATCAAGAACGACACCAACTCCACAGAGCTGGAACGAAGGGCAGCTGACAAAGCATGTCGCAACCAACTCAGCGGCGATGGAGAAGATTGTCCAAGACTTCTACACCGACCTCTACTCGTCGACAGGCACCCACCCACCACCGCAAGTACCAGCCGCCACAGAAGAAATACCGACAGTCCTCCCAGCCGAAATCAGAGCAGCCATCGCCACTACCAAGACTGGAACAGCACCAGGGCCAGACAACATCAAGATAGAGCTACTCAAGGCTGGAGGAGAAGACATACACAAGCTGCTGGCCGAACGCTTCGCCACCTACCTCCACAACCAGAGGATACAAGAAAGGAGACAAAGAAGACATCGGAAACTACAGGCCAATATCTCTGCTATCGGTCCTGTACAAGCTCTACACGAAGATTCTCCAACAACGAATAGAGCGGAAACTCGACGACTACCAGCCAGTGGAGCAGGCCGGCTTCCGCAAGAACTTCTCGGTGATCGACCACATGCAAGCCGTCACCCAACTGATCGAGATGTTCGAGAGGGAAGTCCACATCCCGATCAAGCGCCAGAAGAAGCCCAACGGATGCTAGAAGACCTCGACCGAGTCAGCAAGAAGATTGGCCTCGAGATGAAAAAGACTCAGAGCATGAGGAACGCATGGTGCCCACCTGGAGAGATCAAGCTGGAAGGTCAACCACTAGAAGAAGTCACCTCCTACACCTACCTCGGAAGAAGCATCAACATGGAGGGAGACCTAAGACCAGAAGTCGCCAGAAGAAGACGAGCTGCCTGGACAGCACTAGGAAGCATCAAAGAAGTCACAAAGATGCTCAAGAATCACCAGAGAACTCGGGCACACCTCTTCGAACGCACCGCCCTCCCGGCACTCTGCTACGGGACAGAAACCTGGGCCACGACACAGACCACCGAACGAGCCCTGAGAACGACGCATCGAGCCCTTGAAAGGAACCTCCTCGGACACAATAGGAAGACGCAGCTCGACCAAGACCTAAGAAGCACGGATATACGCCAGCTCTCGGGACTCAGAGATCCAGGGGAAGTGATCGAGAGAAAAAGACTCGGATGGGCCGGTCACGTAGCCAGAAGAACAGACGACAGATGGACGACACGGATCACAGAGTGGATACCACGAGACCAGAAGAGGCCCATCGGAAGACCAGCGACGAGGTGGAGCACAAGAGTGGCAGAGACGGTCAGAGAAAGGATGGCTAGAGTGCAATCACCACCAGCACAAGCAACTGGAAGGCTTCGAATCAGGAATAACCAAGATAGGAAGCACTGGATGACAATAGCAAGGGATAGAGAAATGTGGAAGCAGGTTGTGATCTGCGCAAAGAGGAACACCTAAGTGCGAAGACAGATCAAAAAAAAAAAAAAA
Organism: Mesorhabditis belari; assembly: GCA_958450365.1. Classification (NCBI taxonomy): domain Eukaryota; kingdom Metazoa; phylum Nematoda; class Chromadorea; order Rhabditida; family Rhabditidae; genus Mesorhabditis; species Mesorhabditis belari. The sequence goes on from CAUEEP010000926.1 coordinate 1,979,123, forward strand.
TCTTTCCATAATCTTCTTCCATCTAATGCGACTATTTTTGTATTTCCAATATTCTTCGTAAAGAGATTCAGGCTAGAGGCAAATGTCTGCCCTGCCAAATTGCCAAAATGTTACCCTGAATGTTTCTTCCCATCCAATCCGCTTTCAAAGTTACCGGTTGATTACGATATTTTTCCACATAATAGAAAATACAGTACATAAGAGGCAAGTTTACTACTTCAGCTACTCGCTCGTTTGGGGATTCCTCGGTATGTTTAAGGATTCCAGTGTATTCTAAAGCATGTCAACTTTTGCGACTACAGTAATCTTGCCTCTAGCTTGAATCTACCTGAATACGTTCAGTCAATCAATTTCGAATTTCATCTTTGATTCATAACGTTTGATCCTCTTTCAGAATATACCAATGAGCAGCAAAATGTGGGAAATTGTTAGAAAGAGAAATATTATTCGAGAAGTAACAATCAATTCATTATTGGCAGGGCCGCGCGAACGCAGCCCCTCACGCAAAAATTTAGCTGTTAGCGAACCCCAACTCGGAGCTGCCACACAGGTCAACACAGTCAAAAGTGCAATGACCATGTCTCACCATGGGGGTCCCGTCTTGATGATCACGAGAAACCCCCCAGCCAGGTAAGTTTATGAGGGGATCGAGGGAGGGGGTTAAGCAAAAGAGGTGCGCCAGATCGAGAGCGATTACGCTGCCGCACAAAGAACACCTTGGTGGTCTGGGGAAGACAAATTGCGATTTGCATTTGTTTTGAGAAAATTGTTTATGTTGATCTGTAAGGGTTCAAGAAGAAAAGTAAAAGTAGGTATATTAGATGAAAACTAAGGGTAAAACTACGGCGGCTTTCGAAAGCTGTTTCTTTCGAAATTTTAGAAAGCACATTATTTGAGAGGAAAACAAGTGGATTCAGCATAGACTTACTCACCAAAGTTATAATTCCGATAGTTACCCATCGGTGAAACGCGATTTACACCATCACAATTCCTCTGATTGTCACCACTCAACACCCCAAACCAGTGATTATTTTGATAGGGTGCAGGTTCAAAATTTCGAAAACCTGATTGCCATGGAACTAAAGATTGAGTAAGTGAGCACTTCAAGCACACAAACAAAAATGAAAGGTTAGAAATTAAAATAAATGACTCTTGAGTACCTCGAAGTTGACGAAATATGAGGTCAAACGTTGAAGTGACGGGAGAAATCAGTGATCCGAAAAGAATAATAATAATCCGAGCGTTGATCCACATTCAATCAAAAGATTGATCTGAACTTTGAAAATAAACAAAATTTCAATATTCAAAAGTTCCGCTTCAAGTGTTGTTTACTGGAAAAGTTGAAGAGGTTTGAAGTAAATATTTTCAAAACTCGTCTATTCTGCCAAAACAGTTTATTCAATAACCATAAATTTCCTATGTCCATGCAAAATTGCGAAAACTGACCATAAACTGGGGAAAGCCGATTTGAGGACCGTTTTCATCTCTTCTTTTTCAGGATAAGTGTGCCGGTGACCTTGGGCTTTACCCAGGTGAAGGAAAAAATGAATATTTTTGATTGAGAAAAGGAAGTTGTTGAAATGAATCGAGAGATAGCCTCGATTTCTCGGTGGAGTACTCGAGTCTGGGTATTTTGCTCTCCTCTAATCCTTTTCTTTTTTTCTCGTCAATAAAATAACAAACAAAGCAAATAATCCTATTATTTGTGTTCAAAGAAGATGAAAACTTTAATGTTTAATTTAATGTTTCATTTAATGTTACAATCCTAGTCCTAGCAAGTCCAGTCCTAGCAAGTCCAGTCATAGCAAGTCCAGTCATAGCAAGTCCAACCATAGCAAGTCCAGTCATAGCAAGTCCAGTCATAGCAAGTCCAGTCCTAGCAAGTGCAGTCATAGCAAGTCCAGTCATAGCAAGTCCAGTCATAGCAAGTCCAGTCCTAGCAAGTCCAGTCATAGCAAGTCCAGTCATAGCAAGTCCAGTCATAGCAAGTCCAGTCATAGCAAGTAATGAACTGAATTGAAAAGTATCAACAGTGCATGTGATGATCCATGATTCATTTTACATTTCTATCGGTCGTGTGCAAATGTAAAAAATACAACTTTCATATGATAGAGATTTCAAAAATGAAATCCAGATCGAAACAGTAAAACGACTTGCTAATCACAAACAATAGCTTCGTAGTCAAGTGTCAATCATCAACGTGCCACAGTTATGGTTGAAGTGCTTCAAGACTGACCATGAGAACATTAGTGCTATAGTGGAGGGATTTTTTTGCACCTAGGAGTTTTTAACAGACAAAACTTTGTAAACCCTGTCACTGGGGTTCATACTCAAGCAATTGAGAGAGCGTAGAGTCAGCTGAAAAGACAAATCAGGATAAGAAACGGTATCAAGGGTGAGCTCTGAGATGACCATTACTTTAAAGTGCTTTGAAAGTGGCAACACAATACAGAAAACCAAATGTACGTATTCTGGGATAAAGTGGCCAAAAAGTATCCGTTGTTTTGAGTTATGTCCTCGCTGGTAACTTGTTGACATTTTGTTGTTATTATTTTTGTTGCTATTTGTTATAAACGTTGTTAAAAGTTGTGAAATGTTGTGTGAAACGATCACCAATCGATTCAGCATAATCAAAAACCCCTGGGTACAAAAAATGCGCTCATTTGATGAAAAATTTTGCTTCCCCCTAACTATTGTCGTCGAAGTCGAACCAGCGACCCTCAGATCAATAGCCTTTCCGCCGCTTTTCGCTATTTTCCTTCGTTTTTCTTGTTTTTTTTTTGTTGAAGAACAATCGAGGATCCTCTTCAACCAAACGAGTCGGGAACTCGCTGAGCAAATGAATTGCCACCATACCACGATTTTGAAACATCTTCGGAAAATGGGAAAAGTTCAAAAGCTCGGATCCTGGGTTCCACACCTCTTTTCTCGGGAAGCGATGTGAGGTAGCCGAACTCCTTCTTGATAGGCACATGAAAACCCGAACTCTGCCGCTCTTTACTAAAATGGCTGTAAAAACTTTTAGAAAAGAGATATCTCAAAACGGTTTTTATCAATCGATCCGTCTTGAATTCAGCTTTAGGATGAGCTATAAAACGTCAAAATTCGACAAATTTAAGGTACTCTCCCAAAAAATCGGAAAGGACTTTTCCATCAACCCAGAGCTACTATAGCCCCAGAGCATTGGAAATTTGAAGAATCTCTATTATTAAGCATAAAAATCAAAAGTTTAACTACATTTTTTCTACCAAAAGTTAGGAATCCAATTTCATTTTTACACAAAAACTTACCAACAAAACATTTCGAAGAATTGTGTGTCATTTGTAGAAGTCCCTTTCTTGTTTCGAGGTCTTTTCCTTCAAATTCCCCTTTCTTTTTCTTCTTTTTCTTCTTCTTCTTTTTCTTCTTCTTCTTCTTCTTCTCACTTCTTTCTTCTTCTTTTTTTCTTCTCACTTGCATGAGGGCGCCCATTCAAAATCACATCCCCTTGCCCAGTTATAGCCCCTTCCCTCTCTTTTCCTCTTTTTCTTCTCACCACCACAAATCCCCCAATATCCTTTAACCTCTTTTCTTTTTATCCCTTTTCTCTGCTCTTCTTTGTTTCTCTTCTCATCGCACCATCAAACAACATTCACGCAATTCAACCCCTCGGGAATTAGCTTTAGTGAGAAAATTATGTTTGATCGGTGAATGAATTTGAAACTTACCATCAAGTACATAAAATGCTCACTAGTCAAATGGAACTAGTCAAATGGAACTAGTCAAATGGAACTAGTCAAATTGAACTAGTCAAATTGAACTAGTCAAATGGAACTAGTCAAATGGAACTAGTCAAATTGAACTAGTCAAATTGAACTAGTCAAATTGAACTAGTCAAATTGAACTAATCAAATGGAACTAGTCAAATGGAACTAGTCAAATTGAACTAGTCAAATTGAACTAGTCAAATGGAACTAGTCAAATGGAACTAGTCAAATTGAACTAGTCAAATTGAACTAGTCAAATTGAACTAGTCAAATTGAACTAATCAAATGGAACTAGTCAAATGGAACTAGTCAAATGAAACTAGTCAAATTGAAAACACGCATTGAAAACTGCAAGAATCAAAATGTCCAATCAAAAATGTTGCAACGACTTACTGTTCTTGGTATATAGCCTGCGTGGCTAGATTCGTTCATTGCGCCGCCATGACCGACTGGCTAAGAGCCCTGTATCTTAGTCAGGAGATCAAGGGTTCAATCTCGCCGATTCGATCCTATATTTAGATCACTAGTACACCAAGTCTTCAAATAAACCTCAAGCAGATTTACGGATAGTCCCCCAAATCATTACAGAGAATTCGACCCCTTTCCAAATCTGGCTGTGGATGTCAAGAGAGAGATGGCCGTGTCCATCTGTGGCGACTCGAGAGGCCATCACCAACGGCACTCCTCCCATCCTAAACCCTTTCTCTCTAATAAGTCCTCTCGCTTCTTTTCTTTTCTCCCTTATTGGACTTGGGAAGAGAATTTGGGCGAAGAGTCGGTGTCGGTTTGTGGGAGCGGATGGGTTGTGTGTGGCTGGTTGACTCCTCCGGGGCACCGACATGCATTCATCACTCTTCCCCTCTCTTTCCCTCTCTCCATCCAGCCCTATAATGGTTTGGCGCGCACATTGCTCTCCCCTTCTTTCAAGAAGGACAAGATCATGGGAATTTTCAAGCCAGAGAGCCCATTTCTTTACCCCATCTCAATGGGAACTAATAGCAAGCGGTTTTTAGGAAAAAAAAAATGCTATTCATAGTTTTTGTCTCCGTGACACAAAAAGGACATCTGGGAATCGGGGTTTTTAAAACAATTGACGACTAATAAAGATGAAAAACTGAAGGAGTGCTATTCTGAATTGAAAACCGATTAGGATTCGATTTTGAGGTTCTGAATGGAAAATGGTCGGAGAGGAATGGTTGTCAAAAGTTCAAAACACAAATGTTTTCGATTAGAATATTTGAAACAAAAGCTATTTTTCAGAAGAACAGACGACAGATGGACGATACGGATCACAGAGTGGCTACCACGAGACCAGAAGAGGCCCATCGGAAGACCAGCAACGAGGTGGAGCACAAGAGTGGCAGAGACGGTCAGAGAAAGGATGGCTAGAGTGCAACCACCACCAGCACCAGCAAGTCGAAGACTTCGAACCAGGAACAATCAAGCTAGGAAACACTGGATGACAATAGCAAGGGATAGAGAAATGTGGAAGCAGGTTGTGATCTGCGAAAATAGGAACACCTGAGTGCGAAAACAGATTAAAAAAAATGGCAAAACAAGCTATTATTCACGTAAAAAGCAACCAGTTACAAGGCCAGACCTGGCCCTGATACTGTACAATAAAATTTTCAGGTGTCAGGTTGGGTTGAAAACCAGAGTCGTTATATAAGTATGCTCTGGACCTGAGCCCTGACTCTTGAGTGTTTTTGAGTGACATATAGTTCGGTGTTTGCCTAGAACTATAGCTAAAATAAAATTCATCTTTTTTAAGTATTAGGGTTTACCATTTTTTCAAAATCCCCTTAATGTCGGTTTCAAATCGAAGCGATAGGGCAACGCACACAAAAAAAAGATAGTGGCCCCATGGGAGACAAAAGAGAATCAAATGGGAAAAGAAAGGAAAAGAAAAAAAGGAAAAGAAGAGTGAGAACGGCTCGGATTTCAAGCTTTCCCATCACATCTCATCACAGAGCGAATCACTATATGAGTCGTTTCATTTCTTTGAACAATCAATCAACACTCAACAATCAACAACAATCAACTCTTGAATTTCATCTTTGATTCACAAATAATTGAATAGCTTGAAATTAACCTCCTTTGACAATTTCCCACCTTTGTAACAGGGAAATATGTGTGACTGTTTGACTGCTACCATGAGAACCATTGAGCTGAATTTTGTCTCTAACGGTAACTTTTGATCCTCTTTCAGAATATACCAATGAGCAGCCAAATATGGGAAATTGTTAGAAAGAAACATATTATTCGAGAAATGACACTCAATTGATTATTGGCAGGGCCGCGCGAACGCAGCCCCTCACGCAAAAATTTAGCTGTTAGCGAACCCCAACTCGGAGCTGCCACACAGGTCAACAAAGTCAAAAGTGCAATGACCATGTCTCACCATGGGGGTCCCGTCCTGATGATCACGAGAAACCCCCCAGCCAGGTAAGTTTATGAGAGCATCGAGGGAGGGGGTTAAGCAAAAGACGTGCGCCAGATCGAGAGCGATTACGCTGCCGCACAAAGAACACCTTGGTGGTCTGGGGAAGACAAATTGCGATTTGCATTTGTTTTAAGAAAATTTTTTTTTTTTGGGCATTTTCGGGCATTTTCTGAGAAATGTTTTTTTCTGTTAAAGGTCATAATCTCAAATTTCTAGGCTACAGCATGTAGTTTACTTGCTAAAAATATAAAAGGTCGGCACGATCAGCCTGGAATCAGTCACTTACAGAAACCCTGGTACAGTTTAACTGTCGCCACTTACAGCAATCACCATTTGTGTACAATAAAACTGTTAATTGAATATCACTTAATTCAAGAGTTCATTAAAAATCCCCTTCCTACACTTAAAGTTAAAAGAATAGCGGTGAAATCTCCTTTCAAAAGCTAGTCCCTCTTTCCGCATTTCCCCCAATAAATCTACGGGTTCACTATCCGAAAAATTCGCATCTAATTCCTTTCTCAAAAGTGGCAAATCGGGGGGGACAGATTTGGGAGGAGAAAAGGCTTTTTTAGGGCAAAAAGGGGAAATCTCTGCCCTTTTCTCCCTTTGAATCTTTTCTTCTCTCATCCTCTTTTCACCTCTTTTCCCGTTTCCCCCATTTTTCTTCCCGTCTTCACATATCATCTTGAAAAAAAATGCTTTCTAAATTGAGTTTTGTTTTGAACTTCGTGAATTAATGAATTAATGAATGAATGAAAAGTAAGACTCTTCTGTGTATCGTTGAATGATAACTTTTTCATATCTTTTTCATATCTCTGCTATTTTCAGCTGCTCTTGTTTCGATTTTTGGTCTGCTTTTGATCATAATCTCAAATTAGTGAACTGCTAATGAACTTTGGAAAATAATATTCATTTGAATATTACTAAAAAATTGTAGATTCAGATTCAAAATGCGTGTCAAACTCTTACAAATTGTAAGTACTCTAATATTGGTAGACTCTAATATTGGTATCATACCGTAAGGTAGACTGGCTATAGGAGAAGCTGTTAAATCAAAAACTTCACGTGTAATGACTAAAATTTCAATAGTCAACAAAAATAAAGTAAAAGATTGTAGACTTCTGCCAAATCCGGTCGATTGGATCCGGTCAATTCGATTTGTTTTGAACCTAGTCAATCGCTCGGCCTCGTCCATTTTTTTGAATTCTGATCAATCAATCGGGACCGATCAGTCCAGTTATAAACCCAAGACCGTTTAAGAATTGCTCAATCCTTTTCATTTCATATGTGTGGTGACTATTCTCGGACTATAATATCAATCTACCGATCGATCTCTTTCTTTTCCTCTTTTCCCAATTCCAAACAGCAACATACCGGATTTCTTTCATTTATCCCCTCTCTTTTTCACTCGATTTGCTCGTTTGCCCTATTAGGATTTACGTCAAAAATTTATATAAAAAATCCTTTTATTTGATTTTTATCAGAAAATTGACTCTATTTTGTCGAACTGCTTGAATTTTATAATTGCAAAAATATTCGTTCAACAAAAATTACAAGATTAATTAATCTTATGATTGACTTTGTTTTCTTTCCCTTTCCCTTGCTCTTTTCTTTTTTTTTTATTTCTACCTGATGTCTTTTCCTACCAAGAATTGATCCTTTCAAGAAAAACAAAAAACTTTTTTGGAGAAACGGTGTGATCAACTTTACTGCTACACTACAATTTTATACTTTTTTGGTTGTGTACAATGACTCAGAATGCGTGTCAAGCTCTGCGTGTCAAACTCTGACAAATTGTAAGTACTCTAATATTGGTATCATACCGTAAGGTCAACCCCGCATACCTTGGTGACCTTGTGGTGACTTCATTGGTAAATGCCCGTGGAAACGAGAATTCCCCGACCACCCTTCTTTGTGCCCGCTCGTAATAGCTCTCGATCTGGCACACATCTTTTGGTTAACCCCCTCCTTCAGTCTGCACATAAACTTACCTGGCTGGGGGGCTTTCTTGATCACAAAGACGGAACCCCCATGTTGAGACGCGGTCATTGCACTTCTTGACTGCGTTGACCTGTGTGGCAGCTCCGAGTTGGGGTTCGCTAACAGCTAAATTTTTGCGTGAGGGGCTGCGTTCGCGCGGCCCTGCCAATAATCCTTTTATAAAAATCAAAATTGAGAATTGTCCAAAGCAGCAAACGTTCCCAGGAGACGTTTAAATTGTACTTAAAAAGTCATAGTTTTTTGTTCGTTTGATTTTGATCTTTTTGGACGATTGCTTGTTTTTCGTTGTTTGTTGATCGTTGTTCGTGAATCAAATGTTGTTTTTAACTACCGGTGCTATGTATAGATTGCAATTTTTACAATGAATGGGTTGAGTTTTTAGATTGGGACAAATTTTGCAAGTCTCAGATCAAGTAGCTTTGAAGAGACATCCAAATTTTGAATCTCATCAGCTTATCCAAAGCCCTATCCATAGATAAACTTAAACATTAAGAAATTCGATGTAAACTGACCCAATATCTGATGAGCCATAGGACTTTCAAAGCTCAAAAGATTCGTATGTCTCTTCAAAGCTACCCTTGTCCTCAAGACTCGACACATTTATTGCACATATCTTAATCTACAGATAGCTCGGGTAGTTTAAAAACAACGTATAAACGTTAACTGAATTAGCTTAACTTCAACGAAAGATCGAAAGAAAGAGATGATGAGCGGGGAATTGGGGTGAAGGGGGGAAAAGAGGAAAGGGGAGACAAGGGAGAGCCATATGTCGCATATGTTGTGAGAAGGGGTTAAGGGGTGGCTATTAATTCTTGTTCCCATTCTTTTTTTTCATCTTTCCCCTTCTTTCTCAAAATGAAACCATCAATTTGGCTTCAAAAAGCGGGTGGAAAATTAGCAATTATCATCTTTTTTGCTTTGTCGTTGAGATTGGGAACAATTACAGAAAAAAGAGATTCCGATTCTAACATAATACACTAATAGAATTTGGAGGTTAAACAAGATTAGATGAATGATTGGATAGTCTTGGATTTGGACAGTCAAGTCCTGGGTTGGTGCTTGGAACGCAAAAACATAGACGTAGAGATTCTTATTTGTGACTCTTAGCTTATCAATCGAACGCTTTACTAATAAACTATCTACTTGCAAGTCTAATTACGTATATTGCGCTTGATCACATAAAAAAATGGTACCTATGAAGAGGTTTGATCGGCAGCTGACCCATCAATACCTACACTCATTGTCAGCCTCTCATCCCCCAATGGGTTAGAGAGGGTGACAATTTCTTGGGGGTTATTGTTGTTCACGCTCTTTTCCCCTCCTCGCCTTCTCCATTCCCCATCCTTCAACACGAGAAGAGGCGCTGTTTGAGCACTTTGAGCCGATTATTTCCCTCTCCTCTCTTTTACTCTTTTACCCTTTTCCCTTTTTCTCAATCTTTCTCCGTTCATTTAGCACACATACACAGAGCAGACCACGAAAGAGTCGGCCACACACCGGTAGCCGGCACACACCCCACAAAAAACACGAAGCGCTCGCTTGTGACTGTTCTCTTCTTGTCTTTTTCGCACTATTGCCCAGACCGACCATGTGTTATTAGAAAAAGATTGAACTAACTCAATTTTACTGGATTCAGACCGCAATCTTTACTATTGAATGGATATTAGATCTTAGCTTCTTAGATATTAGATCTTAATTCCTGCTAAAAGTCGATATAGAGCTTATAGTTAATGCTTAAAATTGATTTAACAGTACCACTTACAAGAGAATGGATCCAACTCAAGTTCGAGATCGATTCGAAATCGATTCCAGATCGATTCGAGATCGATTTAAGATCGATTCGAGATCGATTCGAGATCGTTTTCCTGTTAGAGCGTGTTCCTGTCAACTGCGGCATTTTCTAAAAGACAAGACACCTGTATTCGAAACTACTAAACTACTAAACTACTAAACTACCAAATAATCATTTAATTAAATTCAATCAGCCGAATTTTGGTATCATTCGACGAGGAATCACAAGGCTGGCAATGACTCTCAAATTGGGCTGATCAAATGGTCTATTGACGGTTTGATTATGGTAGTTTTCGAAAATAGATGTCTTTTAGGAACTGGATTGACCAGTACAATCTCCAATCAAACCTCACTTTCTTTACCCCTCAAAGTCACCGTTGTTCCTTGTGAAATTCACCTGTTTCCCCCATTTCCGATCTCTTCATTTCATATTTAACATCAACAGGTGTTTCCTCTCCTTCTTTCACTCTCTGCAATGTATTCCAAATGTTGAAAAGTCTATTCAGCTTTATCCACTTGTTTTTCTCCTTTCCGGGAAAATGGCTTTTATGGCTTTCTTATCCAGCTAAAAATTGGAGAATGTCTGTCGCTTCTTGAACGCTTTTTTTTCGCCTTTAATACACTTTCTCTTTGTGGAAAGTTCGAGTTCGTACATATTGTTAAAGGATCGCTGAGTTGTGCCACATTAATCTTGTTTTTCAATGATTGATTTCTGTTGTTTCATTGATTTCACTGAGTTTCAAAGTTTTCAAATCATTCTGAATAGTTTTTTTTTTTGCATGAGCTGAACCTTTTTCTTTTCCCCGAATGAATCCGCTAATCCGATAGTCACGAAACTCAATCGTTTCAAAGCAATAATCCAATCTGAGCAACTATTCCGGTGTCCAAGATTTTCTTCTCCAAAAGTTGCCAATCAAAATTGTGAAGATAAGTAAAAAGTGAGTAATCGAATTTGAAAGTAGATAGATTTTTAAGAGAAAGGCGTTGATTTGAAATTATTTGATTTGATTTTTGATTCCGTATGCTTTAGTAAGCTTTACCCTATCTTTGCAATATCTTTAGAGTACAGTCCATACAGAGTACAGTCCACAGGGTGCGGAAAAAGTATTTGCTGCCTTTCATGTAAAAGTGCCAAAAGTTCAAGCGATATTTGCAATTTGATAATAACAATCTACATTACATTTCGACTTTCAAAATAAAATTTCGTAGTCGGCTTTGGTAAAAAAAAACTATATTTTCTGGAACATAAACAAAATATTTTTCTCTCATTTAGTCCCGCAGGTCATTTAAGTGTCGATTTTCCATAAAACTCAAAACTTTTTGCAAGTAAAAGATCTCAATAAGTCAAATAATTTGAAAACTGAATGTTTTTCTTATATATAAAATAATAGTAATAGTCATTGGAAAATCACTACTTGAAAAGTTTTTAGATTTTTCTACCACCCTCGATCAATTAGTCAGAATCAGTTGTTATTTGGACTTGCTGTTTTCAAGAGCTTACAAAATCAGTTATTCTCTACAGGTGTTCATGAAATTTTGCTAAGATCATCAGAAATATATGTAGAATTTGATTATCAACAAGAATTAATCGTTGCACATGCATTTCGCGTAAATTTTACTAGTTATCAAAGCAAATAGCAAATATCTTTTTCCGCACCCTGTACTCAATAAAGTATCCGGATAGTATTCAAAAACGTTAAGCTTGATTACTTTTACAACTTAAAAACATTTAAATGTCGAGGCTGGATACCTTTATAAATTTGGCTAGAGTAAAATTTGCAAATGAGCAATGATTTCGCAACGAAATTTGCAAAGCGATGATTTCCTTGAGTTTGCATTTAAGAGCTGCTATTTGGTGCAATTTGCTCAAGTATTTTAGCCGAGTGGTTAGCAGTCTTGATCTAATTGTAAGATTCCAAGGGTTCGATTCAATGAAATGAGATTTTACGGCATCTTAGACTGCTAATTATATATAGTTTGTCTAACATTAAGCACCAGCAGTACTAGGAAAAGAAAGTGTTAGCCAAAGCACACATAAACCATCTATCCAAAGAGAGGTGAAGGGGGAGACTAGCCTTCCTTTCCATCGACCCCTCCCCCCTTTCACTCTCATCCCTTCCATTCACCCCTTTTTCTTTTCCATCCGATTATTCCCAATTCGGCGTTTATGAACCCGATTATGTGAATAAATCTCCTTCACTAATTAATCTCTCTCCACAAATCTTATGTTGAGTCCACTGATTGCAAAAAGAAACATCCATTTTAAAAAAAGATTCAGGCGCCATTTCAAGAATCTGACATTGTTCATTGTTACGTTTCAAAGTTAAAGATATTTCTGATTGTTTCCGATAACTTACCTTACTGAACTTAACCAGAGTAGAGTGAGCTCGGGCTAGTTTAGGCAGGTTTAGGCTCTGGTTCAGACTTAAATTCGTCTCCCTGTTTTGAACTATTTTGCCATTTGGGCCGGGCATTAGGGCTTGTAAGGTAAAGTCAAAGCCAGTCCAGATCTGGCAAGACCAGAAGTCAGACCAGGTAAGGCAAATCAGAGTCGGAAATTGACCTGGCTCTACTTCAAACTATCAACTTGTTGAAATACGATGCTTAGTTTTATAACTAAGCGAAACTTTAAGATTCACTTAAACCGTTCAACTCTTTAAAAAGCTGTATTTTGATCGGAAATTACCTCGACCTTTAATTGCTCGCTTTCTAGCGCAAAAACAGCAAGCCGATTACCCAGAATCGCGTGTAATTTCCCCGAAATGACCTCAATGTCAAATCTTTTCTCGTATTTTTAGTTCTTTTGATCTTGCAGTGAATATTTGTTTATCTCAAGAGGAACGTTTTTTTTCATAGATCACTAGAGTCTTTTCGAGAAAAGATGGTTTAATTTAAATTTCCGTGATTTTCGTGGCAAGTTTTGAAGATATCATTCTTATTGTATTGGTTAGATAATGCAAAGCAAAATCTCCAGCCAATTTGCTTAAGCCAGTACGTTCGATTCCTATTGACGGGCGGTTTTAAGGAACTGGCGTGGAAACGGCGTGGCGCGCTTTCTAAAGCGTGGATGCGCTACTGTACCCCGCACAAAAGTTCCCCTTTTGCCATTCTTTTCATTTTTCTTCATTTCATGATAGAATCGGGTATTTTCCCTGGCTTTGATGCTAGGTTTTCTTCACCATTCGTAAAATCTATTGTTTTTGTAGCGCGTTTTTAAAGTACTCTCTTTCCCCCATTCCTTCCCTCCTTTTTATATTGTTTGCCCATAGTTTGTTGTTTAAAACTCTAATACGGTTTTCTTTTCGGCTTCTTCTACTCCATTTTTTTGAATTCGTTTACACATGCCGTATAAACTCAACTTAACCAATTCTTTTTAACTAAAACGCAAATCTAAATATTCTTGTTATTTTGTTTTGGGTTTCGGGTCAAATCACTTTAGAAAGGGGTTAAGAAGGCTAAGGATGTTAGGTAAGGAAGTTAGTTACTAACTAGTCTTTTGCTACAATACTATATATTTTTTTGCTTTCCAAATCTGTCACCCTTTTTCCATCGCTTCCCGATAACGATCAATCAACGAACTATCTAAGATTTCAAACTTTTAATGTAAATGACTCAATCGTTTATCTTTGGCAGAATGGGGGGAAAAGGGGGAAACCGGTCCTTTCCCTTGATTAGAGAATGGACAGGGTTATGGGGGAAAAAGGAGAGGCCAATTGGCACACCACATTTATCTGGGGGGCACCCTCTTTTCCTCTTCTTTTCTTTTTTTCTTACTCAAACATTTGATCAAATCACCTCTGAATGTTTTTGCTTTACTTTCATTACTTAACTTTTTGTTTTGCTAAGCTTATAAAATGAAGCCTTGTCTTTAGGTTTGTTTTTTTGTTCACCAACAATTTAGAACCAAAATCCGATTCAAAAAAAAACTTGTTTCATGTTCGCTGACATTACCTTGCTTCGTTCATCTCCTTTTCTTTTTTCCCCTCAACTACTGTACTTTTGTTGATTCCCTGTTCTTTTTCCATTCTTTTTTTGTATAATTGCCTATCACTCAGGCTAATCAGGTGCTTTTCAAATACTAAAAGTTACCACTTTCGAAAAAGTTCTTAATTTGTTGATTTCTCCAGTCTTTTCCACTGATCTGGCTTTTCTATAGCCGATGTTGAGCTTTCTAGTCCTGACAATGAGATGATTTCAGCTTCAAAGTATCTTCAAAGGTCATATTGTTAAGTTTAAGTCAAATATTTCGATTCTACCTTACAGTTATTTTCATTCACAGTGAGTTCAATTAGGTTCGATCCGGCCCGGTCCGGTTCAGTTCATTTTCAGGCGTCCGGTCAAGTCCTTATCCTACCCAGTCTGGTTGGAACTACCTTAGCCCAAATTCACCATATTAATTCTAGTTCTTAAATTTTTTTCTCCTAATTAAGGCCCTCAAAAGTTGCGACTCGTTTCCAAAAATCCCATAGAAAGAGAAAGGTGGGGGACCCAAAGAAAAGCAAAAGAAGAAGACATCTCGTTGAGCGGGAATGGCTCGTCGCTTCCATTGAAAGACCACCAAAATTCTCGGGGCGTCTCCCCTTCCCCATCTCTCGTCTCTCCTCGAAATGGAGGCTCTCCCCTTTTCCCCGCATGGTGGTGCCAGTGGGGGCAATGTCTCTCTCTTTTCATTCTCTTTCTCTTCTCATATCTTTTCTTTCTTCGGCTAAGAGACCTCTCGCACACACAACCAAAGTGTTTTCTTCTCGCGTGCTTCCTGCTTTCTTCGTCTTGTGTCTCAATGTTTCCTCTCAATAAAGATGGGTTTTTTTGGGGAAATTTGACTTGTCGTTCTGATTGCTTTGATGTTCATAACCTCATTGTCAGCTTCAGGATTTCAGATTTAGGATGGTCTGTAACGAAGTATACGTGCAAGTTAACTCTCTATTCCAAGTTAGGCTAATTGCTTTGATGCTTGGGATTTCAGATCATTTTGTACCAATAACCAAGCTCAAGGTCTCCTAAAAGTCTCTGAACCAAATAAACTTGTCACCAAAGGTATCTTTTCATTACTCGGGTTTCTATTTTTGACCTAATCCTGATCAACTCACCCATTCACATTTCAATTTTTTGAACTCTTACCGACGAAATCTTCCCTTCTTTTCCAAATTTAAATTCATCTCTTGTTATCCCTTTTTTCCCTCTTTTCATCCCAGTAATCCCCTCCTCGATTCCCAGGAGGGTAATTCCGAGCAAAAAAAATAAGTTCTTTTGAAAATAAATATCGAAAATCATGAATCGGTATCTAGAGGATTCTTTTTGATGAAGAGTTTACAACCATATCCAACTAGGTTAAGATTTGTAAGCGTATAGTTTGTTCAAATTTCTTCGATAATTCGATTCGATCAAAACCCGTGACCTTTCGCTTACCGATTGAGCGATCTACAAATGAGCTACACCGACGCGTATCCCAATCCCAAATGCCTTACTTTTATCCAGAGTAATCATTGTAGAGGTATCCAAACCCATCCAATCGCTCGATTCTAATCCACTATTCTCTCAAGGCTTACCCAGAGTGATCCCATAAATGGCATGCTGCTGTAGTTAAAGTTTCCATTTATTTCAAAATGTTTTCAATAATCCGTTTCAACTCTTTCAAGGCTTAAGCACATCCTACAAACCTATAAACTGTTGTAGTTGTCTTTCAATTCCGGTTTATCTCAAAAGCTTGCTCCAAAAGCGATTTCTTATGAGCACTTCAAAAGAATCCCCCTATTTGATGGGTATCCGGGGGGAGGTCGGCTATAAGAAGACCGAGGTCTTTGTCAACAATTACTCCTCAAACCCCCCGAATGGATGAAGAGGCCAAGATGTGCTAAGCCATTGGGGAACAAATCTGTCCTTTCTCTCTCTTTCCATCCCTTGGGGGCACCAATATGTGTGCGGTGGATTGAACGGAGACCGGGGTGTTTTTGTGTCGATCTTTTCTGCGCTCAGTCTTTCCCTCCTTTGTCATTTCTCTGCACTCTCTCCGAATTCTCCAATCTTTTCCCTCCCATACTTCCCCCTTTTTCATTCACTCATTCACTCAACTCACTCTCGTCTTTTCTTTTCTTTTCCCAGCAGCCACAGCCACACACAAATGATATGTGAACTTCATCCCTCTTTTTCTTCTCATTTCCCCACTTTTCTTTGATTATTGCTTGTTTTTAGGCAATTACTTTGACTCATTAATCTCTTTTGAAACAATCGATAGCCAGATTTAGAGACTTAAGACTTTAGATCCATGACAAGAATCTCACTTGAGTCATACAGCACTAGTGTCCTACACAGGTCAAGCGTCAGTTTATCAAACTGATTTGATCACAAAACTGTGGCTAACCTGTCAACAAACTGGATTTTTTTTTTCTAGTACGAATAAATTTTTTGTTTTGCGAACTCTTGGATTTTCCGGTTCTGACCTTGGTCATCAGTTTTCAGATTCGACAATCGTGGTGGCCAATCGTCTTTCTCAAAGCGTCTTTCTAGCCTCTAAAAGGCAAACTTTATTCATTCAAAAGACAACGAAAACCCACTCGAAAGGATATCAAAAAAATTCAATACTAATTCCATAAACAACAATTTAACTGGAATCGTCTCGAGGTGTCATTTCTTGTACGGGTGTGGTGGGTGAAATCGCAAGGATTCCGCCGGACGAGTTTCCCACTCCTCGGTGCTTTTCTTTTGCCATCAAAGCCTCTTCGGCTCTTCGCTTCATCGCCGATTCGATGAGCGCTCCAGGTGAACAAAAAAAAAGAAAGTGATTTGAGGTTATAGCAAATGGCAAAAGCGGATTATTTATAGTTTTTAGACTTTTTGGTACTGATGGACAATCTTTGTACTTGTTAAGCAAATGAATTTTCTACAAAGCATCCATTTTATCATTTTGAATTATCATTACCCTATTCAAACTATCAGTTTTCATTGAATCAACCCAATTTTGACTGAGCCTTATGGTTTGAATAATACAAAGTTTGGACTGATTCAATTGAATTTGACTATTTGAGTAAAGTCTTCCCTTTTAGGGAAGCGATTAGTCAAGAGGAAACATTGTTGCAATTCTCATTTTGCAGGCTCATCATCGGCCTCGTGTTCGGATGACGAGAATTCCCGATGTCCCGAGGAAAGCACGAAACTCGGCATTTGGGAGTGCGAGCCGATCTACTACTCGTTGCCCGGTCGAAATGACAAATCGCGCCGGGGAAAGGTTCGTCAAATCTAAAAATTTTAAAAATCTATTCTTTATCTCTTTATTCAAAGGTTATTGAATTAATTTTTTTGCCTTTTTCCACCCCAATTCTTTTCAAATCATTGAAAACTGAAAATTGATGCCAAAAAAGACCGTAACTTAAAATTTTTGAAATCTAAATCCGAATTAAAGCCGATTTTTGCCTCAAACTTACAAAATCTCTAGTTTCACATTTTCAAACCTTAAAATTCAATTAGAATTTCAATCTATATTTTCATTTCTTGCAAGCTTTTCAAAATGAATAGTAAAATCTGGCTAAGATAGTTTTCCCAAACCCAAACTTCACAAACTCTTCCTTTCCCCCGTTTCCCCTTCTTTCCGTTCCTTCTTTGTGTGTCACCTTCACCATTTTTAACGCGCCATTCCCTGTTTGACCATATTCAATCAATTTTCCCTTCTTTTCTTTTTCTTCTTCTTTTCCTCTCACCCACTCGACCAGCTGCCCTTCTTCTCTTTCCCCCCTTTTCTCCAACGATCACTTGGTTGGTGTGTGCTACTGCTTTATACAGACCGCCTTTCTTTCTTTTTTTTCCTTTTATGGGTGACCTTTTTTCTTTTCTCCAACTCATGAAGGGTCTCTAAAAGAAAAGCAAAATGAAAACTACGCCTCAAAAACGGATTACCAATTAATTCGGAATTCGAAAAAAAGCCTTCAAAACAATTAGAATAAAATTAGATCACTTGGGATTTTGATTAACTTATTATTACAGTATTAAAATACTGCAATAGTACGCCATTTAGCTTATTATTACAATATTAAAATACTGCAATAGTACGCCTAATTAAAAACGTTTTTCGATTTCAAGATTTACTGATCACTTGAGATCAAACAGTTTCACTTATTAGTACAGTATTCAAATACCGTATAGTTTCACTAGTTTTCTAGAGATTACGGTCATTAAAAAGTGCTTCGGTTTGAAGATTTAATGATGAGAACAATCTTGAGTCGAATAATAAAATTAGAGCACTAGCTTATTATCGATCTTGTAGCAACTTTTTGATATGATCATTTTGGGTGTTTTGGTGTAAAGATGACACCTTCTCTATTCTTATTCTCTATGTGACGATTTCCCAAGAGAGTTCCTTTCTCTTACCCCTTTTCCATATATTTTCCCCTCTTTTCGATAACGTAAACCCCCTCCCCGTATAAGAAAGCTTATTGGGGTGGAGAAGATTAGTGTATGGAGATGTCAATTGAGGATTGGGGAAAGTGAAGAAGCTGGGGTAAGTGAAGAAGCTGGGGTAAGTGAAGAAGCTGGGGTAAGTGAAGAAGCTGGGGTAAGTGAAGAAGCTGGGGTAAATGATCAGCTCATTGTTGGTAGTTTGTTCTTGGTAGCAATTTGGTAGCAATTATCCAATTTAACAATTATAGGTTTTTAAGGAATAGATCTTGAATCTTGAAGTAATCTTGTAATCTTGAAGATAGCTAACTTTTTAAAGAGCCAGTCAAATGTAAGCTTTCGATAGAGCAAGCTAAATCCTCGCTAAACTATGCCAGCAATGTACACGATCGACACATAACTCTCGCTTTTTTTTGATAGATAGAGACAAGCATTGACACACACGCATTCAACCACCCTCAAGGACAAAGAATGAAAAGAGGAAAGAGGGGAAAGAGGGGAAAGAGGGAAAGAGACGTCTGTTTGCACATAGAAGAGTACTCGATTGGACGGGGGAGATCATTGGAGTGAGAGGAGGGAACGATCCATCCATCCACATATGCACAGACACACACCCGACAACGGGACTCCAGCCAAGCGTAAAGAAGAAAAGCGAACCGCTTTTCCTCTTTGCGAAACCATTTGCTAGCTATGTTTGGACGGAAAGTTAAGACATAAGTTTTGGGCATTGGAAAGCTCTTTTAGAGCTGATCATTGAGCTCTTTTAGAGCTGATCATTTGTAGTCTCAGCTTTAAGCCCTAAAAGGATTTGGCTTGTTCAATTTTATCTCAAAGGGTTAGTCCGTTTTTCAAGAAATGCGAAGAACAAAGAACGAAGAATCGAGTTCAATGGAGTTGAAGCTTCAAAGTTCAAGAGTTTGATCAGCCATATTCAAACGATACATTTATCAACAGGCCACTCAACTAACCCTAGGATTGGATCTCTTTAAGTCGAGTAAACTTTTTGATTCTCATTATCAGAATAGTTTTTCAAACCTACACCATTCACTTGAGTTCTTCTCCTCATTCTTTATATCGACTTGGCGCAATTTGTTCCCGGTTTTGGGTTGTCTTTCACTCACTCTTTCCATTTCTTTTCATTTTATTGTTCTTTTCTTTTCCTCCACTCGTTCACCCATTCGTTGTTTTCCGTTCGAACACAAGACTAAAAGAGGGAAAAAGGAAATTGGCCCCTTGGAAAAGAGACGATGTCCGCCCATTTCTCGTAATTGTAATGACTCTTTTGAACCAATCCTCTCAATTTTCAAACTCATTTATATATAAGTAAGCTAATTTTGAGTGATTCATTGATTCATAATAGTTTTAGATTAAAATCAAATCAGTCCATTCGTTTTTTAAAAAAGTGTCAACATTACTTATGTAATACAACATTACAAGAATCACTCATTTATTAGATATTATGATTTTGGTGAAATGAAAGAAGAATCCCGGCTTTTTAAGAGCAACAGATCAAAGGCGGGCAATTGAGAAGGGCGGTGTTCGCTTGAAGGGATCTCCTTCTCCCACTTGTTTCATCAAAAAAGAGGCAAAGGTCAAGAGAAACACCCCTATCCCGTTCACTTTTCCTTTATCTATTTCTTTTTCTTTCTCTATTTTTTCCTTTTTTCCCTCTGGGTAATCCATCCCCTCGATTGGCTGGGTAAGCCTTTTGTTTTCTCACTCATAAGAGTCTCTCCTTTTCTCGTAGACAGGTGACCAGGGGGTAATTTATGACCATCCTCTTTCCTACAAACTATCAAATATTGCGGAAAAGTGCAAAAACATAACAGCTTATTTAGAAGTGTTTTGAATTGAAATTGGAAATGAATTGAGGTACTGGAGAGACGAAGTTATTGTTATTGTAGTTATTGTAGCTTGTTTTAACTACAGTATCACTACTTTTTAAGCTTGAAGGTCCTAGGGATAGCAGAATTTTTAAGCTTGAAGGTCCTAGGGATAGCAGATTTCGATTTAGCAGATTTCGACAAATTGGCAATAAGGCAAGAAGATGAACGTTGAGCTCTCTCAGCTTTCATTTAAGCCCTGGGAATTACGTTTCATATTTCCATGCATTAAATGAGATGGAAAGAAAGGGGAAAAGAGAAATGAGGATATGAGTGAAGGCGACAAACCGGGAAAGAAAAGAATGGAACGGATGGGTGAAAAGAGAAAGGAAAAGAGAAACGAAAAGAGAGAGGGATCCCCATTTGCATAGTGATTGGATTGGGGGTTGGAAAGTGAAGTGAATGAGAAGAAAAGAAGTCATTGGGGGAAAGCGAACAAGATAAATCAAAAGATTAAGCAAACGTTAATCAATATGTATTTCCAGGCCTACCGAAGCACGGGCGGCGGCGAGTGGCGATGCTTTGAGGCGCACGATGGGACGGTGTATCGAAAAGGGGACATCGTCTACGTGGAGACGACCGCCGCCGAACCGTATCTCATCGGATCGATTCAACACTTCAAAACGGTTAGTGGGAAATGAATGAAAGAATGAACAAGGGCTATGCTTACAGTACAAAATAATATTTTAAGTTGAGTACTAAGTCTTGCACCCTTCATTTCTAAATAAACAAGTTTCTAAAGTTTCAAACTACGAAATACCAACGAATTTCTTTCATTAGAAATGTTTATTGTTTACCTTTTTGTCATTTTAAAACAATTTTTAGTATTCTATAATAATTTGCGAGAAAGAAAACTGATATTTTTAAAAATATTGAAAAATGAGCAATTCGTTAAACAATTTATTCTGTATTTTGGTTGTAAACCTAACTTTTTGAGCACTATCTTTTTTCTTTTGACATTAAAATAGGTTTCATTGAAAGAAACGATCGAAATCGCATCATCGAATGTCGTTCTCGTTTCGTTTCGTTTTTGAATACTCAGCTTTTTGAAATTAAATCTATAATGAAATCTTCAAATCTTTTCAGAAACTTTAAAAAGTCATTTGTACTTTAAAAAGTCATTGAAAAAGTCTATCTAAATATCTATCGATTAGGCTATTTAATGAAAAAAAACCCGTATTTCATTTGATAGCTTGAGACTTATTCAATTAGAAAATGAAAGACTGAAAGACTGAAAGGTGAAAGACTTAATACTTAACCTAATAGTACCTTTTTACTGGTGTGAGTAGTAATTAAATTGAGGTCAAGGCAAAGTTAAGCTAGAAAAAAAACTAGTCAACTTAAAGCAGTCAATTTCAGTCAATTTATCAAAAAAGCACTCAATTTCAGTCAATTTGTCAAAAAAGCACTCAATTTCAAGTCAATTTGAGTCAAAGTCAAAGAGCAAAATATAAAATTTGACTCTAAACACTTCTTTTAAGTTGATAGCTACCAAATTTTGCTTAAACACTTTTGCACCTTTAAACCTTTAAATCTAAGCCTCAAAAATTCAAAACCCAGATTGGCTTTTAACTGGCTTTTATCTGGCTTTTATCTGGCTTTTATCTGGCTTTTATCTGGCTTTTAACTTGGCTTTTAACTGGCTTTTAACTGGCTTTTAACTGGCTTTTAACTGGCTTTTAACTGGCTTTTAACTGGCTTTTAACTGGCTTTTAACTGGCTTTTAACTGGCTTTTAACTGGCTTTTAACTTGGCTTTTAACTGGCTTTTAACTGGCTTTTAACTGGCTTTTATCTGGCTTTTAACTTGGCTTTAATTTGGCAAGTCATCTATTTTGACTTTTTTGTCAATTCACCTATTGTAAAAACTTTAAAAGAACCATTTCGCCTATTGCCTGGATTAGGCAATATTAATTGGATTAATCAAGTTCTTAAATCTCATAAAAACGTATTCAACAAACTTTCGCATTTCTACCCACCGTTTCCCATTATTCCCACCATCGTCATTGTGTTTTAGTCTTATTTTTTTTTCCTTTTTCCTCCCTTTAAGACCGATAATAAGTTCCCGTTGCCTCAGGGAATGAACAAGAGAAATTGGGGTTCTTTTTTGACCCGATTCCCGAATATATTTCTTTTCACACACAGGGAAGACTCTTAGCCGATAAATGTGTACATGAGCAAAAGCAAATAAACTTTTTCTCGTCTCCCCTTTCCTTCAATCCAAACACAAACATTCGATAGGCAAATAATATGAGAGACGCGTTTTTTTTTGGTTTCCTTTTTGATTTTGACTAACAAAATAATGATTTGATTGAAGTTGAGAGTAGTATGGAAAGGAAACAAGAAATGTTTGAGTTCTACAAAGTCATCCTCTTCGCTCATCACAATATTTCTAACTAAACTTTTATTATGGTACTGTAATGAGATTGGGAAGCAATATTGAGTCTAAGCAATTGAGTCTTTTTTTCAAAAGCAATATTGAGTCCTTAAAACAGGAATGTTCTGATAGACAATCTGGCCATAAGAAATCGCTTATCTATTCTCTAAAGTTCTCAATTTCTCGCCAATTCTCTCAAAATCCATCATCTTCTGATTAGTCATGCCGAATTTTGATGTGTGTCGATGCGCTCGAGGATATTGGCCGAGAATTGCATGTGAGCAAAGAAAAGAGAACAGAGAGATGTCCATTGTGTGCTCAAGGGTTAATGGGTTGTGGAGAAGAAAAGGGGAAAGAGGGAAGAGGGAAAGAAGGAAAGGGGGAAAGAGGGAAAGAGTGCCCCCGAAAAGGACAGCCTGATATACCCGATTGGCCGTGCGGAGTATACCCGATTGACAATGCGGACGGGAGAGACGCCAACAAGCGCCTCTTTCACTCATCCATTGCACCCCCCATTCACTCTTCCCACTTTTTGAAAAACCCCCGACACCAATATATTTCTTCACAGATATTTCTGGGGAAATGAATGAAAAGTGATAAGAAAAGGAGACAGTCCATTTAAAGGGAAATCAATGGGGAAACGAGTTTCCCGGGAGGGATCGGCAATTCTAAAGGAGTATGAGTAAGCCTTAGATGAGCAATAAAACCAGTCAAAATCTGAACAAAGCTCAAATACGTAGCTAAATAGCTAAGTAATTCACCACAATTCAAGGTGATACGATAGACTTTTTGAATCCCAGCTAAAGGGTTTAAACTCTGGTTTATTGTTCATCGTTTACAAAATACCCCTTGCTATCTAGTGCTTTCAAAAGCCAAGACCAAGGCTAGAACAAGACTAGAGCCAGACCCAGGCCAGGGCCAGATCTAGGTCAGCTCTGGGCAAGTAAGCTTAGAGACCTGGATCCGACGACCAAGCTCTAATCTTGCCTTACCTGGATTGGCTTGGCTTGGCCCTAACCCGGTTGAAACATCGCTGTTAATATCTGAAGCTATACAAGACGTAGAACTTCTTTACCTACACCTTGGTACAAAAAGGAACCTTCCTCAGATCTCACAATCAGCTTTTTACCAACCTTTGACTTTGTTTACAAATCAAGTGCATTAGCAAGGTGCTGTTCCCATTTCCGACACATTTCCGACACCAAGGTATACCCCAGTCAGTCGATTCTCCCACATTGATCACATTTTCACATTCAATGACCAACAATAACTAATAGTAGATCGATGAGCCATCGGATAGGGCTAGCTGGTCTTTTTTCCCTTCTTTTTCTTTGGCTTTCCCAGTCGTTAGACCCTTTTTGGAAGAAAAAAAAGGGGAAAAGCAATAGAGTGTGCGTTCGTTTCCCGTGTGAAGGGGAGGGGACATTGAGCAGAAAAAGAACTCCTCACAGCCTCGATTTCCTCCTTTTTTTCCTTTTTCCCCTTTGCCCCCCAAATGCGGGAGAATGGAATGTCGCTATGGGTGGGGGGACATTGAAAATCATTCTTGGAGTTGGAAATTAAGAATGAGACTTTAGAAAGTTGCGTAACTTGTCAGTAGTCAGTTATTAGGATTGAGCTGTTAGATTGAGTTGATCCTGGACCTGCAGGGATTTTGCCTTAAAGTCAATCTCATAATCAACAACCATTAGCATCAATGGGTAAAGGAGTGAAAAGGGTCACCAGATGGTCTCTTTTTCCTCAAAATGATGAGAATGAATGGAAGAAATTGGATAGGGGATTGAGAAGAAATGGCTACTTATCTAAACAATCGATGTTGAAGATTTTGGAAATGATATAGACTTGGTCACCAAGCATTTAATGTCTAGTACGATAATCCAGTGTTAGTTTTAGAGTTTTACTTGTGTCAAGAATACTCTAGAACTTAACAAGTCTAGTAATAGTCCTATGATCAAGCTACACTACTGGACAATGAAATATCATATTTGAAAAACGATCGTCACTTTCGCGCGTCTGTAACTCCCTTGTCTTTACCGTATTTCTAAATATTAATATTACCTATTTAATATTAATATTAGAGTTTAAACTATTAGTGTTATACATTCTCTGAAAGCTCTTTTCAAGGGCTACACGATGGTAATATTAATATTTAGAAATACGGTAAAGACAAGGGAGTTACAGACGCGCAAAAGTGGCGATCGTTTTTCAAATATGATATTTCATTGTCCAGTACTGTATATAGGTCAAGTACCATAGTACCTAGCTCTAGCACAGTAGTCTATTGAATTTAATTTGTATTTGGATTTAGCTTGTAGATTTGTTTTGTAAGGGCATTTATTAAACCAGCTTAAGCCATTGGCTTTATTGAAGCTTTCTAGTTAGTCAAATTTTTGAACTACAGGTTTTGGACAAAGGGTCAAAGGGTGGAGCCTGGTCAAAGCAGGATTTGTCTAGCTTTCATATGAAGATATAATTCTAAAGATATTATTATATTATTATATATAATTCTGAAGATATTTGATAATCAGATTTCACACCTCTAAACAAGCAGTTTTCTGAAAAGAGGGAGTGGGTGCGCACTCCGCTCGGTCTATCAAGTATGCGGTGACCCATTGTGCGGTTTCTGTCGATCGTTTTTTTTGGGAAAGGGGAAAAGAGGAATGGATGGGTGAGGGATCCACTAGAGAAGAGAAAAGAATCATCCCTGACCATTCCTCTTTTTTGCCGTCTTATGGAACAACTCGTCTCCAAGAGATCCAACAGAAAGAGAGGGACTAATCGCTTATTCAACCGCGTCAATCCCCTTTTCGGTGACTCTACACACCCAGAAATACCCCAAGGGATGATTTTGAGATTAATGAAAATAGAAGGGTGAACAAGATTGCAAGATTTAAAAAGAACCAGAGAAAAACTAGAGAAAAACTAGAGAAAAAAACTGGATGGCTAGGTCTTTGTTCAAGTGCTTAGAAACAGAGCAGTGAAAGTTTATAAGTAATGCAATGCAAAACAATGCAATCTACTCACTTTAATTCAATCTCCCATTGTAGTTTAACGTTGTAGTAGTTTAACGTTAAGACCAGTGCTGCTATTAGACCAAAATTTCCAGGCCAAGTCAGGCTAAGCCAAAGCCAGCTGGGATACTGTAGAGAGACTGATAGATAGTCAGATTTCTTTAGTTTCATCAGATTCTACTTTTCTCGTAATATTTCCCAATCACTAATACTTTCTATTTTCTAGTCTATCCCTCTTTCAAGTTTTTTTCTCGAAACAATGAGCGCTCATGATTCCGCATGGTTATTCGGGTTTACTCCGCACGGCAATCGGGTATATGAAGGAAAGGATTTCGAGGGGGAAATGGGAAAGGAAGAGAGGGGAAGAGAAGGGAAGAGAAAGGAAGAGAAGGGAAGAGAAGGGAAGAGAAGAGACAGAGTGTGGCGCCGTCTTGTTTATGGCCTATCAAGTTGCGTGTTGCTCTTTCTTTCCCCCTTTCTTTCTCATGTTCTCTCCTTTTTTCAGTGTCTCTTTCACCCTCGAATCGCCACTCTTTTCCCCCCTTCTATCCTCTTTTCAATGTTTGTCAACGGAAATCGAAAAAGGGGGACTGTCGACTAAATGGTCTACGCTGACTAGGATAACATTTGCGTATAGTTAGACTAGGTAGAGAACAGTATTATTACAGTACAAATTCAGTATTGCATATGCAGTAACAGCAGTAATTCATACACTCGTTCCGTTGAAACGAAAACTATCCACTCTTGATGTTTAAACAATTCTAAAGAGTTTATACCGATAAATCGCCTAAAGTTGCTGTACTTTTTAGGAGCAGTTACGGTGTAGTGATTAGCGTCGCCATTCATAAGTGTTGATCAGTTCATAAGCCTTGCAGTTCATAAGCCTTCATTCGACTCCGGCTTCGGATTTCCAAGCTAGAGTGCTGAAATCTGCTACAGATAAGCATCATAGCTATTCAGCCATAGTTTATGCACTCTATAATGATGACGATAGCTTCTCTTGAAATGTTCCTTTATGTGAGCCTAATCATAGCATCAAACCCGATCGATTCTTTTTCTAAAGTCTCCCCTTCATACACCCCAAGAAATGGTGGGTAATTAGCGTAGAGAAGAGATGAACTGAAGACTCTCTCAAGACTCAAGAGATCCCCTTGTCACCCACTATTTCTTTCTTTCTTTTTCAAGAGATCCTTTCTCTTTTTCCAATCGGCAGATCATAAAGGATTATCCGTTGATGCTCTCCAAAAGCGGCTTACCACTTTTTTTCCAACCGATATGAATCTATCGAAATGAAAATACACACATTAGAGTTAAAGTAGCGATCTTAAAAACGAATAAGCTAATTGTTAGCTATATTTTGAGATAAATTATTGAAGATTTTAGAACTAGACAATTGCAACATTGTCTAACAATTGCTTGCTAGCTGTCTTTTTAAGTACAATACAAACAGAAGTAGCGAATCCCGACCTAGCTTATATTATTCCCAGTCAAACTTTTCCAGTTTTCCTTGTATAAATTGTTGGGTATAATACCAAGTACAGTAGAAAAGCAAAACAGCAAAGCAAAGAAAAGAAATACAGTAGAAAAGCAAAACTCTATATGAATCTCGAAAATTTCAGACGAAACGCGACCAGCTGAGCGTAAAGTTGCACCGATTTTATCGCGCCGATGATGTGCCTGAGGTGAGTGAAGGAGGGTTTCGTTTTCGATTTCGATAGCTATTCAGCTATAGCTTTTCTTGAGGGGTCAATAAATTTGAGAAATTTATTGAATTTCCCTTTTTTCACAATCTTTTGAACACAATTGTGCGAGATGAGTCAGTGCTTTTGTGATTCGGCAGATTGATTGTTTTGATTTGAGCATTTGGAAAGAACGATTTGAACCACGTTCTCTTGCAAGTTTGAAACAAATATTGTAGAGTTGCATATAAAATTTTTTAATAGGACTTATAGCTAGATAGGAAAGGATCAAGTTTAGGAAGTATTTCGTATTTTTTCAGGATTCTCTCTCGTTGATTCTTCAAGAACGGGGCGAGCTCGAATTAGAACAAGAGCAACAGGATCAATTGGAACAAGTAAATTTCTTTAATTGATTTGATTTAGCTTACTATCTTTAGCTTCTTTAGCTTCTTTAGCTTCTTCAGCTTATTTAGCTTCTTTAGCTTATTTAGCATCTTTAGCTTCTTTAGCTTATTTAGCTTCTTTAGCTTATTTAGCATCTTTAGCTTCTTTAGCTTCTTTAGCTTATTTAGCTTATTTAGCTTACTATCTATTTCTTACTAGAAAAAGATACTACGTCAAGGTGAAACTTTGATATGAAAGCTATGAAAGCTATGAAAGCTATGAAACTATGAAACTATAAAAGCTATCAAAGCTATCAAAGCTATCAAAGCTATCAAAGCTGATACTTTATAGAATCAGCCATACTGTTTCCAAGCTTGGTTTTAATTTTTAAAAAGGATAACTCTTATATCAAAAGGGCATAGTTTCTTTCCTTGATTTAAATAATTTTTTGAAATGAATGCAAAATCATTTCCAGGCTCATCAACGAGAAGTTTTCTCGTCAGAGAACGCGCAAACCTACTCGATCGCTGCTCTCAGGTTTATCAATTTTCGAAATATTTTAAATTACATCTTTTCATCTTTTTCAAATCTTTTCCTCTTAATTTTAGCTTTGATTTTCTTAAACAAGTTCTTTTTTTCTTTGAATTTTATTTGAACATTCGAATCGAATCATTTAACAAAATCATTTTGACAATTCAACTGATCAAAAGCCTGCCAATTTCTGAAAGATAATTGATCAACTCGAACTTTTTAGACAGATGCTTATAGGGCTTTGAAATCTCATCTGCCTTTCACTACCTCTTTTACTTTTCTGAACAACTTTATTAATCTCATCAACACTGCCAAATCCTTGTTCCATGACTTTCCAACAGGGTAATTTCATCACTGTCAGCTTTAGAAATATCTGACGAATCTCTTTTCTACAAAGTACAAGCTAGATCAATGAGTTCAACAGCTAACTCTAGATTTCGTGATGTTTTGAAAAAGAGAAACGGAGAGAATTGACACTATTGCAATATCTTTGAAAAGGGGAGACGCGGCGAGAAAATGAAATCAGATAGGGAAGAGGTGGAAATGAAAAGAGAACGAGGAAAAGAGAAAGATGAAAAGAGAAAGATGAAAAGAAGAGAGCAAAACGATTCTCTTGTATACTTTGCACGTGGGTTGGCTGTGGGCCAGAAAGGGGGAAAGGGAATTGAACGAGTGATGGGGGAGTTGTTGAGAGGGTCAGAGATGGAAAGGGAAAGGTTGACCACTGAGAGAGAGGGAACATGCCACATCTACACTCACTCTCTTTCCTTATTCTTGTTTTCTGGTTGCCAATGGCTATTCGTGTACTAAGCCGACTCCAATTAGCTGCCCACTCTGTAATTGTTTCGACTCCCTTTCTCGAATGATCTCAGCAGAATTTTTCTGCCACCCTATAAAGCTATTTTCATTCTAGTTTGTTCTTAATGACTTGTTTTTTGTTATCTTAGTATTATATTATTATATTATTATACTATTATATTATTATATTATTATACTATTATATTATTATATTATTATATTATGATATTATTATATTACTAGTACTAGTGCACTTTCTAAACTTTATATTAATATCGTCATCTCAGTCTTATCTAAAGCTAAATTCACATAATAATCTAGAGAAATTAGAAGTATTTGAGAAGCTTTGAAGTTAGAAGTATTTGAGAAGCTTTGGAATTAGAAGTATTTGATAAGCTTTATTTGTACATCTCTATCAGATCTATTTAAGTGTTTACTAAGACGCTTTTTTGAACTTCCTAAACTAAAGTTTTTGAAAACAATCATAAACTTACCAAATATTATTCCTTTATACCTATCACTTTCTAATTTTGGACTGATCTCTATTTAGCATTTAAACTTTTTATTAATAAACCTCTCAAAAACAGTATTTTATTGAGTAGTTTACCTTATCTTTATCAATTTGAATAAATCGAAAATATTAGCTAAACTTTACCTTCCCATATCTAGCTTTGCCATTCCATACCTAGCTTTGCCATTCCATATTATTTCAAATAATTGCAGCACTGTGATCTTGTACTTTTCTTAGTTTCTTTTGTTGTTATCACCGTTTCACAGTTTGCTGTTTATGAAATCCCTATATGTTTAGTAATTGATTTATATAGCAAAGGCAAAAAATCGTAATATTCAGTGTAAACGGCGGGGTGAATCGGCAGTGTCCCTTTCACCCCAATGTCCTCTCCCTAGTGGTTGTCGATCAATGGAAGGCCGTCGTCCATCCATCCCCCTTCTTTCCCTTTTTTCCCCTTTTCCCCATTCTCCCCGCCATCCCTCACACAAACTGCAATCCCCATTTTCCCCCATTCACTTGTTTTTGTTTCAAATTTTGAGTTTTTGAAAAAAGCCAAGACATTCCAAACAACTTGATCCTACGTTCTTTTCTTGTTCTTACTTTTATAACTCGGCATTTGGTTATCTGTTCGTGTAGCTCATTGGTCAAGCTTTTAATCGATAAGCCAGAGGTTGCTGGTCCAAATTTTCCAGACCACATTTCGACCACAGACTTCTCCAGCTCAGAAGCGCAAAAAGACTTGCCAAGTTCAACTTTGTTCGTGAATTTAGCACAGCAATAGCACTTTTAACTATTTAGAAAAATTTCCCAAACGCAAACAATTACACAAGCTCATTTACACTCATTAGTGGGCAAAACTAGCCACACAATTCAGAATTTTCTTGTAATCTTTAGGACTGGTCTTAGAAAGGGAAATTTTTGAAACTAAACGAAGCCTTCCTTGAAATGTAGTCATTTTCGCGCATTTCGATGTCTATTTTCGAGTCCGTTGCTAAGATATCGAAAAAAGGGAATAAAAATGGCATTACTTTTTAAATGACCATTCTCTTTTTTTTTCTTTTTTTTCTACAAAACAAACATTTGCTGAATTTTGATCAACAATTTCTTTTGCCACCAAACATTTCTTGATTTTTAATCGATAAGCTAGAGGTTGCTGGTCCAAATTTGCCAGACCATATTTCGTATCCCCAGCTCAGAAGCGCAAAAAGACTTTTTGCCAGTCAATCAACCTTTTCGCCTTTTTTTTCTATTGACTTGAGATTTCATAATCAAATCTTTAAGCACAATTTTTGATGGTTCGTTGAATAATAATTTAATCCAAAAGTTTTACATTTAACATTTCAGAGGCAAGTGCAAAGTGTCATTTGTGAGGGATCTCCGATCATTGGGCGATACCGATTTGACACAAGAATCCGTCTTTGCTTGTTGTTTATCCTATAATCAAGTGAGTTGATAAAATAAATGAAATTAATTAGTAACTGAATTGAATTAGATACTGTAGCAGAATATACCTTGAATGGCTACTTTAAGTAAACTCCTTGATTAACTATTGAGACTGGACCAAGGCCAGGAAATGCTATTGGCTTTGCTATTGGCTTTGCTTTGGCTTTGCTTTGGCTTTTCTTTGGCTTTGCTTTGGCCTGCTTTAGCTTTGCTTTGGCCTGCTTTGGCCTGCTTTGGCTTTGCTTTGGCCTGCTTTGGCTTTGCTTTGGCCTGCTTTGGCTTTGCTTTGGCCTGCTTTGGCCTGCTTTGGCCTGCTTTGGCCTGCTTCGGCCTGCTTCGGCTTTATCTTTTACGTCCAGCTCTTCAAAGAACTGTCTCGTGTAGTTTTGGCAACTGACAAAAAGAGCTATCAACTTGTGTTCAATTTTCTTTATCATTATGATTTCAGGAATCAAGAAGACTGGCACCTGTGCAAGGCGAGATCCGAGTCGGTGCAGCCTATCAGGTTTTTGAAAAATAAATCTCTAAACTAAAAACGAGATAAAAACTTGAGCTAAAAAGTTTAATATGCAGTGTTTTATCTTAAATTTCTCCGCTTTTCTCTTCTTTATCCCGATTCAAAATAAGCTCAATGTTTTTGTTTGACCAGATGCTCCGAAATGCAAATTTAGAGCAAATCGGTCGTATTCCATATACAAATTATTCATGAATAGAGATCTAAAGCTTTTTCTTTATTTGCAATAATGTTTACACAAAAAAAAAAAAGAGAAAATTGTTTACATTTAGGCTTCTCCTTCCTCCCTTTTCCTTTCTTTTAGTTTTCCCTTTAGTTTTCCTTAAAAGACTCATCAAAATCTTCTTTGAGCTTATACAAAAATAGAAAATTTCTTGTTTATTTTTTAGAACTTTATGATTTTTGAAGATTTTTAAGGGAAATTTTGGTTCTTTCAAAACTTAATCCCTTGAGAATAATGCTTGTGAGACAAAGATTAATGGATGCGATGGGTATTTGAAAGAACAAAGATTCTAGAAAAGAAATTAAACATTATCAAATAAGGAACTTCTGCCGAACGCATCCAGGGCTGGGTTAAGACCAAATTTCTGTTTTAAAATCATTTGAAAACTCTATAAAGTGGTCGCGATATGATTCAAAACTCATAACAAGTACGAGCGCTATGCGTAGCGCTCTTGGTTTGTATGAGAAGCTGAAAAGTCACAATGTTTAGCACCAAATTGTAATAGTAGAAATGAATTAAACAAAAATCTTTAGGCAAAGCTACCGGCCGAGCCGACATGCAGTTTGTCCGAGGATCCTGATCGAGATGAGCTACTTTATGTGCCCGGGCAAATCGAAAAGGAACGAGAAACGCATTATGTGAATCTGACAAGGTGGGAAGCAAAATAAAGTCTTACGGAGTAAAGTCCTATCCTGATGACAATGGGATAAGTGCCGGTTTAGCTCAGGTAGAGTCTGGTAGAGTGCTTGGCTGGTAAGCGAGAGTTTAGTTAGCTCGGTTTAGCTCAGTTTCAAATCCCGGCGCCGATCGTGTTTTGTATTCTAAGATAATAAAAGGACCGCCGTGTCCCAGCTACGGAATTTTTGTGTTTTTGAAAGATTACAAGTACTGTAAAGATACTGTACTGTGAAATTCGACTAATTTAGACTTTTGTCACACCCAAGGATACTTTGCAAACAAAATTTAAGACTTCAGGTTAAAGTCAAGTAAAATAATATTCCATTTTCCAGAACTTTCCGCCGCTTCACTCTGTACGCATGCAAAATGACTGAAACAGAGCACAGCGCTCGAGTCAGCGATCGATTATTGGACGATGCGATTGTTGCTTTGCATAGGAATGGATACGATATCAAGAAAGCTATCAATGAAATGAATGCAAATGATCAGTTCGTTTTAAAGTTGTTAGTTAGTTGTTGAAGTTAAAGTTGAAAAGCCTTTTTTCTAACATTTCCATTCCAGACTACTCTCTTCGGATGTCTCATACTTAACGCAAGAAGATGTGAAGAAATTCGGGAAAGGGATTCGCACATACGGGAAAAATTTCGTGAAAATCTCCCGAGAATGTCTTCCAATGTACAAAAGAGTTCGTTTATTCGATTTCATTTTACTCGAATCTTATTAGAAGAATCTTATTTGATTCCCTTTGCGAATAGTTGAGAGAAAAGAAACGGGGAAATGGGCGACCGCAAATTTGATTTCCTGTCCAATCCCTGGGCTTCTCTTTTGGTTGAAAATTTGATTGAAAACTCGATGAAAACCCATTTTCTCTGGATTCTAGCAAAGGGATTCATTTTTGCAAAGTATTATGTGAATTAGAGAAATTTTAGGATCAATTGGTCAGTTTCTACTATTTGTGGAAAAAGTCACAGGATGCGACGAAACCGAAAGCCATTGGCAGAATGAGAAATCAGACAGCGATCACGAGGAAACCAAAGGTTTTTTTGTCAGCTTTTGGAACAAGATAGAAAACATTTTATGGACTACTAGAGTGCTTTAAGCAATAGCTACAGGCTAAAAGCTACAGGCTAAAAGCTACAGGCTAAAAGCTACAAGCTAAAAGCTAAAATAAAAAAGCATCTATTTTAAGGTATTGAGCGAAGAGGAATTCTTGGAGCAAACGATTAAAACTCTAAAATTAAACTAAACTTTAACTAAACTCTTTGAGAACTCTTTGAAAACGTCTCGTCCTGGATCGACAGAGTTGCACGATTATGCGAGTGCGAGCGAGAGTGAAGTGGAAACGGGAGAAATTGAGGGACGACCATTGAGATATGCTTGCCATCATTGTTATGAATCGAGTGAGTTCAATTCATTTAAATAAAACTGAGAAAATGATTCGCAAGACAGCAAATAAAATCATCAAAAATCTTCTCTAAAGTCTCGTTTCTTCATTTAAACGTTTTAAGACTGTCTAGAGATTACGGTAGCTTTTTGCACTTTAAAAAGTCGCTAGAAACCAAGACTAAAAGCTTTGAACCATTGAAGAGTTTAATGCAAGAAACCTTTGAAGGCTGGTGTTTGTTGAAATCAATGTCCCTTTCCTCTTTCCTTTGATCAGATGCTTTATTGATAAGCAATCTGAAATGATTCCCTCTCATCTTTTACGAGTCATTGAGTCGCTTTTTCCTATCATCAGAAAACCGTTTGAAATCGATAATTTCAGAATCGCGCGATTGGCATCACGCCGGCAGAGAGAATCTACTTTTATGCACGAATTGTCGGCTATTCTATAAGAAATACGGACAATTGAGACCTGTTGAGAGACCAGCCACAGTCCCTCCTGAGTTGTTCAAGAGTGGAGACGACGAGGTTTGTTTCTGTTTGATTTTTCTGTTGATTACCCCTAGTCAGTTAGAATTGGGAAACTTTAGAATCACATTAAATGCTTTACATTAGAAAATTGAGCTTTTACTAGCTTCTCAATATTCGAACACAGTCATTTTAACCGTTTACATTAAAGTGAATGAGTAGGTGAGTGTTGGAAAGGATATGGATCAAATTTCGAGCACTCCTATCTCTAAACTCACATATCCGATTTCACATCGACTCTAAAAATACATAGTCAAGTGCTAGTGAATTGGAAAGCAAAAGATACCTAGATTAGGCAATAATTCGAAATCGATTTATGCAGATTTACTCATTAATTTTCAGGAAGAATCAGGCGTTCGAACGCGAGCTGGACGCAAAGAAAGACAGAGAACGCCGAGTATGGGAGATGAAAGAAGAAGCCCGTCACAGGCACAATCAATTCATGAATTCGATCTCGAGAAGAAGCCACTCCATCACAAAAATGGGAAACGAAAGCGAAGTGCCGTGCCACATGTGAATGGGAATTCGGCAAAAAGAAACCAAAAGAAGAGGATGAGGACGAGAAGATGGATATCGAGATGCATGGAATATCGGTGAAAAAGGAGATCAAAGACGAGCATGATGAGGTTGGGGACAAGCTTCGTTTCAGTAGACTTATATTTACTTTAGACTTGAACTTAGAGCTTTAGAGCCAAAAAACAAATTATTTTCCAGAAGCCATCCCCTTCATCGTCGACTCTTTCCTCTTGTTCTGCCACTCCATCATCAAGTTCTTCACTTCTTCAACCCCCCAAATGTCCCCTCTCCGTCAACTGCAGCCGTTGCCCCGAGAACGGGTGTTGATGGCACTTCTGTGCCTGCCATTTCACACAAAACTGATGTAAGTGTTTTGATGAAAACTTTATTCTTATAATTATTTTCAGTTGGAGCGAAAGTTGGCCTCATCGCCAAAATCGGGAACTCCAGTGAACAACGGACTTGATGGATATTCGACAATCATAGCCGACGCAAATCTCGGAGGAGAACCGATTGAGCCATACGTTGAAGAAGAGAAAGAAATCCCGATTATAACAGAAGACATTGTTCATTCGTCGAAGAATTGTGAATTCATTCTTGCTATGAAATGGAAAGATGGACAACGAAGTGCGAGAACGGATTTGAGATTTAGAAATAAGGTAGGTTTAAGTTAACGAGTTAAGTTTAAGTTTGTTTTAAGTTAAGTTTAAGTTTGAATGGTTTAAGTTAACGAATTTAACTGATTCTTTCAGCCTGGATCTGCTTGGGATCAAGGAAAAAAGAGAAAGCACGCGAAGAAAAGGAGGAAGACCAAATCACATTCGAATTCCGCTGGGCAACCGAAAAAGGTACTTTCAAAAAGAATTTAAGACTTTCAAAACTAAAATTTGGCTCAGTATAGCGATAAATATTCATTCTTAAGATCTTTAATACTTTCTTTACTTTGCTATAATACTAAAAACAAGTTTCAGGAATCGAACCCGATCGCTCAACAACAATCTTTCTCGGAACTCCTTGGAGGAGTGGCAAGAGTTGCGTCTGGAATGGTACCCGTTTCAATGCCTACTCAGATGTCTGCTCAGATGTCCGGTCTGCCGCCTGGGATCGCAAATTTACAAGCTGGTTTCCCACCTGGATCTATTCATCCTCATCTCTTACAACAAATGGTTGCTCTTCAACAAGCCGCCGCTCTCGAACAACAGCAACAAGCCGCTGCACAAGCCGCTCATCAACAAGCACAAGCACAAGCACAAGCCGCCGCTGTACAAGCCCAACAACAGGCTCAGCAACAACATCAACAACATCAACAACATCAACAACAGCAGCAACAGCAGGTATCATGAGCAAGACTAATAAAGTTATACAAAGCCAATTCTAGGTAATGCAAGCGAGAATCCAACAAGAGGCTCTTCGTTTTATGCAAATGGGTCGAGGAGGGCCACCATTTGGTGGAATGGCTCCACCACCTCCACCAACGTCTTCCGCACAAGGTGGTCATCCCATTGGAATGCCCCATTTCGATATGAATGCTCTTGTCGCTGCCGCTGCTCAAGATCCAGCCGCTATGCAACGCTTGCAAATGGAAATATTACTGGTAAGCCGATTCTAGATCCATTTTTAAAC
Source organism: Mesorhabditis belari (assembly GCA_958450365.1). Taxonomy (NCBI): domain Eukaryota; kingdom Metazoa; phylum Nematoda; class Chromadorea; order Rhabditida; family Rhabditidae; genus Mesorhabditis; species Mesorhabditis belari. The sequence continues at coordinate 2,015,573 of CAUEEP010000926.1, forward strand.
ACGTACAACAAGGCAAAGGCTTAGAAATTTGCTTTGAACTCACCATTTCTAGCAACAACAAGCCCAGCACCAACAGCAGCAACAACAGGCTCAACAAATGGCGGCCGCATCGATGGCAATGGGTGTCCCGCCTGGGATGGCTGTTACACCAGAAATGCAAATGATGTTAATGCAGGGATTGAGGGGATTTGAGGTGAGAATTGCTATTCTTTAGCTAAAATTTAATAAAATTGTTCTAGGCAGCTGCACGGATAACAAGCCGCTCAACAACAAGCGGCTGCGTTGGCTGGAATGGGAATTCATCCACAAATGCTGGCAATGGCTCAATTGAGTAAGTAGAGAAATTAGAGTTGATTTGCTATTGGGTTTGAGAAACAGCACTAGATATATCTTAGGGATTTTGGAAAATTGGGGCTTGGAGTAGAGAATTTTTCGCATCAGCCGACAAGATAAATGCAAATTTCCCAATATCTTTCTTTTATCTTAATTCTAATCAAAATTATATAAAATCTAGGACTAAAAGAAGCAAAATTTGATGATAAAGTAAGATATTAAAGGTAAATTTCTATATTAACTCGGGCGAAAGTACTGCTCAAAGATCCTGAGGTCTCTTATTGGGGTAGGCTAGTTTCCGCCATTTTATTTCGCCAGGGTCATTTGCGCAACTGGGTCGTTTACGCAACTCCCCATAACTTTCTTCTAAGTGGATCAATCTTTATGATTTTGGTGTCATTTTGTAGATCTCAATAAGTGCAACAAAATGACACCAAATCATAAAGATTGGCTGACTTAGAAGAAAGTTATCCGAGTTGCGTAAACGACCCTGTTACCAAAAAGTTGCGGAAACTAGCCTACCCCTGAAGTGCTAGGCTCTTATTTCCCCTACCGTAACCAGAATAAGACAACTGAATATCTTTTTAACAATTTACAATGAAAACTTGTACTCACTTCTTGTCATTTGCAGATGGAATGGGCGGCCATCAACTCCCGTCTTCCGATATGATGCGTCGATTGCAAGGCGAGGGTTTCCGACAATAATGACCTTCAACCATCATTCTTAGAGAATATTTTCAAATCCAAATGCAAATGCAAATCCAAGTCTAAATCCAAATCTAAATCCAAAATCTTTTTCTCCTTTTACCGATGTGCACTTTGTTTTCATTTTGCTCAGTTTTCCCGATTTCTTTGTGCGTTTCTCCGTGTTCTCAATGATCATGATCATCTCATTCCCATTTTTTCATTTCGGGTGTCATTTTTTCTCTTTTTCAAATGATATTCTTAAACCTCAATATATAGTTATCCTTTTTTTTGGGAAATATTCAACCGGCAAGTCACAACTAGTCGACAAATTATTTTTAAAGGTTGATCGTTTTAGAGTTTAATGAGTGTGGATCGCTGTTTCATTTCGCTGATCGCTGATCGCTTTAAAAACCTTACAGAAATGATTTCTTTCTTATCATAAAAACCGTTTCAACTATGGCTGAAAGCGTTAAAGAGATACTGAGCTTTCTAAAGCGTATCAACGCTTAAAACCTACCGTAACCCTATCGTAAACATGTAAACTTACGTTTCTAACGTATCTAACTTAATTCTAGTAGTAAAATTAACAGTTTTTTAAAAGACACTAAAAGCTATTGTAGATCGATCATCTTTAAATCTAGATTCGTTATCTTTTAAAATTTTGTCCAGGGTTTAAAACTATTGAACACTGAATACCCTAATCTTGACTAAATACCGTGATCACTAAATACCATTTCCGCTGATACCTATCCTAGGTTTAATACCGTAATCCAGACAGTCTAGACTGAATACTAAATATTCTAGGCTGAATATCCTATTCTAGATTGAATACCGTAATCCAGACAGTCTAGACTGAATACTCTAATCTAGACTGAATACTCTACTCTAGACTAAATACCTAATCTAGACTGAATACCGTAACCTAGCTATTCTAGACTGAATATCCTATCCTAGGTTTAATACCGTAATCCAGACAGTCTAGACTGAATACTCTAATTTGGCTAATTCTACAAGAAGCACCGTATCCCATAAGACTTCTTGAAATGAACTGACTTCCATGTTTGAAAGCACTACAAAATCGACTCTGCTGTAACTTCTAATCGATCAACCTCTTCAAACCTCCAATTTTTCTATTTTTCATCTCAGGAAATCCCCATCAACTTCTCATCAAACCCTCCATGTTATAAAGTACCTTATTTTTAAGAACTTAAACTTTTAAAAACGCACAAACTCACCGTATTTTCGAGTCTATTCCGGGTAATTCTTGATTTTCCTCAAATTTTGCACCCTTTGGTTCCCCAAAATTTCACCGCCTGTATTCTTTGGCCTTTTTTTTCTGTGTGCGCAGAAAAAACAGTGAACAATGTGATTTTGAAATTCGGCTCTCAACAAGAATTCTGCTCTCTCCGATATTGTTTTGTTAAAGTTTTTAGAATTTTCCCATTTCTTTTTCTTCTTTCCAAGAATCCTCAGCTTTTTTTGTTGCCAATTTTGTTGAATAAAATTTTAGAATTTTATCGAAAATTTGACAATGACAATGTAAAATTGCTCACAGTTTTTCGAAATTCCGAAAAACTCAATTTTGATCCGTAAACCAAGCAGCTGCGTGGTTTTATGTTTTCCATTTTCCTGAGATTTATAAACATTTGCCGAAAAATGGGGAGTGATTCATCACCCGAAACAGCGTCACTTATCTCTCTGACATCAGAGTCGAGGCACGAAAAGGAAATTGAGAGAAAGCTCACCACGTTTTTGGATAAAAATCAATTTTGTATTCCTCAGTCAAAAACTTTCATTTCATTGGACTTTTCTCTCTTCGAATCCACAAAATTTCATTTTGTACAAAAAATAGCTTTATTGGTAGCAGTTTACTAAAGTTTACTAACAACAATAGGGGATGGCTACTTTTGCGCCAAATTTTTGCGCAACTCGCCATAACTTTCTTCTAAGTCGGCCAATCTTTGTGATTTTGGTATCATTTTGTAGATCTCAACAAGTATAACAAAATGACACCAAAATCATAAAAATGACCGATTGGAAAAAGTTATGGCAGTACCTAAAACTAGTTGCGCAAAAAATTTGGCACAAAGCCACCCCCACAACAATGATTTAAATGAAATTTTTGTCTAAAAATTCTAGTTTTATACCCCGGAATACAGTAATCTAAAATACGACGTGACTAAGATATTCAGTTTAGCTCACGAAATCGAAAACATAAAGTCTACAAAATCCTATTTTGCTTGATCGAAGTGTTACATTTTTAAGTACTATGTGTACCTTGGTACTTTTTTGATAGTATTATTTTTCCCTGCGTATTACATTTTATTACGTATTTTTTTCCCTAGTATTACGTTTTTGTATATCTCCCCGGGGGTGGGACAAATGCGACCTTTTTTGCGCACCTGGACATTTGCGCACCTTTTTTGCTGGAAAAGGCCTTAGGAAAGACCGTAGAGCTTCGAAAATATTTCGAAATTTTTTCCATATAAGGGAATCGTATGCGTAGATTCCGAATTTCGACAAATCAGACCTCGCTGATACGTCAGAATTTGGGCTAAAAGGCAAAAACTGCGGAAAAGCGTTAAGTTGCGTAGTTTTTGCCTTTTATTTAATACTTGTCAGCAGGTCTGTTGTCGAAAGTCAGAATCTACATATTCCCTTCTATGAAAACATTTTTGAAGCTCTACGACCTTCCCAAGGCCTTTTCAACAATTGCGCAAATGTCCCAGTACCAAAAAGTCCCATTATCCCACCCCCATCTCCCGTGCGTTTTTGTCATGTTAAACCGTTATAAAACAATGGTATGAGTAAAATATAGGTTGCCGTAAATACTGTAATAGTACCCCCACCCCCATAATGATGGTGCGGAGTGTTGCGTAGTCTAGCTTTTGAACGATTTTTCTCGACACTGGTTTATGCTACAATGCGCTTAGGTATCAAAAATAGCCCTGAATTTCAGCTATTTTTGATACCAAAGACGCATTTTTTGAAAGTACAGGCAAGCTTTGAAAAAATGAAATACTAAAAAACTTTGCGACTACGCGACTGTACGAGGAGGGGGGGTACTATTACAGTATTTACGGTAGGTATATTTTTACGAACTCTTTCATTCGTTCGTTTTCAGAGGGTGCTTTTGTAATCGAGACACGCTGGGCATTTCGCTTTGAATCGAAAAACGTCAAAAGATCACACAATGGCTCCAAATATCGAAACTCGTCCGTAGCTAAATCGGTGGCGCTAAAAGGAGATTTTTGAGGCTCACCACAAAAAGGCTTTTATGTATGTGGGAAGAAACGTTTTTGTTGCTCTATGAATGGGCTAGGGAGGCCTATAGCAGTAGAGGCAAGGTAGAGAACGTAGCTTCCCTTGCCTGCTTCGCCCCACCCCCCACCCCTACGTATTATTGACACAAACTGCTGCCCTCTTCACCCCCTCCCTTTCATACCTTTATACTCAAATGATCCACCTTCATCCCTTTTTCCATTTGGATCAAATTCGAATTCCATTTGATCTCATTTTTCCGACTTATTTTGTTTACCTGAATATTTAGAATTTTGGCTATTGGCACTATTTTCATTTCAAGTTTAGATCTTAAAAATTTCTGAGAAAGTCTTGAAAACGTCTGAACTTTGATAATTGAACAATGCGCTCTCCATTTTACTGGCCCTCCTGGAAGGATTTGAAACTTTATTCATATCCATCTTTGAAAAGAAAACCCTTGGTTTTAGATCTAAATAACATCAATTTCCATTTAGTGAAGTAGACGATCTTGGTTTTCGACGTCCATGGGATGTAAAACTTGACGAAAACTGTGAGGTTTTTTGAGTTTAAGTCGCCAAATCGATCAAGCCAAGATCGAAATCAGTTGTAATCATTATTGGAGCATTAGCTGAATGCTAAAGTCTAAAGAAAGCCATTTCCAGCCACTTACTTCAAAACAGCAAATGCCTACTCGGATTTTTGGACCCAGTACTTGCCGACGTTGGTGAGGAGGCGAAAGAGATGGGAGAAAGTCTGATCCAGAACACATCCTTTGCTGAGTTTGTGGTTTTGATTGAAATCTTATTTTAAGTTGAAGAATAATGTTTCGAATCAAAGGCTTTGACAATTTTATATTATATTCATACTTATCAATATTTCCGGTGCAACGTTTCCATTCCCCAGGGGCGTACCATCGACGTTCCGGAAAGAGGTTTGGGTTTGGGCTTTGTGCAAAGAGCACATCAAGGCTTTTACAATAAAATTGAGCTTTTAGGTTTGGCTGCGTAATTGTCCGCCTCGTGGTGAGATCCCGTCAACTTCAGTACCGAATTTAGTGGCTGAAGAGATTCGACTTGATCTACCGCGAACATTTCCCGATAATATTCGATTACGGTAAGAGAATTGGGTAAAATTTGTGATGTAACAGTTTGTATCTGGACGTTAAAACGAGATCTAGAGATCAAAAGATATTCAGCTTTGTCAGCTTTCTCAGCAAGGTGGATATATATTTCTTAGACTGTAGTGAGACAAGAAACCGGGAACTTTAAGTGTTTTTAGAAACACAAAAGCCCAAAACACGGTGGGAAGGATTTTGTATGAGTTGGCCCGGTTTGTTCCATCGATCAGCTATTGTCAGAGTGGGTATTTTTGTGCTAGCTTTATTAGAATTAGATCTTGTATTCAAGATAAATTTGTCCAGGGTCTCAACTTCATCGCCGCTCTTTTTGTGGCTGCTTTTTTGGAGAATGAGGAACGGACAGAAAGATCTTCTTATATTTTTGGTTTGTCAGAGAAAAAGACCATGCAATCTTTCAATTAGATAAAACCCCGAAGCTCTTGGTATGGAATGGATATGAGTGGATTGCGCGGAGATATGCGAGTATTGGCCTTATGAGTTGTTACGGTGAGTGGGAAAATGGTTATTTTGCAATGACTATTCAGATTTATTGCAGTACATTGCTACACTAGTTAACATTGAATTCAACTAGCCGTTTTCTCTAAAATGAACTCGACAATCAGCCGACAATTCAGTCAAGAAGTACCGGTGATTTGTTCGACATTGGTTCGTCTCGATGTCGGTTTGGATCTCCCTACTCGGAAAATGGTTCCTTTGCTGGTTTCTGGAAGTTCTTCCGATGGAGGTGAAGAAAAGACAATAATAAAGAAATTTTCTTGTTCAGACGGTTCCTCCGAATTTGGGATTGTTTCATTTACGAGGACGTTGTTTGGTTCTTTCGAGTTGCGATACGGTAAGAAATAAAAATGACATAAACACTACTTTCATTGCTTGTTCCAGATTGCTTCGAATAAATTCCATAAAAATTGCCGCCTGCAAGACGATGGATCAACTATTGACAACGATTCAATCAATCGGACCGAGTAAACCCTCACTTAAATGTCATCTGCTTATACAGGTAGATGAGGGCTAAAGTTTCTAAAGAATGATTAAAATTGTTTTGATAATTGCAGGGCGAATTAAAAAAACAAAATAGATTTCCTCTAGGCTTTCTAAAAGTTCCGAAGGCTTCTTTCGGAAGTTCGAAGGCTAAAAACTTCAGAAAAGTTACCGTAATCCCACAATGAGCCAAGTTACTGAAAAGCTTCTTAGGTACGGTAACTTTTTATAAGTACGCCTTTATCCACGCATTAGAACAAGACCAAAATGAGATTATTTAACCGACCAGAAATTTGCATAAAGCTGAATTTCAGAATGCGATGAGCGAAAAGATCACTCAAGATCAAGTCGACGCGTTGAGAGATCGATTCTCGAAAGAATTCTAATCACTCATGTGTACAAATGATTCGGGTCCTAATAAATAATTTCTATAATCTAATTTTTTTTCATAAACAGATTTTTCATCTGTTAAAAACACGTCAATTTACAAAAATGACAAATTTACATCCGACTGTCGTCATGACAAAATGACAAATTTACATCCGACTGAAAAATGACTATCGTCATTTTTCTTCTCATAAACAATTTCATTTATTAGCCAACTTTCTTTGAATTTCCTTCCCTTAGTTGAAACTGTAAGTTTTTCTACTTTTTCGTTCAGAAATGTTTTTCCTAGTAAGTCAAAATGAGATCAAGCAGAAAATCGTAAATTGATCATCAACTAGACATGGAACGGCTACTATCAAGTGAGTGATTCGTGTTTTTGTTGTTGCTGGATGATTGTTGGAGCACTAGGAGTGGTTAGAGTAGATGTTTTATCCGTAAATATGTTTTATCAACCACGTAAATTTATATGGATTGTTCCGAAAATGTTGTCAATCAATTTAGCTCACTTTTTACTCTAGGAAAAGTTTAAAAACTCATGACTGGAACACTAGTTATGGTCACCAGAGTTACCAAATGTTTTATCAATAAAATAAACATTATCTTTTCTCCTTTTAGAACCTGAGACAGCGGCTGGAAAGCTCATCGTTTGGAAGGAACTCCTATGCAACTTTGCCCGTTGAAAAGCAGAAATCCTTCAAATTTTGGCAAAAGACAAAAGAACATGACCGGAACGAAAGCAGTACTCCAAAATGGTCAGTTGAGGCTTAAACAAGCAAAGTTTGTTGTTTAGTTTCTGGATTTGCATTACCGGGTGAAATTTTGGCCATCATGGGCGGCTCTGGTGCCGGAAAAACAACTCTACTCAATATTCTCACGAACAATAAACAAGAAGGAGTCAGGGTTGTTTTGTCCTGGTTTTAATGTAAATCTTTCTTTAGCAATCTGGCATGGTTCTTGTGAATGGTGATGAAGTGGATGAAACAACTCTGCGACGAATAGCCACCTTTGTACAACAAGTGTGTTTAATATTTTAACATATGTCTTACTTTTTAGGTGGACGTATTTTGTGGCACTTTGACGGTGAAAGAACAATTGCTTTTTCTCGGCAAGTCTTCCGGATGGAAAGAGGATATACAAGAGCTCAACGGCGTCAACGAGTTGAAGAGGTCATCACTGAAGTGGCTTTTGTTGTACTGCGAGTAATGCACTTATTACACTAAAAGAAAACTTACAACTGACATTGTATACTTTGAATTTTTTAGATGAATTTGGTTGATTGCCAAACAACATTGATTGGGATCCCAAACCGAACCAAGGGAATTTCTGTTGGTGAAAAGAAGCGTTTAGCGTTTGCATGTGAGTATGAATTCAAAATTTTTGAAACAATTGCCGAGTCTTTAGGCAATCTTATCAATTTTGTATTGCATTTTTAGTTTATGTTCAGGGTGCTCACTGATCCTTCAATTCTTTTCTGTGATGAGCCAACAAGTGGTCTTGACTCGTTCATGGCACAACAAGTTGTTACTTGTCTTCTTCGCTTGGCCGCTCAAGGGAAAACTATTGTCACTGCCATTCATCAACCGTCAGCTGAAGTCTTTCAAATGTTTCACAAGTGGGTTTTGCAGTTCCTACTTTTCTTTCTTAGTTTTTCTTTAATTCTAATTTGATTAATATTCTCAACTTTTTAGAGTATGTTTTATGGCTAATGGTCGATCCGCGTTTCATGGACGAGCCTCTGGAAATTTTATCCTTTTTGGAAGCAATCAATGACGATCATATTGAGCGAGTTTATTTATAAGTTTCTATCATAAAGAATATTTTGGGGTTCCGTTTGATTGCGCTCCAGCCGACCACATGATCCAACTACTCTCAGTGGAACCGGAAACCCAGGAATATGATTGTCGACAGTTGAAGTAGGTGAATTGATACACGCTAAATAAATTCTATTGTCTAGCGAATCGTTGAAGCATTTGAAAGAAGCTGACCAGGGCGAGTTTTGCGGCGAGTCGTGCACGGGGATTTGAGTGGCAGTGTGCGTAGTCTGCAGAAAGTGGAAACCGTGAATTGCAGAAGATCCCTTGGTGAGTTTTAGTTAAATTTCTTATTGTTAACTGCGGCTAATCCCTTAAATATCCTTAAAGTTTTCACTTCATAATCTTATGAAAAACGTTTAAATTAGTTATGTTTGTTTTAGTTATGCAGCAAAAACTTGTTTAGTTATGCAGCGTCGTATTTTTTCTCAATTCTGGGCTCTTCTCAAGCGATCATTTCTTGCATCTATTCGTGATCCACTACTCGTCAAAAGTAAAACTCTTTCAAACAATTGTGAGTTAATTTGGTTTAGATTTAGATTCGATAATGTTTAGCTTTTTATTTCATGCCACATTCTCATTTAGATTACCGCTGTAGTGATTGGCTTAGTCAACTTGCAAGTGCAAATAACTGGGGATACCATTCAAAACATCGAAGGAGTACTCTACAATACAATTCGTGATATGAACTACCTCTTCCTTTACCCTGCTATTAATGTGGGTTTGGTTATTACAGGTTTCTAATTGCCCAGTTTTTAGGTGATCACCGCTGAGTTGCCTCTTTTCTTAAGAGAACACAGAGCACAAATTTACTCCGCTGACAGGTATGATTTATTTTTGGGTTAAATACTTATTTTGCTTTTAGCTATTACTGGGCAAAATCTGTCGCTGAGTTGCCACAATACACAATTCTGCCAATTATCTACGCTTTAATCGTTTATTGGATGACAGGTAGAATTGATTTGAGCTTTGACATATATCTGATTGATCGTTTTAGGTCTCTATGCGAGTGCTGGTGTGTTCTTCAAATATCTTTTTGTGTGTATTCTCCAAGCATACGTGGCAGTTTCAATAGGTTTGTTTAGTTTTTTTTCCTAAATTGCCTAGCTTACAATTAGCTTTTTACAGCTAACACCAATATCTGTTGTCAGAAACTTCTTATTTTTAATATACATCATTTTAGCGATGTTTGGCGCTTGTGTATTTGGTGAAGAGGGAGCTGCAATTGCCTTTTATGCCCCTTTATGTGCTACCGATGCGAATCTTTCGGTGGCTTCTATATCAACTATGACGATGTGCCGCCATACTGTTCAGGTAAATGTTTTGCACTGTCACTTAGAATGTTTACTTATCACTTAGTGGGCTACATTTCTTTCATGGTTCCGCTTTGGTTTTGAGGCACTAGAGAATAACAATGGTTGGCGCATGGGATTATTGAAAGTAAAGTGTTTTTTTATTTATTTTGGAATTTAGTTAAATCCGAACTTGTGAGAGGATGTCAATTTTACTTTCAGACTGTACCGCCCCTTGTCCAGCGAAGAATGGCGCAGAGTGATGCTGAATCGCGATATGAAGCCCGTAGGATGCTCTTTTGGATAGATAGCGGTCAGTTTGGGTTTAAAATGTTATTTTTTATGAAGTTTCTTTTAGGAATACTCGTGGCAATGTTTTTGATTGGACGTATCTTTGGATTAATAGCGTTAAAATTACGGACACGATTTGCGAAATGACACAACTTTACTAGCAAGTTCTTTAAATAAATAAAATTATGCGCTTGTATAATAACTATTACGTGCAATTTTGGTGATCAGAGTATAAAATTCGGCACATAGAACAATTGGTTTTATGTAAGTATTTTTTTTGCCAGCTCATATGAAACCCATACCCATTTAAAACTATCACAGAAAACGTTTTTTGGAGCCGGCACTTCCCTGATCCATATAAGGCACGCAATAGAAAAGACAATTTTGCAAAAAGGCCAAAAATAAATAAAATTGAAATTTGAGTTCATAAGCTCATCAAATTGCGACAGTAATAAAAACCTAAAATGGACTTTTGTTTCAAAGCATTATCTGTTCGACAAAGAAAGCGATATCTACAATATAACTTAAAATAAATTAACTTATTTTTGGTGTTCAAAAATGGAAACATTTTTTTAGTTCACTCAATTTCTTCACCATTCTCTCAAAATAATGAGAAGAATTAAGTGTGCTAGAAAGAATGTGTTTATATTTCATGCACAAAGTAAAAGCTGAAAATAATGTGAAACCTAACACCCAGGGAATCCACCAGTAATAAGAAGAGCACAATGTGGGTGAACAGGGCATAAAGAGCACAAAATAGCGAACATACTGGAAGAAGGGCCGGCGAGCCCCGCGAGCACGCAATGATCTCAACAAACGACCGAATCTCAATGGAAATGAGTTTCCGCGATTTGGAGGAATCAATTGAAGTCTCGAACTTGTTGAGTTCTAAATTTATCTCGTTTTACTTTGTTCTATCTGTTTTGAGCAAAACTGTAAACCGTCGAAGGCCTGGAGTTCAATCAACTCCAGAATCGACACTTTCACGGCTTTCCTCATTCTGAGAGATCTAACAAAAAAACCAAGCACTTTGCTCACCGGTGTCACGTTTTTAGCAAGTTTCTTTTCCATAGCATAAATGAGCATTCTATTGACACGTGTAAGCGAAAAGCACCGAAAATCAAAAGCCATGCTTTTAATCGGGTAATCGCAAAAAATAGAAAACCAATGTTAGGATAGAAAAAAAAAGTGTTTTAGTATCGTGCATGACACTCGAAAGCAAATCGCTCTTGTGATTGTTGAACCTCAAAAATCTGGATTGTTGAAACACCACGGTGACCGCAATTTGTGCGGATTCAACTCTTGGTCGTTGTCGATTTCGTCGTTTTGGTCGAGTTGAGACTGGGTTTCTCCCCGATTCACTTTCCTGACAGAGAGTCGGTCTTTTTTTTTAGCAAGAAACACTTTATTCGGGATCAGACAGTACTTTGGAGTTGACTCAGGGTAACTTGTATTCGTCTCAAATTATGCATCGTGTCAACTTTGAAAAACTACCGGAAGCTTGCCTTTTGGCTACTTATTATCCAATTTATTTGATAGTTTTGTATTCTAAGCCTAACAAAATCAAATTAGAACGTAGATTAATTGGATAAAAATAGAGACGAAATTACGGTAGCTTTTGAGTTGCCACGTTCTAGAAAAGACTTTGTTTAAAACGAACACGGTTTGAGGTTGAAGACAAGTCTTAGGCTTATTCGCTACATCATAAAGGTTGAAACTATTTTCTTTTCATTCCCACCAAACATATCCAAAATTTACCTCCAAATGTGTCTCGATTCCGTCAACCAAATTCCCATCTTCAAGCGATCGATCAATAAACTTGCAGAGAGAAATTCGATTTCCTTGATCGTCTTCTATCCTTCATCATCAGGATTACTTGAGATAATCTCCAGGTTTCCCAGCTAAAATTGTTTAACTTACGACGATTGCTTTGTCTATTGTCTACTTTAAATGCGAACATTTGATCAAATCACCTCTCTAATCCGCGCCTCAGCCGCCGTCAGTCGTTCTATCAGCTCCTCCCTGCTCGGCTGTAGGTGAGATGCAACATTTTTGAATATCGTTAAAGAATCTCTTTATACATTTTCTCCAATCTCCACCGATGAATCTGGTTTCTACCCTCGAGAGCTAAATTGAAATTTGAAATGAAATTTGCATTTCGTTACCGTGTTCTGACATCACTTTGCTCCAGCCACTGTCAAACGAGATGCATTCAAACGAGACTCCAATTCAACCAAGCTTAAAATTATTAAATAATTTACAAGTTTGATCATTTGACCATTTCAATAATCTTTTAAAAAGAAAAACTTTGTATTTACATACCGTAAATACTGTAATAGTACCCCACTCATCGTACAGTTCCGTAGTCGCAAAAATTTTTAGTATTTCATTTTTCAAAGCGCCCGTACTTTCAAAAAATGCGTCTTTGTTATCAGTAAAAGCTGAAATTCAGGGCTATTTTTGATACCTAAACACTGATATGCTTATAAACTAGTGTCGAGAAAACTCGTTCAAAACTAGACTACGTGATCTCCGTCTTTTGATATCGGAAAATAGCCCTGAATTTCAGCTATTTTTGATACCTAAGCGCGCATTGCAGCCTAACCAGTGTCGAGAAAACTCGTTCAAAGCTAGACTACGCAACACTCCGCACCGTCATTTTGGGGGTGGGGTACTATTACAGTAATTTACGATATAGATTTTCTTTACCGTAACACATTGTGCATTTTTGTCAACGGCGACTGGAGTCTTTTCAAGTTGATCTACGTCAATTGTTTTTATAAGACTATTATTTAACTAGATAAAAGTATTAGTGACAAATTTGTTTGTTTGTTTATAAAATA